>OX336388.2:345113868-345537791 GCA_946902985.2 Meconema thalassinum
GACTATAAAAGTCCTGGCCGTGCCAGTCAAATCATGCAGTTTTAGTCTGTCCAGGGGGGCGTGACGTTGGAGCATCACACCGAATGCTGTTACCAGACAGCCCGAGGGGGCGTCACTGTGCTACATCACCAATTCCGTGAGCGCCAAGACGCTACACGAGGAAGCATCAAGTATCATAATAGTATCGCCGTGTGAAGACTTAGGAAAATCCTAGTACAGGATTTAGTTCCGCCAGTATCAGTCTTTATAGTGAAAGTGCCGTATTACAGTCAAAGTAGGCTGCGAACTTAAAAGAACAGGCGATAGGTCTTCAAAAAGCAGTTTAGTAAAACGACAGAAAGT
This sequence comes from Meconema thalassinum, assembly GCA_946902985.2. Taxonomy (NCBI): domain Eukaryota; kingdom Metazoa; phylum Arthropoda; class Insecta; order Orthoptera; family Tettigoniidae; genus Meconema; species Meconema thalassinum. The sequence continues at coordinate 345,114,211 of OX336388.2, forward strand.
ATCGTAACGTTTGAAGTACCAACGATAGAGAAACGAACAGTTCTATTAAAAGTTAAGGAACCCGATCAGGGTCGGACAAAAATAGTAACGCCTAGTGTATCAAAAGAATAGGAACTAGAGCGCCGAAGAAAATAAAAAGGGAAAATTTAATCCAAGACATTGTCTAACAGGAGACAAACGAACAGTAAAAGCATTAAGCTACGAATCTAATTAAAGGAATAGCCATAAGTGCTAGGGAATCATAGGTCACCGATAAAATATTCGAAAGGCCGTAACAGAACAGACTGTAGCTAGACCAACAGAATAGTGTCTAGAAAGAAGCGATTTCGAGCTAATAAAAATAGAAGCCGATCGTCAGGAAGCCGGATTTGAGGAATAGCCGTTCCAGGGAGGGGTAGATTGATTGAGACTTTCGTCATCTTGCCAGATTGGAAGCCTACGTCTACGAGTGTCAACCCTTGGAAACGGGAAAGAAGGAATTACGTGTGAAAAGGCAAAAAGCAAAGCCTTAATGACGAAAAGCAGTGTAATGTAAATATAGTTAAATCCGTTTAAGTGTTATAATTTTTATTGAATGTATTTGTGTATGATAAAAGAATACAAAATTGTATTCAATATGTTACCAGTGTTGAAGGTAAATAATATGTTTGTGTATCAAGAAGTGTCAATGTGTGAAATAGAATTTGGGAAAATGGTTTAAACACATTCAAGTGGGCGAGATGAAACATCGTTGGAAAGTTAGGTCGGTGACCGACCTATCATGTGAGTAACCATTTCATTATGTTATGTGTTGGGGAATATTTGTGTACAATCCACCTGAGAATGAGAAATAGGGATATTTTTGAATAACAAATAACTGAATAATAGCGCGATCTGAACGATTACAAATTGAGAAAGTATAAAAAGATTATGTGAAGTGGATAAATCCCTTAGGGGAAATGTATGAAATAAAATATCAGTGTAGTTGATAAATGATTTAATTATATGAAAGCAAGCGTAATAATAATAATAATAACAAGGATTATATAAATGAAGATTAAGTTGAATTATATGAAAGTAGTAGCTTTTGAGCTCCTGTAAAAGAATAAATACATGTTGGGAACAAATGTTCTTAAGATAAAGCGATTATTGCACGGGAGAGGATTAATATAAAAATTGAGATGTAGATCAAATGTTGATGATGAATTATCAAGTTCTTTGGAAGCAACTTGGCAGAAAATGTATAGCACAATGTAGCGCATTGAAATAATTTGTCACGCTAGGAAGGCATTGAATCTAAATATACTTGGTAAATTAATTGTGAGGGGCAGTTGGTCGCGGTAATTGAGCTATGATAAGTCCTCCAAATAGTAATGTGATCACGAGGCAATGTGTGTGTTATATTGTAGAAGGGTATGAAATATTTGTTGTATTATGAGCGCAGGTTATAGACAAAGGTCGCCCTAAGTCGCGAATGTATAAGTCCTCCAGTATGGGAAATGGTTCCCGAGGCAGTGAAAGGAATCGAACCCAGGTTCATCTATTATTGAAGCCCTTAAATATTTGTTGTTGTATTGAATTACTCTTACCCACCAATGAGGATACTTCAAAATTAATAAATGCCAAGGTTACGTGAATGGTCTATGAACCTAGATAAGTTGTTAAAATAAGTGAATGTAAAGCCTTGCTTCTTCAAAGAACTACATTTAAGATACAGCTGTGTAAAGCTAAGCTTCGTTTGTCCCGTGTGGGCGAGGACCGTCATGTTTGCCTCCCCTGCAATAAATAACGCGCTAAGTGGCCAGGCCAGACCCCTCGCCATTGATGTTGTGGTAGGTCGGGGGACCGTCTGTTTGAAGTAATAATAGTGTTTAGAGTTTTTTAATGACCCGGGATTCGAACCGAGGTTCCTGTAGATGAAAGTACCGCTTGCAAGTTCAGATCGTTGCTTTCTTATGAGATAATGGTCTTTGAAGACAAATAAATATAAATCCCTAATGTATTGTTACATGATGTAGGAATTCACGAGTTCAGTGAAGACAATTAGATTTCGGGAGTGATCTTAATTTTTGGACATGTTCAAGTAGTCTTCTAAAACTCGGGAGCACACAAGTGTTTTCCCAATCACTGTAGTGAATTGTTGACTTGAAGGAGAGATGGTAACATGAGAACATTGTGAAAAGCCCAAAAATTTAAGTAAAGGAGTAACAGTACTCTAATAAGAAATATATATTTGTTTTGATTATAAGATACTCATGTAATAAGAAGTGAGGTGTTGTATTAGAATAACACAGAGTAGGTAAAAGTATCGAGCCGTTGAGAGCTCTAAATTATATTGAATTTTAAAAGGGATACTTTATGGAAGTGAAAAGAATATAAGTTTGTTGGTTTGTAGGAAACCATTTATTATGAATTAACATTAGTTTTATTTATGTATTCCTTGTTCACTCTGAACAAGTTAGAAGTATGGGTCAGTATTTTATTTGTTTAATTTGTTGTAGCGCCAGATTTTGGAATAATTAAAAGTTTTATAGTAGGAGTTGATTTTGTTTATTATTTTGGAAGTGTATCCTCTATTTAATCCAAAATATGTAAGTCACAGAGTGGGAGAACATACCATAACCCCGAAAATCCCGATTTGAGCATTGCTGGCATACTGTGATTTGCATATTCCATGCTGGAAGGGCACAATATATATATATCAGTTTCTCGTGGACATTTACTAAGTCGAAACCCTTCCCTGGCGTGTACACAATAACTCATCAATGATTCATCGCAATCGGATGAACACGATAACTGCCGTAATTTTGCACCAATCCCTTTGATTTTTTTACATAATATGTATTCCATTAAAATCTCGGTCGAGTTCATTAATGGGCAAAATTGGTCGAAGAGAGTTAAAATGGGGAGTTTTTTTTCTTTTCGAAAAAGTGAAATATCGTTATAACTCTCTTAATACTACTCGTGTGCTATCTATTGTAAATTGGATTAACTATGCCTATAACCATCCCGGAAGTGTGCACAACAACTCACCAAAATTTGATCTCAATTGGATGGATGGTTTTTGAACGCATAAAAGACGAACAAACGAACATCCTTTCTTATATACATACAAGCTGTACCCGGCATGCGTTGCATTGCCAATCAAAGAAAGTGTTGACGTTGAAATTCTGTTTCTTGAAGTGCTTTTGGATACACAACATGTTAACTGCCTCTAAGCTATCTAAAAATGGATTTTGTAATTTAGAACCATTCGTGGGAGCGTGCACAACAACTTACAAAAGTTTCATCGCTGTCACTCATTTGTTGAATCTACTCGTACGCTACCTATTGTGAAATGGATTTACTAAGTCGAAACCCTTCCCTGGCGTGTACACAATAACTCATCAATGATTCATCGCAATCGGATGAATGGTATATGCACGTATAGAGGTTTTTGTTTAAACGATTCGAGCGCTGTCACTCATTTGTTGAATCTACTCGTGCGCTACCTATTGAGAAATGTATTACTAAGTCGAAGCCCTTCCCTGGCGTATACACAATAACTCATCAAGGTTTCATCGCATTCGAAGAATGTAATATGAACGCAATAGGGGATTTTGTTGAAACGCTACGCGCGTCGTCACCCATTTGTTGCACCTACTCTTGCGCTACTTATTGTGAAATGGATTTACTAAGTCCCCTTCCCTGGCGGGTACACAATAACTGATCAATGCTTCATCGCAAACGGATGAATAGTATATGAACGCATACCTGATTTTGTTTAAACGATTCGCGCTCCGTCACTCATTTGTTGAATCTACTCGTGCGCTACCTACTGTAAAATGTATTTACTAAGTTAGAAACCGTCACGTAAGTGTCCACAACATCTCACCCAAGTTTCATCGCTATCGGACTAATGGGATATGAAGACATAGGGGACTGTATTGAAACGCTCCGCGCGTCGTCCCTCATTTGTTGAATCAACTTGTGCGCTGCATATTGTATAGGGGATTTACTAAGCCAGAAATATTCCATGACGTGTACACAACATCTCACCCAAGCTTCATAGCTACGGACGAATGGTACATGTATGCATACGGGACTTGGTTGAAACGCTTCGCGTGTCGTCGCTCATTTGTTGATTCTACTCTTTCGCTACATATTGTAATATGGATGTACTCAGCCAGAAACCTTCCCTGGACTGTACACAACATCTCACCCAAGTTTCATCGCAATCGGATGAATGGTATGTGAACGTATACGGGACGTTGTCGAAACGCTTCGCGCGTAGTCATTCATTTGTTGAATATAAACGTGCGCTTCGTATTGTAAAATGGATTTACTTAGCCAGAAACCTTTCCTGGAGTGTACACAACAATTCACCAAACATTTATCACTATCAGACGAATGGTATATGACTTTATACGGGACTTTGTTGAAACGCTTCGCGTGTCATCGCTCATTTGTTGAATCTACTGGTGCGCTACCTATTGTAAAATGTATGTACTAAGCCAGAAACCTTCCCTGGAGTGTACACAACATCTCACCCAAGTTTCATCGCTATCGGATGAATGGTATATGAAATCATATGGGACTTTGTTGAAACGCTTCGCGCGTCGTCGCTCATTTGTTGATTCTACTCGTGCTCTACCTATTTTTAAAGGGATTTACTAAGCTAGAAACCTTCCCTGGAGTGCACAAAAAATCTCAGCCTAGTTTCATCGCTATCGGACGAATGGTATATGAACGCAAACGTGACTTTGTTGAAATGCTTCGCGCGTCGTAGCTCATTTGTTGAATCTACTCGTGCGCTGCCTATTGTAAAGTGGATGTACTAAGCCAGAAAATTTTCCTGCAGTGTACACAACATTTTACGCAAGTTTCATAGCTATCGAACGAATGGTATATGAATGCATAGGGACTTTGTTGAAACGCTTTGCGTGTCGTCGCTCATTTGTTGAATCTACTCGTGCGCTATCTACTGTGAAATGTATTCACTAATTTTGAAACCTTCTCGTAAGTGTACACAACATCTCACCCAAGTTTCATCGCTATCGGACGAATGGTATATGAACACATACGGGACTTTGTTGAAATGCTTCGCGCATCGTCGCTCATTTGTTGAATCTAAGCGTGCGCTACCTATTGTAAAATGGATTTACTAAGTCAGAAACCTTCCTTGGAGTGTACTCAACATCTCACCCAAGTTTCATCGCAATCGGACGAATGGTATATGAATGCATAGGAGACATACCCACAGACATACCCACAGACAAACTATCACGTTACATTGATTTTTACATATATAGACTAGCAGGTACCTCCGGCTTCGCTCGCGATCATGACAATGGGAACGATGCATCATTGCTGATAATATTGGTCCATTCTATTACAGCAATCGCGGCTACAGGTCGGTCAATTTTAATTCTGAAAATTCTGATAGATACAGTAGGCTATATTGATATGAGCAGCAAGGTGGAAATTTCAGTGAGTTGAGAAAGTCTGCAGGGTACGGTGTAACATTATGTGAACAAATTTGAAAATAACGTTTTTGGTTTTGCCTTCTTCTGCTGGGACATAACTATTTTGTTGTCCGAATACTCGTGATCACCCCACATACGGTTGCCCATGGGAAAAAATGGTTTTGTCTAAATGTACACCTGCTGCTGTTATGTGCGTGTCGTTGCGCTTTGTTAATAGAAATTGCGAATATTGTTTGATGAGGGAACTGCCCTCTTGCACACTTGAATTGCAAAACTATCGGAATATGGGGTATTCAAAATATTTTCCTTAAGCTATTCAGGGTGTAATTTGCCACAATTATTGATGATTTGAACGTCGCTATTAATTGACCTATACTAAAATATCTCCCACCTTGGCCGCTGATGTACATTATGCAGTCTCTTCCAGTGTTACATCCTACGGATTGAAATTCTCCAACAACCCTCTTGCCTCACAGGCCTCTCTAAGTAATTAAAATTCCTGATTGTTGTTGTTTGAATCATTAGTCTTTTGACTGGTTTGATGCAGCCCTCCATTCCTCCCTCTCCTGAGATAATCGTTTCATCTCTACATAGCTACCACACCCTACATCCGAGGCAATCTGTTTAACCTTGGTCTACCCCTACAGTTCTTGTCCTCGATCCTCCCATCCATAACTTAGCTTGCTATTCCTGGGTGTCTTAATATGTGTCCTACCAACCTAACTCTTCTCGTCATTAGCAGTCGCCAGAAACATCTCTCCTATACCACTCGTCTTAATACCTCTTCATTTGTTGCCCTATCTACCCATCTGATCTTTATAATTTTTGTAACACCACATTTCAAACGCTTCAATTCTCCTCTTTTCTGCTGTACCAATAGTCCAAGTTTCACTTCCCTATAGTGCCACGCTCCAGGCAAATGCTTTCAAAATTGACTTCCAACGCCTAAATGTATATTCGATGTCAACAGATTCCTTTTCTGTAGAAATGCTTTCCTTGCCTGAGCCAACCTACTTTTTATATCCTCTTTGCTTCGTCCATCACTGGATACTTTTCTTCCTAACTAACAGAAGTCTCATACTTCCCGTAGCGTTTCATTTTCCAATTTGATGCCCATAGAGGATTCTGATTTATTTCGACTGCATTCCAATATTTTTATTTTACATTTATTGATTTTCGTCATGAATTCAAAAACTCGTTTAAATCCTCTGGCGTATCGGCCAAGATGACGAGGCCATCAGCAAATCTCAGAGTTGAAATTATTTCTCCTTGAATCTTCATTCCCACTTTAAACTTTTCTCCAATTTCCTTAAAATGCATTGCCCTCGCACATAGTGTAGATGCATTGTCAAAGGAAAACATTCCATATTACGAACATGGGCCGCATAAGCTGTACCGAAAGCTTCTGCAGATTTAACACAAGGCCTATTCTGAACAGCGGTTCCTTGAACTCAGATTTGCCAACATTTCATTGTATTATTCCATGTGGTATATCGCTGTACCTCAACATACAGAAGAGTCCTTTCAAAATCCCGTCTTGTGTACATTTTGGAAAAGGTAGTGAGTGTGGTTTTTGGCGAGGTTTATACTCGCTCGTAGAAATTATATTCAGTAAAATAGACTGGTTCACAATTCTATAAGTGCACATTGAGTTATGTGACGGCGGGATGCCTTTAGTGTTACGAAAACGGCAATAGCCGCCACACAGCTTCGTTGCTACTGGCATAACGACCAGACTGATATTTGTACATAATTATACGGGATTTTTGAGTCTAGTGTTTATGAAATTGACCTTAGTTATATCGCTACCTTTATTTAGTAGCCACTATTGTAGTCTTTAAAAATTAAAGGTGGTATTGGAAGACGCTATCTCACACTAATTTTCGTTATTGTAGTTCTAAAACATAGAATGTTATTTATTTTTAAATTATGATATAGATATATTGAACCCGATGTCACATTTGCCATGTGACCTCTTTGGCTCATGAAGAATTCATCATCCATGGAGCAGGCCAAGAGGGCGCTCGTTTGACTAATATGAGTTGCCGCGCCGAGAGTATATTATGTTGTAAATATTTTGTGAACCCCATGATTATTAACCACTGTTGTAAATATTTTGGATGCTCAGAAGAGAAATATGATTTATGAAAAATAGGAGGCATGAATATAAACAAGATATTTAGTAAAGAACATATAGCCTACTTTCTCCTAAATGCATGGGTATTGTTATAACTCTTTGTCCTTTTCAAGGAGTATGATTGAATGTTGGTTGTAGTAGCTTGTTGAAATACAACGTGCTATAGGGATATTAAACAAGAATATGAGGTGCCCTTTGCTAGTGCTACCTCTGTACCAAATTTCGTTCAATTCGGTTTGACCGTGTTTGAATTGATAGGGGGAATCGATTTGCACACATACTTGGCCACCATCTGCAAACAATTGGGCTGATGTTCTTGCAGTTTGGTCTGAATATGTTTCCCACATAAAGATATGGTGTTGCAAAATTTGGTAGAGACTAGATTATTAGGTTGGTCGTAATTACATTTTAGCTTTTAACATTTGGGTGGCCGCGATTACGTTTCCGTCAAGATGGCGGCGATATAAAACATGACACTGAGGTGCCTTTTGTTAGTACTACCTCTGTACCAAGTTTCGTTCCATTCGGTTGCACCGTGTTCGAATTAATAGGGGGAATCGATTTTCACACAAAGATGGCCGCCATCCGCAAACTATTACGCTGATGACCTATTGGATTGGTCAAAGGATGCTCCCCCCATAAGGGTATGTTGTTGCAAAATTTTGTAGAGATCGGATGATTAGGTTAGTCGTAATTTGATTTAAGCTTTGAACATTTGTGTGGCCGCCATTACGTTTCCGTCAAGATGGTGGCGATATAAAACATGACACTGAGGTGCCGTTTGTTAGTACTACCTCTGTACCAAATTTCGTTCCATTCGGTTGCACCGTGTTCGAATTAATCGGGGGAATCGATTTTCACACAAAGATGGCCGCTATCCGCAAACTATTAGGCTAATGGCCTATTAGATTGGTCAAAGGATGCTCCCTCCATAAAGGTATGTTGTTGCAAAGGTTGGTAGAGATCGTATGGTTATGTTAGTCGTAATTTGATTTAAGCTTTAAACATTTGTGTGGCCGCCGTTACGTTTCCGTCAAGATGGCGGCGATATAAATCATGACACTGATATGCCCTTTGCTAGTGCTATCTCTGTACCAAATTTCGTTCCATTCGGTTTCAACGTGTTTGAATTAATAGGGAGAATCGATTTTGACACAAAGGTGGCCGCCATCCGCAAACTATTAGGCGAATGACCTATTAGATTAGTCAAAGGATGCTCCCTCCATAAAGGTATGTAGTTGCAAAATTTGGTAGAGATCGGCTGATTAGGTTAATCGTAATTTAATTTAAGCTTTGAACATTCGTGTGGCCGCCATTACGTTTCAGTCAAGATGGCGGCGATATAAAACATGACACTGAGGTGCCCTTTGCTAGTGCTACCTCTGTATCAAATTTCGTTCCATTCGGTTCCACCGTGTTCGAATTAATAGGGGGAATCAATTTTGACATAAAGATGGCCGCCACCCGCAAACTATTAGGCTAATAACCTATTAGATTGGTCAAAGGATGCTCCCTCCATAAAGGTATGTTGTTGCAAAGTTTGGTAGAGATCGGATGGTATTGTTAGTCGTAATTTAACTTAAGCTTTGAACATTTGTGTGGCCGCCATTACGTTTCTGTCAAGATGGCGGCGATAAAAACATGACACTGAGGTGCCCATTGCTAGTGCTACCTCTGTACCAAATTTCGTTCCATTCGGTTCCACCGTGTTCGAATTAATAGGGGGAACAATTTTGACATAAAGATGGCCGCCATCCGCAAACTAATAGTCTAATAACCTATTAGATTGGTCAAGGGATGCTCCCTCCATAAAGGAATGTTGTTGCAAAGTTTGGTAGAGATCGGATGGTTTTGTTAGTCGTAATTTAACTTAAGCTTTGAACATTTGTGTGGCCACCATTTCGTTTCTGTCAAGATGGCGGCGATATAAAACATGACACTGAGGTGCCCTTTGCTAGTGCTACCTCTGTACCAAATTTCGTTCATTCGGTTCAACCGTGTTCGAATTAATAGGGGGAATCAATTTTGACATAAGGATGGCCGCCATCCGCAAATTATTAGGCTAATAACCTATTAGATTGGTCAAAGGATGCTCCCTCCATAAAGGAATGTTGTTGCAAAGTTTGGTAGAGATCGGATGGTTATGTTCGTCGTAATTTAACTTAAGCTTTGAACATTTGTGTGGCCGCCATTACGTTTCTGTAAATATGGCGGCGATATAAAACATGACACTGAGATGCCCTTTGCCAGTGCGACCTCTGTACCAAATTTCGTTCCATTCGGTTTCACCGTGTTTGAATTAATAGGGGGAATTGATTTTCACACAAAGATGGCCGCCATACGCAAACTATTAAGCTAATGACCTAGTCATTTGGTCAAAGGTTGCTTCCTCTATAAAGGTATGTAGTTGCAAAATTTGGTAGAGATCGGATGATTAGGTTAATCGTAATTTTATTTAAGCTTTGAACATTTGTGTGGCCGCCATTACGTTTCCGTGAAGATGGCGGCGATATAAAACATGACACTGAGGTGCCTTTTGCTAGTACTACCTCTGTACCAAATTTCGTTCCATTCGGTGGCACCGTGTTCGAATTAATAGGGGGAATCTATTTTCACACAAAGATGGCCGCCATCCGCAAACTATTATCATGATGGCCTATTGGTTTGGTCAGAGGATGCTCCCCCCATTGTTGCAAAATTTGGTAGAAATCGGATGATTAGGTTAGTCGTAGTTTGATTTAAGCTTTGAACATTTGTGTGGCCGCCATTTCGTTTCCGTCAAGATGGCGGCGATATAAAACATGACACTGAGGTGTCCTTTGCTAGTGCTACCTTTGTACCAAATTTCGTTCAATTCGCATTCACCGTGTTCGAATTGATAGGGGGGGGGACACACATTCAGAGTACACACACTCTCACACACACACACACACACAGTCTCACACACACACACACATACACACACACACACACACACACACACACTTTTTTCGCCCTGTGTTGATCTCATAAGTCTACTTTAATTTTTTGCAAAAATCGAAAGTAGGCTAAAAATCCCTAGTGAATGCCGCAGATATTTTTACAGTCACACACTTGACTAGTCACTAGAGAGTCCATCCGGCATCTTGATGAAGCGACTCTTATCGCAAGCATGATTGCAGCGTGACATACTATTTTTGACAGGCATGGTCCTGCCTTGTCGTCGAAACGTGCTCGATAAATCGAGGAGTATCTGTGTGATTCTATTTAATCTGGTGAAGAAACATACGTGATTAAGTGCAGTATGACTGCCGAGTGTGTTTATGATAATCAATAATCGCCAATTCGGAATATTTGTGATCTATCACTAACAATTTAACATAGGCAGGAAGTACGCTGCTAAGCCACGTTTTTTTCTTACATGTGCAGCGAGATTATCATCATCAGTGTTAAACAAGTAACGAACGATTCACGAGTGAACTTAATCAATCAGTTCTGTGTGTGTACTTTGGCACAAGCCATAAGTTAGCTTCTGTGAGCGGAAAAACCACATGCTCATTCTATCTTGCTAACCACTACCAGTGTAAATTCTGTGAAATTGCAACTAGAGCGATAAATTCAGTGTAACCACCATGGTTTTATTGAAACATAACTATTATGAAGAAACGCCAATTATTCAACTAGTCATGAGCTTTGAAATGGAGTAGACCCATGCCATGGCGGGGTTTAGCGACGGTCGAACCGCACTCCAGATGGTCTAGCGATGGTGGGATCGCACGTCAAATGGTTTAGTAATGGCTGATATTGTACTACAAAGCAAGCACGTGGATTACAGGCATTCAATCCATACGCCTAATTTGCAACCTAAACCATGCATAACTATGAAGAACACACGTGAGTCAGGCTGACGGCCAAAACCTATTTTTATGCACGGTCCTGCTGTGGGGACTAGATTAGTAATTATGACCTTACGCCTCACATTCTTAGGTAGGATTTACACTTAACATGCACACCTAGGTGGTGGAGAAACCACAAATACAACGTATCATTTGCACTTGTTGAGGATAATAGCATTTGCCACCCATCATTGTATATAACATTTTTTATATAATTTCGACAGAGCATCGAACCAACACTCTTTTACGTGTAGGATTTGTATCATAACCTTGTCTGGAAGAACAGTGTTTTATTTTAACAAGTGAAACTCAGCGACCAGCTGTTGGCCGTGAAAAGGAGCCAATGTCACACTTTATTTGTTTTATTTGGACCTTGCAAACGCGTCGACAGCGCGCTCTTCAGTAAATTATATAGAAGGCAGTGGGCCCAGTGAATAACAAACATTCTTGTTACCTGAAAACCAGTTTATGTAGTGTGGAGAAGTGAAACAAATACTTTGTTTTTGACATGCAGACAACTGCCAAACAAGCTATGAATTGTAACATTATAAGATGAGCTAAGCAGGCTATTCTTGGTTCGAGGGAACGGGTCATTTTATAGGATTGTATGCAAAAGACCCTAGTTTATAAATGCTAGATTTCCAGACGCTCAGGTCTGATATATGAGTAAATGAGACACCTTTCTGTAACTTCAGAGTATACGGCTGTTATGACAGCAATATTTAAACCTTATCCTCAAGCTTGGATTGTATAGATTTAAAGGGAACCATGTAATGTAAAAACGCTCCACAGCGGTAGGATATGATTACCCTTAGATGCTAGTACAAGTTTTCGTACTTTATAGGCTGGTGACGCGTACGGTTTTTGTCACGATACTACAGCAGATGATCAATGGATCAGTGGTATTGATCAGCACACTGAGGTGCTATTTATGGTATTGGAATTGATTTTTCTTCCAATGAAGTGTTTGTATTGGATGCTTGGGACACCAATTGTTTACACTATACGAATTTAACATGGTCATTAAAAAAATACAATGAAACTGATAGGAGTAAACTAATCGGATAAATACGAAGGTAATAATCAAATATCAGGGTTTTTCAACTAAAACTGAATATAAACCAAAAGCTAGGAACTCGAATGAAATCTAAATGAAACCATCAACTTAAATGAACCTTGATGACCATGACTTGGACTTGTTTCTTCGTCTCATTTTAAATACAAATATAGCTTTCCCCTATTGAGTGACGACAGTCAGATAGTTACGTGTTTAAACGCGGTGGCTAAGCTGATGATGCGATGTTAGACATGTATTAATTCATGCTATCGCTAACATAACGTTTCTCTCCCAACACAAACATGACCCAAGTTCGCAAAGAGCGAATTTGCGATGTAGGAAGGTAACTGTAGTGGCGCCCATTGCGCATCTAATTTAAGAGTGTTTACATGTTATTCATTTGTGTTGTAACTAGGATAGATTTTCATACTTTCTGTTAGGTTCAGAATGTGCATAGCTTTAGCTTGGAAATAAATTTTGGATGAAACGCTTCTCGTTTACATCATTGCTATTATGATTAACGTACGATAGGCATTACATTAAATGATTATTACGTTAAATGTTGGTGATGACACCATCATAGCGTAGCTTTAAACTTATTATGCTTTAAATGTAACTAATATCTTGCATTGTAAACAAGTAAATAACTCACCTTGCTGTAGAATCATTCTTGTATTATTACTATTACTAAATCTCCGAAGTAATTGGATAGGGAAGATCTACGTGTCATTCTCTTAGATTGCATTCTTTGTTTTTCCACTTTTGCGTAGGAATTCGAGAGGTTTAATTTGTTAGGTTTGTCGCACGGAGACGAATTAATTATTATGAACTTTGTTAACACGGACTGGCCGTTTTCACCTCTCGGAAGTGGTTAGGGGTCTGCCACTTTTTTGAATAAACTGAGTGCGATTTAAATGTAAGCCTTGCCACTTTATTGTATTTGTTGAGTTTGTATTCCTCTGGACTGGTGGTTTTTCCTCTCATTACACCCGACACCCCCTGAGTACAGTTTCTTGAGTGCTTTCCCAGTCCAAGAATGCATTCCTTCCTGGCCTATATGTCTTCCTGGGAGATGGGGGTTTCGGAAGGGTCATTTAAGGTCGATGACTCCCCGGAATCCTCGTCAATCGGGCACAATATCATGAAAGAGGGATGCCCGTTTAGATTTGTAATGCTCTTATCATGTTTAGTTTATATTGAAAAAGGGATGACGTTTAGATTTCTAATGTTCTTATCGTGTTTTAATAATAATGTTATTGGATTTACGTTCCTTTTAACTACTCTGTCTTTTAGAAACGCCGGGGAGCGTGGATTTTGCCCCGAAGGGGATCTCTAATGTACCATTAAATCTACTGACATGGTTCCCTTGCATTTGCGCACCCCCAAATGCCAGCTGATTGCGTCAGGACACGAACCTGCAACCTTGGGCCCAGCAGCTACAACGTTACCGCTGAGCCTCGCAGCTAGCCTATCGTGTTTTAGATAATAAGTGGATTGACTTTGCCTCCTACAAGGATAGATGGACAATTGGATGTCATGTCTTGAGCTACTGTTGCCAAGGATACAGACTTGCCGTTAGTTCATCAGTTTATCAGAGCGAAGATAGTTTTCTGGGAGTATCATTGGTTTTAGGGCCTTAAAATGTGGTTTTCTGTGTCCCGTAGGGACCTAAAGAGTATTGTTTCTCGCATCGAGGGGCGTAAAATGAGCTATGTCCGGTCGTTATGTGACAACATCGATATTTATCCCAGTTAAGTATAACAAAAATGTAAAATCACATTTCACCCCTCTTCACACCTTTAAAATCGGAATGTTTAAATTCCTTTCTTAGTGCGCATCTACACTACGGTAGGAACATATCTTGAAAGTTTCATGCAGTTATCTCCAGTAGTTTTTGCTGGGCGAAGATTATTAGTCAGTCAGGCTATCTTCCTTTATATATATATATAGAATAGCCGTACCCGGCATGCGTTGCAATGCCAATCAAAGAAAGTGTCGATGTTGTAACTTTGTTTGTTGAAGTGTTTTTCGATTCCCAATATTTTTTTCTTTTTCCTTTAACCACCTCTAAACTATTGTAAAATTGATTTACTATCTCAAAAAAATCATGGGAGCGTGCTCAACAACTCACCAAAGTTCCATCGCAATGAAATGAATGGTATATGAACGCATACGGGACATTGTTGAAACGATTCGAGCGCCGTCACCCCTTTGTTGAATATACTCGTACACTACCTATTGTAAAATGGATTTACTAAGTCGAAAACCTTCCCTGGCGTGTACACAACAACTCATGAAAGTTTCATGGCAATCGGATGAATGGCATATGAACGCATACGGGATTTTGTTTAAACGATTCGCGCGTCGTCACTCACTTGTTGAATCTACTTGTGAGCTACCCATTGAAAAACGGATGTACTAATTCATACATCTTCGCAGTACTGTACTCAACTCACCAAAGTTTTATCATAATCGGATGAATGGTATATGAAAGCCTATGGGACTTGGTTAAAACGATTCACGCGCAGTCGCTCATTATTGAATCTACTCGTGCACTACATTTTGTAAAATGGATTAACTAAATCAGAAATCTTTGCGGGAGTGGAAACAGCATTTCTCCAAATTCCATTGCAATCGCATGAATGGTATATGAACGCATACCGATTTTTTTAAAAACGATACGCGTGCCGTTACTCATTTGATGAATCTACTCATGCGCGACCTATTGTAAAAAGGATTTACTAAGTCATAAACCTTTCCTGGAGTGTGCACAACAATTCAACCAAAGTTTCATAGCAATCGGATGAATGGTGTATGAACGCATACGGAACTTTGTTTAAGCGTTTCGCGTGCCGTCGCTCATTTGTTGAATCTACTTGTGCGATACCCATTGTAAAGTGGATGTACTAAGCCAGAAATCTTCCCTGAAGTGTACACATCATCTCACCCATGTTTCAACGCCATCGAAGGAATGGCATATGAACGCATACGGGACTTTGTTGAAACGCTTCGCGCGTCTTCGCTCATTTGTTGAATCTACCTGTGCGCTACCTATTGTAAAATGGATTTGCTAAGCCTAAAACCAGGGGGTGTCAACCAGATAGGGATCATTTGGCACCATCGGTGTAGTAGCACGTGCCAGCCGTATGGAGCGCTGTATATCGTGTATATCGTGTTGCCAACATATGCATGATACAACGTTGTAATTAAATTGCAAACATATCACTATATTTAGTCAATAAATATACACATAATTCCTAATTGACATTTCCTTGCAATTATCTTGCTCACAGACGATAATTACGGCACTTATCATTAAATAAACATTATTTCTACTGGGTTGGCGGCACTGACCATGCCATGGCGGCTCTGTTTATGAGTTGTATGTAATAATATTGGCCGTATACAAATAAGCTAAATAAGCTAATGTTGTGTTCTATCTCATCTTTCTTATATCAAATTGTCTTCGTGGTAATGAGAAGTGAACAGTTCTTCTTCTGCTACGGCGAGTAAGTACGCTTATTTTAAGTTTTGTGTTTCTGTAGTGGCTGTGAAAAATATAGGCCTAGTTTTGAATTGATATTAGACGCAGGTGACATTCTACTTGACATATCAATTAACTTTCACTATTATTTATCCCATAGGTAGACCTAGCAAATTCTGTGAACTGTGCCTATCACCGGAAGAAGGAAAAAAAAAATCGTAAATCGCTGTTCTCGAAATAGCAGAGGAATATATGGCAATTACTCTCCTAAGAAATGATCCAGTCTATGACCAGGTAAGAAGTCTGTGTTACCGTAATGTTTTGGCAGTGGGTAGTGGAACTAGGTACTGTGGGTACTCGTAATGGATTTTTTTAATAGGCCTATAATGTAGATCTACGGTAGAGTACAAGATGAATAAGGTTGGGTTCCATAAACCATTGCAACAACTTGATTACAACTCGCAGAAAAATTTAAATGAGCCTATTGCATGTGTGTACTGAAGATCTTGAGGAGTGTGAATAATCAATTAATTAATTTCACATTGCAATAGAATATAAATCTCATGATTCATGGCAACGTGTCTAAGCTTTAATTTTTCCCCTTCCTTGAATTTCAAATTATTACAGTATTCAAAACAGATCAGTTCAGTTAGAATAGGTAGTAATGCCATGTAGGACTGTAATTACAGGCTATTAAAACTTAACACACACACCCCATGGTCTAATAGGTCTAATGGCCTATATCATATAGTCTTACCAATGTGTAACTATATACATTAATGTGTTCTTGTCCTGTGGAACGAAGTCCAACGTGAATATACTTATGCTAAGTCATGGTGCTAAAGTAGTCGACTCGTGTAATGTTCTGCGACCCAAATACCATTCAAATGCACCTGTCCTCCTCTAATAAGCCAAGAACAAACAAATGTGTTTCCTTGCATATTCATGCTATGGGCACTTTGTATTTATTTTTGTAGATACACAGGAAAATAAGCTGTACGGTTTATGTTAAGGTAGGAATGCAGTGTTTGGGCTGGGTGTTCAGTTGGTCGAATTGGTAGTAATGGCAATACTGATGTAGGACTGTAATTACAGGTTATTAAAACTTAACATACACTCCCATGGTCTAATAGTTTTAATGGCCTAGGATCATATTATAGTCTTACCAATGTGTAACTATTGACGTCAGAAAAGTTGGATGGCGCAGCCACGCGGTAGAATGTTGAAGCTGTAACATTGTGACTGGTGAGGTTTATTTTCATGGTGAAACATTGATGTCGTGATGGAAACAGAAAGGAATTTGTCAAATTCGAGGAGGTACTGCTCTGTATACGGTTGCAAATCGTATAAAATGGGTACGAAATCTCTTCACTACTTTCCTGTACAAAAAGTTCAGAGAGAAAGATGGGATACGGCGCTGTCAATTGGAAAACGTATTACACGTTACATGACAGTGTGCAGTCTGAATTTTTGTGAAGACGACTTCTTTCCACAGCGTAAGCACCGATACTGTTGATTATTGATAGTTATTGACTCTAATTGTACTCACAAGGATTTAGCTACATCAAAAATACTGATAAACTTGTAGCCTAATACTTCTGTGTCGTACATAGAATGTAATCCGTTCTTCGCAAACTTATTTTAGGGGTTCTTCCGATTGACAATAGTCGAATGGTTAGAAAACTTAAGAAAAATGCTGTCCCTAGCCTTAATTTGCCAGAGAATTTATATTCTTGCCTTTAAACAGCAAGTAGGCCTATGTAGCTCAATATTTGCAATATTGAAGTATTATTTGGCTTAAATTGTGTTTTTGTCTATGATCTCCTTACTGTTGAATTTAGTTAATTAATGTGTAAAATCTTAGTTTTAAGTACCGGTATGGAAACCCAACATCCCAGGCAGGCCGGTAACACCTATACTACTCAGGCAGATAGGTCACTTAGCCGAAATTTAGAAGTTGTAGTGATTTTAAGTATACATATGCGGTAATGTAGCAGGAGACCTGATCGGCCTAGGCTATTCTAACTTTAATTAGTTTCCATTTCAAGGTTTTTCAGTTTTGAGTGCGAACAGTTGGTTTGAAAGTTGTACAACAGTAAGGAGAGTATGTTTTGTATAGGTTTTAATTGGTATTATGGTTTATGTCGAGCTGGGGAGTGAATTTGATTTAGCTTAAAGTGTAGTTTTAGATCTGTTCCGCTTGCTTATGACAAGTTCAAATGGAGACTCCAGCTTTGTTAAATATCTGTATTTTAAATATTTAATTAAATATATTGATAAAAAGGATGCCTCCATTTTAACTTGTCTGTGGCAAGAGATTAATAAATTTATATTCTTGCCTTTGAACAGCAAGTATGTAGGTCAATATTAGCAATATTGAAGTATGATTTGAGCATCCCAAGTAACGCTTCTTTGAACCCAAAACATTCATGCAAATTCAGGGTTGCTGGATTCAATTTATTATCAGGGAGTCGTCCTTTGTGCTATGTGAGATATATACAGTGGCGGATCCAGGCCTTGCGGGGCCCTGGGCGATATGATAAGGTGGGGCCGGGCCGACAACAATAGGTAATAATAAAAAAATCAAATCAAATGGAAAATAGTTTTGCAATAATAATAAAATAAAGAATAGTTACCATACTTTGAATACACTACAGTACATTATTTTAAGAAAATGAAAGAAACCTTTATGACCCCTTGATGAAGATTATGTAAACTATGAAATATTAAAATATCACTTTGCGACTTCTTTTCCCGGCTGAAGTCTTATATTATTTCACTGAAATCTAAACTTGCTAAACGGTCACGGGAGGGCATAGCTGCACTGAAAAGAAGACTATGAATTATAACTTAGTTTGAAAAGATTGAAACGTATAATTTATTAATTAATTAAATTTAAAAAATCCTTGGCGCGGGGCCCCCAGACCGCGGAGCCCTGGGCGGTCGCCCTCCCCTAGATCCGCCCCTGGATATATATATATATATATATATATATATATATATATATATATATATATATTGTGAAATTAATAAAAACATCGACACCGCTAAGTTCCCAAGTACAGGCTTCATAAATGTAACGGCAGACAGTAAATTAACTATCTACAGGTAGGTAATATTTTTAACTGGTAGTAATTAAGCACTGCATTTAAATTGATTATAAAAATATTTCTATCAATAAAAGAAAATATGTAGTATTTTGCCATCGTAAATTAGAATCCATAACAAACGCACACCCTATCACTGTCTTGCTTACGTCTCGTCACTATCTCGCCGCCATATTGCAAACAGCTGACCGTAAGCTCCTCCCCCGTTTCGGACGTCATGTCCTGTGGAACTAAGTCCAACGTGAAAATCCAATAAAACCATGGAACCATTGGCCCGATAACCCCACCCTTAACTGCCAATTTTTATTTTATACTCTTGGTAAGTTAATAAGTGTTAGGTTCTGTCGATGATATTCTGTAACCGCGAGATAGATACAAGACAAATATAATTGATTTATTGTATGCCAATGTAATGGTTGATATACCTATAGGTAGTATTTTATTCCCACACGTTATTTGCAATATTTTTCAACACGTAGGATGCCAATGTCTAAGCTTACATGGAGGGATTTTTTCATCAATTGATTCTGTAATAAGACCACCTTGTGGTGTGGTTGCTGCCACTCCTGAGGTCCTGGGCTAGTTTCCAAGCTTGATTAAGCAATTTAATTCTGGTCTGACTGTTGGAACGGTGCACACTCATCTTTGTGAGGCAGAACTGAGAAGAGGTAGGTTCGATTCTCACCTCGGCCATCCAAGAAGTGGTTTTCCAAGGTTTCCCCACTTCCTCTCCAGGCTAACGCTGGGATGGTTCCCAACTTAAGGCTACGGCTGCCTCCTTTCCAGTCCTTACCTGAATTACAGGAAGTATACACACTACTACAGATACCACAATAACACAGATTATCATACAAATCATACACTCCCCCAGGGGCTCACATCTAGTGGGACGTGGGTTGGCGACAATGGGGCCCCAGCTGAGTCCCGCATTGCTTCCACTTACTTGTGCCGGGCTCCTCTCTGTCTTCTTTCCTGTCGACCTCACTTGGTCAACTCTTGTTCTTTACCGACCCCGACGGTATTAGGGTATCCAAGGCCTAGGGAGTCTATTCCTTTCCCGCCTTAATTGGCCCTTGTCTCATCTTTTCTGATGCCCTCCTCCTGCGAGGGGTCAGCCTTCTTTTTCTTTTCTTGTTATCTCCTGCCTTGTGCTCAAGGCCCTCAAGTGGCAGGATGTATGTAGCCCCACCACCTTTGGTGCGCCCTGGATATTGCTACACCCTCAGGGGCTCACGGCTGGTGAGTTCGGGAGTTGGCGAACCCGAGGGATTCCTGAGCTGGGTCCGGTTTATCCCCTTTTTTCCATTGCCTCTGGGGCCTTTCGTGGCTCTCCTTCCTTCCAAGTGTCTCGATCCTCATTCTTCGAGGGTTTGAGGGCATTTCTTTTCCTCCTGTCCTTTGTTTGCCTTATTCTCCTTTTGTTTTCCAATTCTTCTTCTAGTAGCCTATATAAGTTTGTAGTTAGTTTCATTTATAGTTTACATTTGATTTTCATCTTCACGATCACCCAAACCATTAGGGGCCGATAACCAAGATGTTAGGCCCGTTAAAACAACAAATATCAACAAATCATACAAACTTCCAAATACATGGGGCTAAATGAATATGTTATCGAAAGCCCTAAATGAATTAATATCAAAAACACAATGATTCTTTTAAAATGTAGTTAACTTATAGTAGGTGCAAACATACACATGTCAGCAAATTCAAGTTCCCCGTTTCAAGCATTAAGTTACACATTTATTAAGTTTACTGTTTCAACATACACACTGGTATGTGTTGTAGGAATTTGCGGTTCATCGGTGTCAGCCATTACATCAAGGAGGAACTAGGTCCATTATTATGTGCTGGACCCTACTGTTATACTTTGGCAAGAAAGAAGAAAGGAACATGCCTCAACACATACTTTTAGGAGGACCAGATTTGATTATTGTAATTTTGCTAAGTTTGATCTTGGCTCTTGCTGTTATCTTCTCTTCATTGACAACTTTTTAAATGAAACATGATGAATTCTAGCAGTATTGAGTGTTTTTCTTTTGTTTCATTGAAAGTCCTATTTCTCCCTTCCCCTTAACAGCACGTCATGGAATGTACTGTATTAGTGTGTGATGATAATTTTTAGTGTAGCCTACTTACTGCATTTCACCCTTCAAAATTTTTAACTGGATATATTTTAAAGGGCATATGAAATGAACTACTGTATAGATATTTTGTGATATCCAATTCTTTTTCTGTCCCCTAATGTATTTGGCACTAATTACACTAACAATTTTAGTGTGATGAGGATCTGGTTACACCACCTGATCCTTAGCATTCTCCCTTAAAATTTTACTGTTATTGCTAACAGCATCAAGCATTTTAAAATATGAATTTTCTCCCTTCCCAGTACCTTTCCTTTGTAGTTTTTTCTAATAACTAATTGGTTATAGACCTACTTGGGCCATTTTCAAGCTGAGTAATAATATGCTGCAGGCCTTGTAGTAGCCTAATTTTTGTCACCAATGCAATATTCTCCAATTGCAACTGAAAGAAATTTAAACATGTATATTAGTGATGAGGTTATGTCCTAAATGCTGTGATTGTTCATTTCAAAGTTCTGGAATTCACAATTTCCCACTTTGTTATTATTTTTATTAATTTTTTCTGTTATAGGTATTCTGAATGTGATTTATTTCTTGTAGATCATATTATTATCTCCACACTTAAAAACGTGCCATAAGTATTGGGAGATTGTGATTTTCGGAACATTGAAGTGGGCAGAGCATTTAGGACGAGAATATTTAGCGGAACGAGGGGAAGGGGCAGGGTGGAGGGGAGGGGGCGGGAGGGTTAGTGTTTACGAGATCTGCTCATAGGTGGCGCTACCGGTCGACGTGTTGCTAGTACATCAGTCAACCACCAGACAGCGCTGAAGTCTTAGGTACCAAGAATTAGCATGGCTATTGGCCATCTGTAGTAGTAGGTAATCTGTGCCTAAAACTTTCCCTGGAGTGTAAACAACAACTCACCCAAGTTTAGTCGCTATCGGACGTTGGTATATGAACGCATACAGGACTATGTTGAAACACTTCGCGCGTCATCGCTCATTTGTTTAATCTACTTGTGCGATACCTATTGTAAATTGGATTTACTACCCCAGAAACCTTCCCTGAAGTGTACACAACATCTCACTCAAGTCATCGCTATCAGACGAATAGTATATGAACGCATACGGGTCTTTGTTGAAACGCTTCGCCTGTCGTCGCTCATTTGTTGAATCTACTCGTGCGCTACCTACTATAACATGGATTTGCTAAGCCAGAAACCTTTCCTGTAGTGTACACAACCTCTCACCCAACTTTAATCGCTATCGGACGAATGGTATGTGAACGCATAATACAGGACTTTGTTGAAACTCTTCGGCCATTGTCGCTCATTAGTTGAATCGACTCGTGCGCTACCTATTGTTAAGTGGATTTACTAAGCCAGAAACCTTCCCTGAAGTGTACACAACATCTCACCCAAATTTCATCGCTATCAGACGAATAGTATATGAACGCATACATGACTTATTTGTAACGTTCGCGCGTCGTCGCTCATTTGTTGAAACTGCTCGTGCGCTACCTATCATAACATGGATTTACTAAGCCGGAAACCTTGCCTGTAGTGTACAAAACCTCTCACCCAAGTTTCATCGCTATCGGCCGAATGGTATAAGAACGCATACAGTACTTTGTGAAACGCTTCGCCCGTCGTCGCTTATTTGTTGAATCTACTCGTGCGCTACCTATTGTTAAGTAGAATTACTAGGCCAGAAACCTTACCTGTAGTGTACAGAATATCTCACACAAGTTTCATCGCAATGGGATGAATGGTATATGAACGCATGTGGGACTTTCTTGAAACAAACGCACGCCATTTTATTGAAGCTACTCGCGCGCCATCTATTGTAAATTGGTTTTACTACGCTTATAACTTTTCCGGTACTGTTCACAACAAATCATCAAAATTTCATCGCAATCGGATGAATTGTATATGAACGCATCGCCATTACGCACTTGTTTAAACAACTCGCCTATGAACACCCCGAAATTGTGTACAACAACTCACCAAAATTTGATCGCAATCGGATGACTGGTTTATGAACGCATAAAAGACGAACAGACAGACATTCCTGTTTATATATATACTAGCTGTACCCGGCATGCGTTGCAATGCCAATCAAAGAAAGTGTTGGGATTTTGACTTTGTTAGTTGCAGTGCTTTTGGATTCCCAATATTTTCTTCTCGTACGCTACCTATTGTAAAATGGATTTACTAACTCCAAAACCTTTCCTGGCGTGTACACAACAACTCATCAAAGTTTCATCGCAATCGGATGAATGGCATATGAACGCATACGGGATTTTGTTTAAACGATTCGCGCCGTCACTCATTTGTTGAATCTTCTTGTGCGCCACCCATTGAAAAACGGACTTACTAATTGGATACCTATCAGTAGAAAGGTGCTAAGTGCCATTTTTTGAAAAAAGCCGTTTTTTGCTAAAATGGTGCAATGTGAGATGTAGCATTACATATCAAAAGGGCTAACTCCTCAGTGGTTTCGAAGGACCTTCCAAGAGCATCACAAGATGGCACTAGTGGTAAGTCCTGCAGCTCTTTCAGAAGAAAGGTGCAATGTGCCAATCATTTGTTCTCATTTCCCTCCAATATGTGCATCGTTGACAGAATTGTTTAAAGAACTTAGAATACTCAATTATTAGCAGTTCGTACTGGTGGGAACCTGTGTACGGATAGCACAGTTAGTTTCCTGTTGGACACGCGACTTTGCCGTGCATTAGTCTCGCAAAATCTCGAAAACTACTGCTCCGATTTCAGTGAAAATTTTACAATTTGTTGTCATTATGGTAGACATGTTTAGAAAGTGGTTTGAACGAAATCGAATTGGCAGTATTTTTAAATTAATTTACATTAAAAAGCCACGCCAATATTGAATCTAATAACTTGACGGACAGATGGTGACACAGGGCATCCACTTCAAAATCTTCTGTGAGCAAAGATAACATCCCATACCATACCCTTTGATCAATACGTGCAATAAAATAATACTTAACGTAACAGAATCATACTGTATAATCCAATTACATTTCACGTTAATGTGTTTCGACCAACATATCTAATGTGAGAACGTTCTACAAACGGAAAGGATGTCAATATTGTCAAGTTCTCAAGGTAAGTTCGATAGATTTGAGTTACTATGAAAATAATTCCGTGTCGTTTTACAGTGTCCATTACATTACTCAAATTCCGTGTCGTTTTACAGTGTCCATTGCAATGCCAAGGAGAGGAAGAGCTGACAGAGGTCGTCGAAGCCAGTTAAATGTGCGGCGAGCTACTTGACGTGCAAACCACACTGATGACCAAAGAGCGACGGATAGTGAAAATAGTCGTATGGGCATGTCTGACTTACGTTCGAGAGCGACTGAAAATGAACGAACAGCGAACAGATTCAGAATGCAATGAGTTCGTGAATATCAAACACAACGCCAGCGAGCACGACACAATGGGCAACAGCGATTGCGCCGACGCGATGCTCCTATGAACTTGGAACGTCACTTGACCGAATCAAAGAAGGAGCTCATTCGGCGTGTTTTTCCGAACGTAGCGCAGAACTTCAAAAACCATAATTGGCTGAGCGAACGAGCCATATTGGCAGAGCAAAATAAAGATCCCAACAAGTCCATTCAAAATTTCATTCCGGGACAGTTGTTTTCCTTCAAATCGGTTGACTCAGTTATCAACCTGGATGTGGTAGTCAGCCATCTCACAGAATTTTTGAATTCGCTGGAATTGCGTGGATTACCACCTCACAATTTGCAATTGAAAGTAGGCTCATCATCGTGTTGCGTAACATCAATCAACTTCGACTATGCAATGGAACACGACTGGCTGTGGAAAAGAAAATGAACAAGGTCATCGATGGAGAAGTTGTTTTGATTCCGCACATCCCAATGTTTCCACCGGACGTGCCATTCGATTTTAAACGGTTGCAATTTCCCATGCTTCTGGCCTTCGCAATGACCATCAACAAATCACAAGGTCAGTCGTTGGAAATTTGTGGAATCAACTTGGAGGTTCCGTGTTTCATGCATGGACAACTGTATGTCACGTGTTTGTGGGACGGAAAGCGGTCATCATTGTTTAATTAGCACGTAGCTTATTCGTAAAGACTAGTGGACTTTGCACCTTTCACAACTTCTAACATTTCACTCAAACAGAATTCCACAATTTTCATATTATGAACCTGTATCTGCCACTGGATAGCAAGGAATACTATATCTGTATGTTATTCAAATTAGAAGAATAAATACTCACAAATAAACTGACTAAACACTTTTAACTATAATACTCAATGTTCATAAAAATGGCACTTAGCACCTTTCTACTGATAGGTATCCTGGATACCTATCAGTAGAAAGGTGCTAAGTGCCATTTTTTGAAAAAAGCCGTTTTTTTGCTAGAATGGTGCTATGTACGATGTAGCATTACATATCAAAAGGGCTAACTCCTCAGTGGTTTGGAAGGACCTTCCAAGAGCATCACAAGATGGCACTAGTGGCAAGTCCTGCAGCTCATTCAGAAGAAAGGTGCAATGTGCCAATCATTGGTTTTCATTTCCCTCCAATATGTGCATCGTTGACAGAATTGTTCAAGGAACTTAGAATACTTAATTATTAGCAGTTCGTACTGGTGGGAACCTGTGTATGGATAGCAGAGTTTGTTTCCTGTTGGACATTCGACTTTGCCGTGCATTAGTCTCGCAAAATCTCGAAAACTACTGCTCCGATTTCTATGAAAATTTTACAATTTGTTCTCATTATGGTAGACGGTGTTTAGAAAGTGGTTTGAACGATATCGAATTGGCAGTATTTTTTAATTAATTTACATTATAAAGCCACGCCAATATTGAATCTAATAACTTGACGGACAGATGGTGACACAGTGCATCCGCTTCAAAATCTTCTATGAGCAATGGGACATCCCATACCATACCCTTTGATCAATAAGTGCAATAAAATAATACTTAACGTAACAGAATCATACTGTATAATCCAATTACAGCATATTAAAGTATGTTATAATAATATTACATTTCACGTTAACATATCTAATGTGAGAACGTACTACATACGGAAACGATGTCAATATTGTCAAGTTCTCAAGGTAAGTTCGATAGATTTGAGTTACTATGAAAACAATTCTGTGTCGTTTTACAGTGTCCATTACAATGCCAAGGAGAGGAAGAGCTGACAGAGGTCGTCGAAGCCAGTTAAATGCGTGGCGAGCTACTTCACGTGAAAACCGCACTGATGTCCAAAGAGCGACGGATAATAAAAATAGTCGTATGGGCATGTCTGACTTACGTTCGAGAGCGACTGAAAATGAACGAACAGCGAATAGATTCAGAATGCAATGAGTTCGTGAATATCAAACACAACGCCAGCGAGCACGACACAATGGACATAACCGATTGCGCCGACGCGATGCTCCTATGAACCTGGAACGTCACTTGACCGAATCAAAGAAGGAGCTCATTCGGCATGTTTTTCCGAACGTAGCGCAGAAATTCAAAAACAATAATTGGCTGAGCGAACGAGCCATATTGGCAGCAAAAAATAAAGATACCAACGAGTCCATTCAAAATTTCATTCCGGGACAGTTTCCTTCAAATCGGTTGACACAGTTATCAACCAGGATGAGGTAGTCAGCCATCTCACAGAATTTTTGAATTCGCTGGAATTGCCTGGATTACCACCTCACAATTTGCAATTGAAAGTAGGCTCAGTCATCATCATGTTGCGTAACATAAATCAACTTCGACTATGCAATGGAACACGACTGGCTGTGGAAAAGCAAATAAACAACGTCATCGATGGAGAAGTTGTTTTGATTTTGCACATCCCAATGATTCCACCGGACGTGCCATTCGATTTTAAACATTTGCAATTTCCCATGCTTCTGACCTTCGCAATGACCATCAACAAATCACAAGGTCAGCGGTTGGAAGTTTGTGGAATTAACTTGGAGTTTCAGTGTTTCGTGCATGGACTACTGTATGTTACGTGTTTGGGTGTCGGAAAGCCGTCATCTTTGTTTAATTAGCACGTAGGATATTCGTTAAGACTCGTGGACTTTGCACCTTTCACAACTTCTAATATTTCACTCAAAGAGAATTCCACAGTTTTCATATTATGAACCTATATCTGCCACTGGATAGCAAGGAATACTATATCTGTACGTTATTCAAATTAGAAGAATAAAATAAACTAACTAAACACTTTTTACTATAATACTCAATGTTCATAAAAATGGCACTTAGCACCTCTCTACTGATAGGTATCCAAATAAGTAACGACGCGCGGAGCGTTACAACAACGTCCCGTATGCGTCCTATACAATGAGGAAAGCAATGGCAAACTACCTCACTCCTCTTCTTGCTTAGTACGCCTCAATATAGCGCTGCCATGGGTTTTTGTGGGTATCTACCCACATAACCTAACTGCAGTGCCTTTTGAGGATCCAACCAACCTTCGGGCTGACTACCTAACAGACAGAGACACCATTCGTCCGATAGTGATGAAACCTCCAGGATTTCGGAAGTGTTCACAACAACTCACCCAAGTTTCATAGCAATCGGATGAATGGTATATGAACGCATACGGGACTTGGTAACGCTTGCGTAGATATCTTATGAGCGACGACACGCGAATCGTTTCAACAAAGTCCCGTATGTGTTCATATGTCATTCATCAAATTGCGCTGAAACTTTGATGAGTTATTGTGTACACGCCAGGGAAGGTTTCGACTTAGCAACTCCATTTATTAATATTTTGCGCACAAGTAGATGCAACAAATGAGTGACGACGCGTGAAGCGTTTCAACAAAATCCTGTATGCATTCATTTACCATTCATCTATTGCGATGAAACTTGGATGAGTTGTTGTGCATACTCCCGGTATGTTTATAGGCGTAGTTAATCCAATTTACAATAGATATCGCGCGAGTGGTTTAAACAAATGAGTGATGGCATTGCGTTCATATACATTCATCCGATTGCGATACAATTTTGGTGAGTTGTTGTGCAGACTCCCGGGAACGTTATAGGCATAGTAAACCCAATTTGCAATATATAGGGCACGAGTAGCTTCAACAAAATTGCGTGCGATTCGTTTCAAAAAATTCCCACGTGCGTTCATATACCATTCATCCGATTGCGATGAAACTTTGGTGAATCGTTGAGTACACTCCAGCGTAGGTTTCAGGCTTAGTAAATCTGTTTAACAATAGGTAGCGCATGAGTAGATTCAACAAATGAGTGATGGCACGCGAATCATTTAAACAGAATCCCGTATGAGTTTATACGCCATTCGTCCGATTGCGATGGAACTTTGATTTGTTTTTGTGTACACGCCAGGGAAGGTCTTCAACTTAATAAATCCATTTTACAATATAGGTAGAGCACGAGGAGATTCAACAAATGAGCGACGACGTGGGAAGCATCTCAACAAAGGCCCGTATGAGTTCATATACCATACGTCCGATAGCGGTGAAACTTTGGTGAGTTGTTGTGGACGTTCCCATGAATGTTTCTAAATTAGTTAATCCATTTTACGATAGTTTGGAGGCAGTTTGCAGAAATTGAAAAGAAGAATTATGTGTTCGAAAGCACTTCAAGAAACAAAATTACAACGCCAACACTTTCTTTGATTGGCGTTGCAACGCATGCCCGGTTCAGCTAGTTGGTTTATAAAATCTCAGGTCGATGACCTTGCTTTTTTGGATTTTTGGGGTAAATTCATTTGTCATGGGAAAGGGTTGGCCATTCTAAGTCCTATGACACCTCACATGTCGATATCCGATTATTAGTTTATAAAATTTCAGGTCAATGACCTTGCTGTTTTGGATTTTTGGGGTTAATTCATTGGTCATGGGAAAGGGTTGACCATTCTAAGTCCTATGACATCTCACTTGACCCTGTCTGATGATTAGTTTATTAAATCTTAGGTCAATGACCTTGCTGATTTGGTCTTTTGGGTAAATTCGTTGGTCATGGAAAAGGGTTGGCCATCCTGAGTCCTAAGACACCTCATCTGACCCTCTCTGATTATTAGTTTATAAAATCTTAGGTCGATGACCTTTCTGTTTTGTGTCTTTTGGGTAAATTCGTTGGTCATGGGAAAGGGTTGTCCATCCTGATTCCAATGACACCTCACTTGACGCTCTCTGCTTATTAATTAGCGAGATATTAACAAAAGTGCAGTAAGGCCCTTTTGACAAAAATGAATAATACATTCAAAAACAGGGTGTCACCTCAAGTCCAACCACACCTCATACAATTCCCTAGCCATATTGGTTCATGAGATATAGAAAAGCAGATGACCTCTTAGATTAGGATCTTTTGGTAAATTTAAAAAAACAACTTATCTATATATCATTATTCAAAAAGCCTTCCCTCTTACAAAAAACCAAGTGCGCATGCGTAAAAACAAAAACAAAAACTAAAATGTTAAATCATAGCGGCATTCCACCGTACATATGTCTCTTGTGTGGAACAACATTTTATTTCATCATTGCATTGAACCGCATACCTGTTTTACATGGACAGCATAGTTCACCTATAAAATTATTATTTCACCCCCTAGCAGGGGTAGGTTTTATTTTGGGTTGGAAATAAGTTGTCCAGAGGACAGGGGGCGTTAGCCCGAGTCCTACGGCACCTCATTTATTAAAATCCAAACATGGGTTCGCCACACATTAATTCTTTAACATGGACGCCACCCGAGCAACGCCGGGAGGGTATAGACTGTCACTGCTCCCCTACTAATTGAGAATATAAATTGGTTGAATGATTCATGTGAAATTGCAGCGCCATGTTCTTGTGAGTACACCCAAATTTACCAAATCCTGCTTGGGACTATTACTTGGTTGAAACTATTGAATGGTTAAATGGCCCTGTGAAGTTTCGTGGATTGTTCATACGAGTATGACCAAATTACGGGAACTGTAATCATACCGATATTAACCGGTTAAGCCGGCAGTAGTATGTGCCGTTTACAAATATGTGCGAGTATATGTAATCTGTGAGAACGATAGTTGTGATATCCCATTTTATCGAAGGATTACATCGGGACTCATTCTGAACGGTGCCTAACAGGAAATAACTGTCGAGACGTGACGTCAAATGTGGACAGACCCGTTAACACTGGCTGGATCACATCTGGGATATTTGGAGTAAAACATATGCTGAGAAAATCTTTCGGTGGAGCGCGTCGCGACGTCGAAGGGAATGGAGAGATGCTTTTCTTATTTGGAATTTGATCCTGTCAACATGGCGTGCGAGATGACTGGTTCCCGGGTGCCTCCCTCCTGGGGGGGGGGGGGGGTCAGTTAGTGGGCCTGGGACGGATCATTGAGGCTGGAGTCGATCGGTGTGTGTCCCAGGGTCGAGAACAGGCACAGTATGTATGTGCGTGACGTTTTTGCGTTTAGAAAAGTACAGGTGGCAATTTTCAAGATATCTTGCTGAAATTTGGTACGGTGAAAGTGTTAGGGCCTGTGAGGAACCCTATTGCTGTACGTTAAATTCGGTGCAGGGCCGGACCTATTTTTCGAATCGATATATCTCGGAAACAGTTGGTTCTATCGAAATATGTTAAATCTACAGGTGTAAGAACTCAGTGACTACCAAATTTTTTTTACCCCTGATGACTTTTTGATATCTCTCACCGTTTGTCTTTTTGGGGCACTGAACGTCATCCTTTTTTTCGAATCGTTATATCTCGGAAACGGTCGGTCCTATCGAAAGTAGTATAGGGCACAGATGTAGGATCTCAGTGATTTGCAACTTTTTAACCCTCTATGACGTTTTGATATATCTCACCGTTTTCTTTTTTTTGGGGGCCCTGAATGTCATCTTTTTTTTTTCGAATTGTCATATCACGGAAACGGTCGGTCATATTAAAGAAAGTTACATCAACAGATGTAAGAGCTCAGTAATTAGCAACTTATTTAACCCTTGTAAATTTTTGATATCTCTCACCGTTGTCTTTTTTGGGGCCATGAATTTCATCCTTTTGTTTCGAATCATTGTATCTGGAAAAGGTCGATCGTATCGAAAAAAATTAAATCTGCGGGTGAGAGATCTCAGTGATCAGCAACTTTTTTACCCCTTATGATTTTTTCCTATTTACATTTATGAAAAAAAAATGGCTTATGGGATCACCTTTTGTCCGTGTGTCTGTCGGTGTGTGCGTGTGTGTGTGATGGTGAGAGTTCCTCCCTAATAACATCCTAACGGCTGCAGCGATTTCAGTAAAACGCGGTAAGTTCATAGCACTATTCTGGATGACCCCGACCTTTCCCTTCAAATTTAGTTACGTCTCACCAATCCAACATGGCGGCTGTGCGAAATATTTCATCAGCATTCAATATCTCCGAAACTATTACCGATATCACCCTGGAATATTTTACTGTGATAAAGGGAACTACTAGAAGTTCACCTATGTGACCTTTACAAATCGGGTAACTACAAAACCAACAAGGCGGCCAAGCGAACTTGCGACTTTTAAATGGACGTTTCTCGCGATTTAACCAACCTAACGCAATAAAACTTGGTACAGTATTTGTTTATACACATTGTAATACACTGACATCTAACTTCGTTCAATTGTTTACATAACCTCAAGATGGCGGCTGTGCGCAATATTTCACCAGCAATCTATAACTCTGGAACTATTAGCTGTATTACCCTGAAATTTTCTTCGCTGATAAAGGGCACTACTGAAAGTTCAGCTATAAGACTTTCAAAAACCGGTTAACTACCAAACGAATATGGCGGCCATACGAAGTTGAATTTTAATTACGCCTTTCTCGTTATTTAATGATCCAAACGCAATGAAACTTGGTACAGGAAATGTTTATACACATTGTAATGCACTGGTATCTAATTTAGTTCAATTGTTTACTTAACCTCAACATGGCAGTTGTGCAAATTTTAAAATTAAATTTTTAGCCTACTTTTCACATTTTGCAAA
Source organism: Meconema thalassinum (assembly GCA_946902985.2). NCBI lineage: Eukaryota > Metazoa > Arthropoda > Insecta > Orthoptera > Tettigoniidae > Meconema > Meconema thalassinum. The sequence continues at coordinate 345,146,388 of OX336388.2, forward strand.
ATTGAGGAAAAAGTAGACTTATGAGATCGGGCAAATATGTGTCTGTCTGTCCTTCTCTCTGTCTGTCTGTCGGTCTGTCTGTCCTTCTGTCTGACTGGATGTGTGTGTGTGTGTGTCCCCCTATCAACTCCTAAACGGCTGCAGCAATCGCAACAACATTTGGTAGGAGTAAAGTTCTATACCTGAATATCTCACGGCCATATTTGAAAATGATGTCAGTGCTACCAACTGCTGAAAATTCGCAATTGAAATTTGAGCTCCATGTTGGATATCTTGGAAGGTATGGATGGGAGCTATTTCAAAATTGGCACACATATAGATAATAGTATTGCAGTTTAATTTCCAGGAGGCCATACATGGCAATGTTGCCATAATGATTGTAAACCTGCTGATAGGTCCAAATTTTAAATGCATATAACTTCTACACTATCAATTGGATTTCAAACAAATTTCGTATGTGCTATGTGTACATAAACAGATATGACTGAGCGTATTCTTAAGAGCCACCAGGTCTGCCAACTGTTAATAAATGCTCATAATTTATTTTATCCAAATACCCATATATCAGAAAGTATAAAAGCCGACAGCTTTAAACTATGCACACGTATAGTACCTGACATTCTATATTAATTTGGAGTATCTTATATACGTCAGTGCTACCAACATGATTCTAAGACTGCTGAGAGGTCCAACTTTAAATACATGTGACTTCTATACTATCATTTGGATTTCAACCAAATTTCGTGTGTGCTATGTGTACCATAACAGATATGACTATGCCGATTCTTAAGAGTAACCAGGGCTGCCAATTGTTAATAAATACTGTCTCTATTTTTGTTACCCTAATATCAATATATCAGAAAGTATGCAAGCTAATAGCTCTAAACTTTGCACACGTATAGTACCTGGAATTAAATATTAATTTGGAGTAACTAATATAGGCCTACGCCAGTGCTGCCAACATGATTCTAAGCCCGCTGATAGGTCCAATTTTAAAATACATGTTACTTCTAACTAACAAATGGATTTCATCCAAAATTAGCACAACACGAGATCATAATATATCAGATTATTTCAGACCAACACATGCATGACATTGTTGCCAACATGATTTTACGCACGCTGATAAATCCAAGGTATAACTGCATGTAACGTGCATGCTATCCATTGGACTTCAACCAAATTGTGTATTCTGTACCTTAAGAGATGCAACTAACAATAGCGTATATTCAGTCACCAGAGCTGCCAACTGTACTGCTCTATTAGGCTACATTATACAAGGTATATTTAGAACTAATTAGAAATGTCGATGTTACCAACTTAATTTCGTCATTATTCTAGATAGATCTATATAGATTGGCAAGAATCTTAAATTTCAAGAAAAGTAGGCTCTTTAGTTCGTCACGGAACTTCTTGTTATTTCTTGTGTCGTAATCATGCGATCGAAGTGAAAGTTTGAATAATGAACCTACGCAATGATTTTCCTTTAATGGTATATGACTTTATGGCCTATACATATAACAATCCAAAATGGCGACCATCCGAAATATTTAGATGGATCTCAATATCTACGAATCTATTACAGCAATCAAACTGAATTTTTAAATTTTCATAGTTCATATGGACATAACTTCCCCTATAGGACTTTCAATAACCCGGTGATCACAAATCCAACATGGCGGCGACGCAGTTTATAAATATTCACATTGTTGTTTCTCGCAATTTAACAATCCGAGTGAAGTGACACTTGGTACAGTAAATTCTTATACAAATGTTAATCCTCTGGCTTCAATTTTTTTTCAATTGTTTCCATTAACCAAGGAAGGCAGCTGTGCGAAATTTTAAAATCTCGTTTATACTTCTTGTGCCCGAATCATGCGCTTGAAGTTTGAATACTTCTCGTACACAATAATCTTCATGTAACAGTACATAACTCAAGGACCTACATATATAAAAATCCAACATGGCGACCATCCGCAATATTTAGTATGTTCCCAAAACCTACGAATCTATTACAGCAATAAAACTGTTATTTTGTATGTTGATAGAGGCAATTAACATAAGTAGGATATATGAAATTAGGCTGTATAGTTCTTCACGGAACAACTTGTTTTATATCTCTCACCTTTTCCTTTTTTGGGGCACTGAATGTCTTCATTTTTTTTCAAATCGATATATCACGCAAACGGTCGATCCTATCGAAAAAGGTTAAATCTACAGATGTAAGATCTCAATGATGGGCAACTTTTTTACCCCTAATGATTTTAAGATATCTCTCACCGTTTTCTCTTTTGGGGCCCTGAATATCATCTTCTTTTTCGAATCGTTATATCTCGGAAATTGTCGGTCCTATCGAAAAACGCTGAAGCTACATGCGTAAGATCACAGTGATTAACAAACTTTTTACCCCCTATGATTTTTAGCCTACTTTTCACATTTTGCAAAAATGAGGAAAAAGTAGACTTGTGAGATCGATCCGGGAAAATGTGTGTCTGTCTGTCTGTCCTGTCTGTCTGTCTGTCTGTCTGGCTGGCTGTGTGTGTGTCCCCCCTATCAACTCCTAAACGGCTGCAGCAATCAAAACCAAATTTAGTATGAGTAAAGATGTGCATCGGAATATCTCACGTCCATATTTGAAAATGATGTCAGTGCTACCAATTGCCGAAAATACGCACTAGAAATTTGAGCTCCATGTTGGATATCTTGCAAGATATGCATGGGAGCTATTCCAAAATTGGCACACATGTAGATAATACTATTTCAGTTTAATTTCCAGGAGGCCAACCATGACAGTGTTGCCAAAATAATTTTAAGCCTTCTGATATGTCCAATTTTTAAATGCATATAACTTCTACACTATCAATTGGATTTCAACCAAATTTTGTATGTAATATCTGTACATAAACAGATATGACTGAGCGTATTCTTAAGAGCCACCAGGGCTGCCAACTGTTAATAATTGCTCTCTCTATTTTTTTATCCAAATACCAATATATCAGAAAGTATGCAAGCCAACAGCTTTAAACTATGCACACGTATATTCTGACATTTTAGATTAATTTGGAGTAACTTATATACGTCAGTTCTACCAACATGATTATAAGCCTGCTGATAGTACCAATTTTTAAATACATGTAACTTCTATACTATCAGTTGGATTTCAACCAAATTTCGTATGTGCTATGTGTACCATAACAGATATGACTATACGTATTGTTACGAGCAATCAGGGCTGCCAACTGTTAATAAATGCTGTCTATATTTTTTACCCTAATATCAATATATCAGAAAGTATGCAAGCCAACAGCTCTATACTTTGCACACGTATAGCACCTGACATTCTAGATTAATTTGGAGTAATTAATACAAGGCAGTGCTGCCAACATGATTCTATGCCTGCTGATATGTCCAATTTTAAAATAAATGTAACTTCTATACTAACAAATGTATTTCATCCAAAATTGGCACAACAAGATATCATAATATTTCAGATTATTTCTGACCAGCACACGCATGGTATTGTTGGCAACATGCTTCTACGCGTGCTGATAGATCCAGTGTCTAACTGCATGTAACGTCCATTGGACTTCAACCAAATTTTGTATTCTGTGCCTTAAGAGATTGAACTAAGAATATATTCAGTCACCAGGGCTGCCAAATGTAGTGCTCTATTAGGCTACATTATACCAGATATATTTTGAACTATTTCGATATTACCAACTTAATTTCGTCATTATTCTAGATAGGTTCATATACTGTAGAATAATCATTGGCATGAAAAGTAGGCTGTATAGTTCTTCACGGAACTTCTTGTTTCTTTAATAATTAGTTATCTAAAATTTCGATTCAATTACTTTACAGGCCTCTATCTGCCTTAAGAGTGTGGATATTTGTTCAAAAGTAAGAATGGAATTTCCAGTGAAGATTCGAAGGTGGTGTTTCATTGATTTCACTCCAGCCTCCCACAATCTGCCGAAATGAGGAGAGTTGGGTGGAATGAAATGCCACTTGATACCTTCTGCACCTGCGAATGATTTTTTTAATTTTTATTATTTTCCACCAAAGGAAACATATTTTGGAGCTCTTTGAACTCTGTGTTAGCTCCAACGAAATTAGTGCCATTGTCGCTATACAACTCAAGAACCTTGCCTCTTCTGGCAATTAATCGTTTAAGGGCAGCGATGAATGAATCTGAAGTTACTGAGCGTACTAACTACAGATGAATTGCCTTCGTTGATAGACAAATAATGCTACATAACATTTCATAGTTGTCCAGCTTTTGAGAGAACCGGCCTTTATATGAATTGGGCCGGCATATTCCGTTCCTGTGTGGAGGAAGGCACGATAAGGTGTGACTCTTGCTACAGGTAATTGGCCCATGAGTTGTTGCGTAGTAGCTGCTTTCAATCTAAAACAAGGCAGGCTGGTATGAATGACTCATCTGACTAATTGGCGAATGCGAGGTATCCAATACCTTTGTCGTAATGAAGCCATGAGTAGTTGAGGTCCTGCATGTAAGAGGCGATTGTGTTCAGCCTTGATGATAAGCTTAGTAAAAGTGATGAACTGGAGGTAAGTTTAACTGATGCTAGCTGTCGTAAGACAGTTGAGAGTGGCGTAGCCGTCCATTTTCGTCTATAAAGGGATGGAGGTCCCAAAGGTCGCTCTTGGGTGTTGCCTCCGTGTGCTCTAGAATGTATGCAATTTCTTTTTGTAGACTTCCTGCTGTGTCATTTTAATGCACCACTGCAGTGAAGTTTGTAATTCTGGGGCAGTTAACTCACAGCGTCTTTTATTGGCTGGGTGCTGAGTGTTATGAACAAATCTCAAGCAATAACTGACGACTCTCAGCAGACGAATTAGTGATGAGTATTTGACCAGTATGTTTTCTTTGTCACATTGCGAAGATAACGTGACAATGGTAGGTGTTCGTTGTTCTGGAAGTTCTGTGCCTGTGACATTTCGTGTGAATGTAGGCCAGTCTAACGAAGGAAGAGTCATCCATGATGGTCGATGCCACCAGAATTCAAGGTTACGTAGAGACACAGGGTTATTGCCTCGAGATATTAAATCTGCAGGATGAGGCTGTGATAGTACATGCATCCTTGTGCTTTCGTAGGTGAAATCTTGAATTTCAGCCACTCGGTCAGAAACAAACGTTCTCCATCTGGTAGGTGGATATGATAACCATGCAAGCACAATGGTTGAATCAGTCCACAATATAATTCTAGCGATCTCTAACTCTAGGAGAGGCACCTAGCTCAGGTCTACACGAACATGGTTCCGATTTTGAGGAGGTGATGTTTAGGGTCCGCTGTTTTTATGGGGTTAAACAGTTTATCTAGCCGTGGAATATTCTTGATCACCAGTGGCGGCTTGATGCCAATCGTTCTGTGTTTGGTGTCATTGTAACTTGACACTAGCTCAGGTATCAAGTCCAGCCAGCGATAAGTACCCCGAGTGGTTATACGCTTTCCTCATATGAGATTTTAGCGTCCGGTTAAATCGTTCAACCACACTGGCTTTTAGAATGCTGAACGTGGTGTAATGGTGAATATCCAAAGATTGGAGAAAACTGGAGAAACTCTTGATGAAAAATTACTTTCCCTGGTCGATTTGCAACAACTGGGTTTGACGTTTGGATTTTTGAATAATACATTTAAAAGCCTTGGTGACTAGAGGGCCAGACTCGTGACTCACAGGTTCTACAATGGCCATTTAGGAATACACATCAATCACATTGAACATATAGCATACACCATTGTTAACGCTAGCATAGGGAATCGTTTCCACCAAATCGGCTTGCCTAAGTTCATCCACACCCCGTGAAATCACCTTGAGTCGCTGATAGTGACGCCTAGCTGGGCGATGCAATTCGTGAGCGATGCCCACTTTGATGGGTGAGGGCTTAAACAATAATTTTGGCATTTCGAAGTTCTTGTTCAGTTTCTTGAATTTCCCAATCGTGACCGGTGTTGCCATCTTGACGTGAAGCATGCAACAGCTGTAGCCGCTGGACGAGCTTACTGGGATTATGCCAGTAGGTAACATCCACAAGGGGTTTTAATGGTTTAAATGTCACTCTCGAAGCTGACACTCTACGATGAGCACTTTGACTGGTTGGAAACATTTTTGCATTGACGGTTTTATATTTTGAGATATATTGGCATTCACTTGTTGAGAGGGATTATACTGTCTATTGTGGGCATGGGTGTCCAATAAAATCCCAAGGCCCTATTGCGTATAATCATGGGAAGATGGGGTACTAGAGGATAGCAGCTTTAACAGACCTGGCGTTAATTGATAGTTTATGTTCTTAACGATGACACTTGTACAAGTAAATTTAAGAGATGAATCACCAATTTTAAAATCATCATCTTAATAGCGAACACCATACGTCGTATCCGTCTTTCCAGTAAATAGATCTGTGATATAGGGTTTCAGTGTTGATCCATAATATTTTATTAAAATGTGTTTTATTTGATCTTTATGCTGAGGCGTGGCCAACAGTTGTGAAAATGGTGCTTGCTTGGAAGTGGAAGGTGTTTTGACCATCACCAATGTTTTTTTTTAACTCTGCAAGGGGTGTTGATTTTTTTCAACAGTATGCGCTTGATCATCCTCATCATCAACATCACTAAAACTAGTCAATTCTTCTCCTTCCGCTTCCACTTTCACAGGGTTCTCGTGTAGAGTCTTTGTGGCTTGTGAAACAGTGGGTAGCGTTTCAGATGGCTTGAAAGAGGGTTTAAACATGGCTTTTAGACGAGGTGCTAAATGTTGTTGAATAAACAAAGCATTATCCGCACGTGATCCTTTCAATTGACAACATTGTTTATGAATATTATTTTTGCGATAATTATATGCTTTTTCAATTGACTCTCTGCTAACGGCATGGTGTCTCAACAAATGACTTAAGAGGGAAGAATGAAACAGTCCGTTAAATAGTAATAAAATGATCAAACCATAAGCGATAACGTCCTTGGTAGAGTTCACTTTGTTTGTCAATCACCAAGCAGGCATGTCGTTGGGTTTTCCAGCACTTAGCACACAATCCAGTAAGCGTTTGAAACCTCATATCTGGATTGACATGTTCATTATAAATGTGGCGACTATTCCGCTCATCCTGGCAAAATAAAACAATGACATTGGCATTGTCACGAATAAGTTGTTTGGACATTTTAGAATGCGTTTGTCCAAGATAGAAGGAATAAATATGTTTGCGATGACCCATGCTGAAATAGCTTTGGATACATCATCGACAATCATCAGTGAATCAGGCCTCACCGCATCCGGGGCAATATCATTTTCTTGCATGAAAAACGTGTAATAACCCATATTGTCTCTGTAATTCAGACATGACTTGATCCAGGAACACGTAGAGGGGTTGGTAGAGGGATTGTGCAAAAATATAAATATTTTGAAAACGCAGACCATTTGGTGCTGTGATGAGCATGGGCAAAAGATTGGTTTTTCCACGTCCCGAGGGCCCCACGATGATGCAGCGAATGGAAGACGGAATCAGTAAACCAAGGCGTTGTCCATGTGATGTAGGATAGAGATGGGAAACCATGTCCCCCACGGGGAATGACTCTTGCTGCTTCATAATCTTCATATCAACTAAGGGCCACAGAGTCTAGCAGGCTGTCTATATCCAAGGAACCGAGCCTTGTGATAGAAACAGTAGACCTGTACTACAGGTTGACGACGGATGTGTTTGGAGGTGCGTTAATGACCAAAGCTAGGTCTATCCCAATACATGATCCTAAACGAGAATCAGACCCTGCTAATAAACACTATGTGGATAGATCTGTAGTGCCACGCACTGAATGGGGGAGATTATATATTTAAAGGGAAGCGGTTAATCTATGTGAAGCATCCTCAAGTGTCTATGGATGCCACTACAAAAAAGTATGTGGATAACCAGTTGCGAGCGTTATATAACAAAGTGCCCCAGCTTACTGTGGATGGCTAAACGGCCAATCCTAACCGCATGATTCATGTGGCTGACCCTGTGAACCTGCAAGTTGTCAGTTCCAAACAGTTTTTAACTTTTGAAATGAAAAAGTGGTGTGAAATTAAAGACAAGTGTTTACACATGAAGCGAAGACGACTGGCCGATGTTTTAGACCCCATAGAAACCCATGAGGTGGCAACCAAACAATTTGTGGAAGACTATATTGTGCCCAACTCTAGGAATGGGTATTCCAAGATTCAGACACCTAGATATCAAGGGAAAGGCTGTAGCCGCTTTTGAAAGTTGAGATATTTGAATATCGCGCTACATTGCTTCGAGAAGCATTTAGAAAGAATTTACCGATAGTTGGATGTCAAGTGACGTAGCGAGTAATAGCAGAGGTGGAGGCTATTTATTGATTAAATAGTTAACTATGGAGTAGAGACTTGAGACTTGGATCAGATTACTGGCACGGCCAAATGAAAGAGAATGCAATTAGTATCAAGTAAATCGGACCAGGGATTCAAGAGATATGAGGATTTCTAGATATCAGGTGATGACGCGTGACCCTGACCGTTTTGAATAAAAGCCAGCTGGAGCAGGCATGGTTAGCTCATTCTAACACAAGCACTTGGCGAGCATGTTGCGTCTACGCTGAGCCAAGGCACATGGTTGCCGAATCTACGCAGAAGTTCTTTTCAAGTCGTGATAGTCACGAAAAGAACTGCGCTACGAGTTGGACTTAGTAAGTTTCTGGTGAGGAGAATCACTGAGGTGATTGTTTTTCTACAGACATTGGTGGAAATATTTATATTTCTACAAGGACATATGCTAGACTTTGTCTAGAAAATAGTATTTTGTCACAGTCCAGTAGTAACTTAATACTTGGATGTTTAAATCCATTTCAAGTCAGTTTTCATTATTTGTAACTAGTTAACCACTTCGATCTGTCAGTACACTGAAGACTAGTCTATAACGGTGGCGTTCATTAGTCTACGCAAGGGAAACTGCAGGTTGCTTAGCGCATGGCAGATGGTGATATAACGAACCATGCCCAGGGAACGATCTTCAGAACAGCCGTTAATTGCTTAGACTGTCAATGTTTTTCTTGTACTGATAAGATTACAGTGAGTTATGTTACAACTGACATATTCAAGAAGAGATCACTTAGATCTGACCCTATTTAAACAAACTGTTATGGCTTTGATAGAAGCCCATATTAAAATGGAACCACAGTTTATTCAAACGTCGAAAGATAATACCACTATGTCTGACTAGACGAATTGTGGGTATATGATGGCGGCCGATACAAGGATTATACGTGTTTGTCCGATAGGGCATGCCTATGGATAAATCTGGTACAGACCAGGTTTACTACACTTCAAGACCATCAAGAAATGTAAGCCACATTTGAATTATATTATGCCTAGCTAATTGGAACAAACTATTTTTTCTGCAGATGGCCAACACATTTTTTTCGTCGTATTTAAAGCTTGCAATGATTTACGCAAGACTTGTTAGAGTTATTCTGAGCATTTTCAGCACTCAGAACAGTTTAGGATCGATGACCGAGTATTTCGAAGATTTATTTGAATTTTTCATATTTTTAGGAAACCACGGAAAACCCCGATGTAACTGTAAAAGTTAAATTTATGTTTGTTGAGGAATGGATATTTTTTCCATATTCGAAGGTTCGAACATGTGGATTCTCACATAATGAGATGATAATTAAACACATTTAAAATAATATAAATAATAATAATAATAATAATCCACTAATAATAATAATAATAATTTTCATAATTTTTCTAAATAATTCTTGGATATTATATTTTCTAATAATCATATGTATTGAGAAAGAGCCTATGAAGTAGTTTAAACATGTCTAGTTTGGAACAGGAGATTTTCCGAAGGAGAGTGGTTAGCGCAAGCCCGCATTCAACCAACATTTCAGTTCTGGTTGAACAGTTGATATTTGCAATGAGCAAAGTATATTTTTCAGATAACACGGAGAGACATGAAACGGGAAGCAAATGATATTTGTATCAAATAGGATATTTTTGTATTTATATAAAATCATGACGTAAATACACTCGAAAGTGAAATAAAGCTTTTCATAAGTATGGTAAATTCACGGGTTGAACTGAATGGTAAAATAAAATAAACTTGTAAGTTTATTAATCTTCCAGTGTTGATAACAAGCAGAGGCTTGATTTATTGTATAAATTTTGGGAAGATAATTTATGTGTGGAGTAGTTGAAATGCCATTCCCAGGTGCGCATGTTTAAGTCGCAGGAATGAAGGTTTTTTCGAGCATCAATCAAATAGCAGGTTCGATGGCTCAGGTTTATAGTAGGAGTATTGGAACTACACATTTCGTCGGATGAATGACCCGAAGGTTATTTCTTGAAACCATCAGTTCTTATTTCAACCTTGTTTACGAATTCCATTTAGACTTTGATTTTGCTAGAACCCGGATTTGTCATGATAGTAATTTATTCTTCTTCAGAGGAAGACCTTTGCCGTTGTTGTTATAATATTGTGTTCTTACACAAATAATAGAATGGGCCACTGCCAATTAAAAATAATTCTTTAACCACGAATAATTTGAAGGATATTTTCAATCCTAGTGCCATGAACTAAATGAATTCATTATAAAACTACAATTCTTATTTCCGCATTCTGTCGAAGAATTGCAAGTTGTGAAAGTTGCTAAAAATGGCCATGAATATAAATATTTTTATAATAATGATTCCAAGTGGAAAATTGAATAGTTGAATGGTTCAACCATTTATTGATCACGTTGATGATTCAGAAATCATGTATTTTGTTTGGAACTTGAATTTCATAATCGAGTCACTTCTCGAATGTTTAATGTCAGAAGAACAATTAATTGTTGTTGTGCTTCGCACAGTTCTTCGATGCTATGCTCAAGGTCAAATACTTTTCAAATGTTATTAATATGTGTTAATAATTTGTGTTGCTTCTATGATGATAATATTTTTCGACGATATATTTTTGAAACTGGAAAAACAAGTGAAAGTTTAAAAATTCTATAAACATTTATTCTACGAGTGTTAATATCATGTAAATATTCAAACAGTGATCTACGTTATTTCCAGTATAGACAATTAACTTTGAACTGGAATTAAATATTAATAATTTTGGAACACAGTCCACAGGACTATTAATCGGACTTGTGTTTCCAAAAAGATTGTCAAATGTGTTTGGAAAATTTCTGTATATTGTGTGTAAATAAGAGTGTGGATCGCCACACGTGGAGTGATGCTGCTTTGAGCATCCTTGCAGTCAGATTTTAACTTTAAAATAAACTGAGATAATTTTACCAGATGTGTTTCTCCCAATTAAATCTCCTTCTATCCTTATTGTTGCATTGAGCCAAAAATCAGTAAAGCATTCTTTTAATTTGATGTCGTTTTTGCGATTTGCTTTAACCCATCTGGCGCTCCGGGATATTTTGATTCTCGTGCTGACTGATTATTGGTAAAATGCATATGTGGTCGTGCGGACTCCGGTCTAAACGGGCACATAAAATAAGATATAGAGAGAAATAGCTTCGAACGTGGGTCCCGATTTAGACATGGTCAATCGCATGCCGATTTGAAATTGTGATAATTTTTATAGAAATATTTTGGGAGTTGAGAGATGTCTGGTTTGGATGAATAAATTAGTAGGAAACCCAATTAGTGGGGAAAATTAAAAAAATTAACTTGGTTAATAATTAGAATGGGTTTGATTATTTTTGATAATGGCTTAACCATTAGGGCGTCAAGTAAATTCAGTAGTAAACGTTCGATGACTGGATATACACATTATTAGAATCCAGGTGGAGGATATTTGAGAACTTGCATATTTTTCTTGCGATATTGTGGTAAATGTAATTCGTATAAGTAGAGAATTTTGTTTTTCCATCACGTCGACATTAGGACAAATCTCATTTTATTATAGTGTTCCAATTAGCTATTCATATTTCTTGTTCTAGTTATAAGCTTGTGTTTGCCACTGTTGTATACCCCTAAGTTTTGAATAATAATTGAAATTATGGAAGAAATGATGAGGATGATGAGGAGTTTGGAGGAGAGTTCAAAAGAAGCTGGACTGCGTGTAGCAGCCATTATGAAAGAAAATACAGAGGCTTTAGAAAAGAAACTTAAAGAAAATTCTGATTCTTTAGAAAATAAACTTAAAGAAATTTTAAACGATAAACTTAAAGAAAATTCTGATTCTTTAGAAAATAAACTTAAAGAAAATTTGAATGATAAACTTAAAGAAAATTCTGATTCTTTAGAAAATAAACTTAAAGAAAATTCTGAGTCCTTGGAAAATAAACTTAAAGAAAATTCTGATTCTTTAGAAAGCAGGTTAAAAGGTAATTTGAAAGAAAATTTAAATAGTAAATTTAATTCAATGGAAAGTAAATTTAAAGAGAATTCTGAAATTTTGAAAATGACACTTGAAAGTAAAATGAATAAATTATGCGATAAAACACATGAGCTCGAAACTTCATTAGCTACTAACGCAAGTTTAATGGACGATAAATTTCGCGATGCCGATCTTCGATCCCAAAGCTTAGCAGATAGGATAGAACATGGTCTTAGGAAAGTTGGTGAGACATGGTCAACCTGGAAGTCAGAGTGAAGAAGGAGAGTAACGAGATGGGAATTCTAGTTGTTCAACGTTTAACGGAACAATTCAAAGAACTTGTCATGGGAGAAATAAGAGAAGGTGTGATTAGTGAATTGCAAACTGAAATCAAGACCACAGTTGTCAATGAAATTAAAGACACACTCAAGCTGGAGAATCAAGAGGGAATCAAGGAGATTAGGGAATCTTTGTCATTCCATATTGAAGTAATTGCCAAAGATATCCAAGCTACTCAGAAGGACATATCAGACATGACAGGGTCATTGAAAAGTCATGAGGCTGTTACGAACCAGATATCCACTGATGTCAAGGAAAATTGTAAAGAAACTGAAGCAATTAAGAAGATGGCAGAAGAAAACTAAAAGGAACTTGAGGCTATGAAAAGTCAAATCAAGGATGAGAAACAGTCTGATCATCTGTTGAAAATGCCAAATGTAAGGGGAAAGGAACAGATACAGATAAATCTAGGAGCAGCTAGAGAGACTGATAGACAGGATGAGGTCAGGACAGTATTTCAATCCAACCGCATAACTGTATTTAAGAATATAGAAGATAAGCCTTCTAAATTTTCAGGGCGAGATTCTGTGACACCCGTGGAATTTTTGAGAGAAGCAGGTGATTACCTGAAAGATTCTAAGATCCCTAAAGAAAGACAGATCCGAGTGATAGGGAAGTTCTTGGAAGGTCCTGCACTTCTTTGGTTTAGAGCATTTAGATCCACTCTAACCACTTTTGAGGAGTTTTCTCGTGGGCTATTGAAAAAGTTTTGGTCCCCGGAAACCCAACAGCAAGTTAGAGCAGAGTTATATTCGAAGAGATTCTCGACGTCACAACCTACTCGATACTCTACGTACTTTTCTGGACAGCTGTCTAAACTCCAACATTTAGATCCGCCGATGCCAGATAACGAGTTGATTACTGCATTGATACGTCAGTTTCCAGCAGACGTCCAGAGGACTTTGATCGCTGCTGATATCTATAATATGGAACAATTTGATGAAGTATTACAGAAGCTGGATCATACAAACGCTCAATTCTTCCATCAGAAGGGAGTAAAGAATAACAACGCTGTGTATGCTGTTATGGCTGATAGTTATTCTCAGACACCTCGAGAGATTCGAGAGGAGCGAGAAGAGAAAACGCCGAGGGAAGATCCAAATAAAGGAAGATGGAACCAGTACAGTAACAGATACAATTACAAACCATATGCAAGACCGGATGGTGGTAATCGATACAATACTCGATGGAGAAGACCACGAGATAGTCAAGGAAGGTACCAAGAAAGAAGATATTATGGTAGAAACAACTACAATAACAGAGGGAATGTAGATACTCGTCAGTCCAATGAAGAGTTCAACAAGGACACGAGGAAAAATTTGGAAGCGAGACACCAAGATAACTTGCAATTTTTGGAGCAGAGGCCCAACGAACCAGGTCCATCGGGAACACAACAATCCCGGGGGAATGGTAATGAAAAAAAAACAACTTCGAATTCACAGTAGAAGATAGAATTTTGAATACTTTCACTTCCAGAATTATTAAATGGCAAGCAGAGGATGATGACTTAATTCAACAGAATGACGAACGAAAAGAAATGGGTACGAGAATTAGAATGCCAATTATATCATGCGAAGTATTCGGTATGCCTGTCGATACTTTGATCGATACTGGGGCTATGCTTTGTCTGGTGAGTGAGAAGCTTTATATTCTGTGGAAACTCAAGGAGAATTTAGAGGAAATTCCAGTATCAGGAATTAAGATCCAAGGAATAATACCCAATAAAATATCTCTGTGTAAAACACAATTATACTTATGTATTACGATTGGAGGACATGGTTTCCGACATGTATTTGTTGTAATGAAGGACATGGCTTTTGACATGATATTGGGAGCAGATTTCATTCAGAAATATCAAGCAGTGATAGACATGAAGACAGAGACGATCAGATTCAAGAATACCGAAGAGATTAACTTCGAGGGAAAAGAAGAGGAAGACATCGAGGGAGATGCTCAATGGTCTCTGATTTTTCATGAAGCTGAAGGAAGAGAAGTCTACACTGAGAAGGAGTCCCCAGAGCTAGGGAAGATTTTGGAAGAGTATCACGATATTTTTGATATTAAGCCTGGTGAAATTGAAGATTTTGAATATTGTGGAAGTAAACAACAATGGAAGCTATGAAGTAGCCAATACACGAACTGGTAACATCGTGGGAACTTATAATGCATCGAATTTGAAGATCTATTATTCAAGAACCAGATGATTTAATGTGTAGATAGGAAAAATAAAATTTTTTCAATTTTTATTTTTTGCTAGGTGTGGGGTGGATGTGCCCAACTCTAGGAATGGGTATTCCAAGATTCAGACACCTAGATATCAAGGGAAAGGCTGTAGCCGCTTTTGAAAGTTGAGATATTTGAATATCGCGCTACATTGCTTCGAGAAGCATTTAGAAAGAATTTACCGATAGTTGGATGTCAAGTGACGTAGCGAGTAATAGCAGAGGTGGAGGCTATTTATTGATTAAATAGTTAACTATGGAGTAGAGACTTGAGACTTGGATCAGATTACTGGCACGGCCAAATGAAAGAGAATGCAATTAGTATCAAGTAAATCGGACCAGGGATTCAAGAGATATGAGGATTTCTAGATATCAGGTGATGACGCGTGACCCTGACCGTTTTGAATAAAAGCCAGCTGGAGCAGGCATGGTTAGCTCATTCTAACACAAGCACTTGGCGAGCATGTTGCGTCTACGCTGAGCCAAGGCACATGGTTGCCGAATCTACGCAGAAGTTCTTTTCAAGTCGTGATAGTCACGAAAAGAACTGCGCTACGAGTTGGACTTAGTAAGTTTCTGGTGAGGAGAATCACTGAGGTGATTGTTTTTCTACAGACATTGGTGGAAATATTTATATTTCTACAAGGACATATGCTAGACTTTGTCTAGAAAATAGTATTTTGTCACAGTCCAGTAGTAACTTAATACTTGGATGTTTAAATCCATTTCAAGTCAGTTTTCATTATTTGTAACTAGTTAACCACTTCGATCTGTCAGTACACTGAAGACTAGTCTATAACGGTGGCGTTCATTAGTCTACGCAAGGGAAACTGCAGGTTGCTTAGCGCATGGCAGATGGTGATATAACGAACCATGCCCAGGGAACGATCTTCAGAACAGCCGTTAATTGCTTAGACTGTCAATGTTTTTCTTGTACTGATAAGATTACAGTGAGTTATGTTACAACTGACATATTCAAGAAGAGATCACTTAGATCTGACCCTATTTAAACAAACTGTTATGGCTTTGATAGAAGCCCATATTAAAATGGAACCACAGTTTATTCAAACGTCGAAAGATAATACCACTATGTCTGACTAGACGAATTGTGGGTATATGATGGCGGCCGATACAAGGATTATACGTGTTTGTCCGATAGGGCATGCCTATGGATAAATCTGGTACAGACCAGGTTTACTACACTTCAAGACCATCAAGAAATGTAAGCCACATTTGAATTATATTATGCCTAGCTAATTGGAACAAACTATTTTTTCTGCAGATGGCCAACACATTTTTTTCGTCGTATTTAAAGCTTGCAATGATTTACGCAAGACTTGTTAGAGTTATTCTGAGCATTTTCAGCACTCAGAACAGTTTAGGATCGATGACCGAGTATTTCGAAGATTTATTTGAATTTTTCATATTTTTAGGAAACCACGGAAAACCCCGATGTAACTGTAAAAGTTAAATTTATGTTTGTTGAGGAATGGATATTTTTTCCATATTCGAAGGTTCGAACATGTGGATTCTCACATAATGAGATGATAATTAAACACATTTAAAATAATATAAATAATAATAATAATAATAATCCACTAATAATAATAATAATAATTTTCATAATTTTTCTAAATAATTCTTGGATATTATATTTTCTAATAATCATATGTATTGAGAAAGAGCCTATGAAGTAGTTTAAACATGTCTAGTTTGGAACAGGAGATTTTCCGAAGGAGAGTGGTTAGCGCAAGCCCGCATTCAACCAACATTTCAGTTCTGGTTGAACAGTTGATATTTGCAATGAGCAAAGTATATTTTTCAGATAACACGGAGAGACATGAAACGGGAAGCAAATGATATTTGTATCAAATAGGATATTTTTGTATTTATATAAAATCATGACGTAAATACACTCGAAAGTGAAATAAAGCTTTTCATAAGTATGGTAAATTCACGGGTTGAACTGAATGGTAAAATAAAATAAACTTGTAAGTTTATTAATCTTCCAGTGTTGATAACAAGCAGAGGCTTGATTTATTGTATAAATTTTGGGAAGATAATTTATGTGTGGAGTAGTTGAAATGCCATTCCCAGGTGCGCATGTTTAAGTCGCAGGAATGAAGGTTTTTTCGAGCATCAATCAAATAGCAGGTTCGATGGCTCAGGTTTATAGTAGGAGTATTGGAACTACACATTTCGTCGGATGAATGACCCGAAGGTTATTTCTTGAAACCATCAGTTCTTATTTCAACCTTGTTTACGAATTCCATTTAGACTTTGATTTTGCTAGAACCCGGATTTGTCATGATAGTAATTTATTCTTCTTCAGAGGAAGACCTTTGCCGTTGTTGTTATAATATTGTGTTCTTACACAAATAATAGAATGGGCCACTGCCAATTAAAAATAATTCTTTAACCACGAATAATTTGAAGGATATTTTCAATCCTAGTGCCATGAACTAAATGAATTCATTATAAAACTACAATTCTTATTTCCGCATTCTGTCGAAGAATTGCAAGTTGTGAAAGTTGCTAAAAATGGCCATGAATATAAATATTTTTATAATAATGATTCCAAGTGGAAAATTGAATAGTTGAATGGTTCAACCATTTATTGATCACGTTGATGATTCAGAAATCATGTATTTTGTTTGGAACTTGAATTTCATAATCGAGTCACTTCTCGAATGTTTAATGTCAGAAGAACAATTAATTGTTGTTGTGCTTCGCACAGTTCTTCGATGCTATGCTCAAGGTCAAATACTTTTCAAATGTTATTAATATGTGTTAATAATTTGTGTTGCTTCTATGATGATAATATTTTTCGACGATATATTTTTGAAACTGGAAAAACAAGTGAAAGTTTAAAAATTCTATAAACATTTATTCTACGAGTGTTAATATCATGTAAATATTCAAACAGTGATCTACGTTATTTCCAGTATAGACAATTAACTTTGAACTGGAATTAAATATTAATAATTTTGGAACACAGTCCACAGGACTATTAATCGGACTTGTGTTTCCAAAAAGATTGTCAAATGTGTTTGGAAAATTTCTGTATATTGTGTGTAAATAAGAGTGTGGATCGCCACACGTGGAGTGATGCTGCTTTGAGCATCCTTGCAGTCAGATTTTAACTTTAAAATAAACTGAGATAATTTTACCAGATGTGTTTCTCCCAATTAAATCTCCTTCTATCCTTATTGTTGCATTGAGCCAAAAATCAGTAAAGCATTCTTTTAATTTGATGTCGTTTTTGCGATTTGCTTTAACCCATCTGGCGCTCCGGGATATTTTGATTCTCGTGCTGACTGATTATTGGTAAAATGCATATGTGGTCGTGCGGACTCCGGTCTAAACGGGCACATAAAATAAGATATAGAGAGAAATAGCTTCGAACGTGGGTCCCGATTTAGACATGGTCAATCGCATGCCGATTTGAAATTGTGATAATTTTTATAGAAATATTTTGGGAGTTGAGAGATGTCTGGTTTGGATGAATAAATTAGTAGGAAACCCAATTAGTGGGGAAAATTAAAAAAATTAACTTGGTTAATAATTAGAATGGGTTTGATTATTTTTGATAATGGCTTAACCATTAGGGCGTCAAGTAAATTCAGTAGTAAACGTTCGATGACTGGATATACACATTATTAGAATCCAGGTGGAGGATATTTGAGAACTTGCATATTTTTCTTGCGATATTGTGGTAAATGTAATTCGTATAAGTAGAGAATTTTGTTTTTCCATCACGTCGACATTAGGACAAATCTCATTTTATTATAGTGTTCCAATTAGCTATTCATATTTCTTGTTCTAGTTATAAGCTTGTGTTTGCCACTGTTGTATACCCCTAAGTTTTGAATAATAATTGAAATTATGGAAGAAATGATGAGGATGATGAGGAGTTTGGAGGAGAGTTCAAAAGAAGCTGGACTGCGTGTAGCAGCCATTATGAAAGAAAATACAGAGGCTTTAGAAAAGAAACTTAAAGAAAATTCTGATTCTTTAGAAAATAAACTTAAAGAAATTTTAAACGATAAACTTAAAGAAAATTCTGATTCTTTAGAAAATAAACTTAAAGAAAATTTGAATGATAAACTTAAAGAAAATTCTGATTCTTTAGAAAATAAACTTAAAGAAAATTCTGAGTCCTTGGAAAATAAACTTAAAGAAAATTCTGATTCTTTAGAAAGCAGGTTAAAAGGTAATTTGAAAGAAAATTTAAATAGTAAATTTAATTCAATGGAAAGTAAATTTAAAGAGAATTCTGAAATTTTGAAAATGACACTTGAAAGTAAAATGAATAAATTATGCGATAAAACACATGAGCTCGAAACTTCATTAGCTACTAACGCAAGTTTAATGGACGATAAATTTCGCGATGCCGATCTTCGATCCCAAAGCTTAGCAGATAGGATAGAACATGGTCTTAGGAAAGTTGGTGAGACATGGTCAACCTGGAAGTCAGAGTGAAGAAGGAGAGTAACGAGATGGGAATTCTAGTTGTTCAACGTTTAACGGAACAATTCAAAGAACTTGTCATGGGAGAAATAAGAGAAGGTGTGATTAGTGAATTGCAAACTGAAATCAAGACCACAGTTGTCAATGAAATTAAAGACACACTCAAGCTGGAGAATCAAGAGGGAATCAAGGAGATTAGGGAATCTTTGTCATTCCATATTGAAGTAATTGCCAAAGATATCCAAGCTACTCAGAAGGACATATCAGACATGACAGGGTCATTGAAAAGTCATGAGGCTGTTACGAACCAGATATCCACTGATGTCAAGGAAAATTGTAAAGAAACTGAAGCAATTAAGAAGATGGCAGAAGAAAACTAAAAGGAACTTGAGGCTATGAAAAGTCAAATCAAGGATGAGAAACAGTCTGATCATCTGTTGAAAATGCCAAATGTAAGGGGAAAGGAACAGATACAGATAAATCTAGGAGCAGCTAGAGAGACTGATAGACAGGATGAGGTCAGGACAGTATTTCAATCCAACCGCATAACTGTATTTAAGAATATAGAAGATAAGCCTTCTAAATTTTCAGGGCGAGATTCTGTGACACCCGTGGAATTTTTGAGAGAAGCAGGTGATTACCTGAAAGATTCTAAGATCCCTAAAGAAAGACAGATCCGAGTGATAGGGAAGTTCTTGGAAGGTCCTGCACTTCTTTGGTTTAGAGCATTTAGATCCACTCTAACCACTTTTGAGGAGTTTTCTCGTGGGCTATTGAAAAAGTTTTGGTCCCCGGAAACCCAACAGCAAGTTAGAGCAGAGTTATATTCGAAGAGATTCTCGACGTCACAACCTACTCGATACTCTACGTACTTTTCTGGACAGCTGTCTAAACTCCAACATTTAGATCCGCCGATGCCAGATAACGAGTTGATTACTGCATTGATACGTCAGTTTCCAGCAGACGTCCAGAGGACTTTGATCGCTGCTGATATCTATAATATGGAACAATTTGATGAAGTATTACAGAAGCTGGATCATACAAACGCTCAATTCTTCCATCAGAAGGGAGTAAAGAATAACAACGCTGTGTATGCTGTTATGGCTGATAGTTATTCTCAGACACCTCGAGAGATTCGAGAGGAGCGAGAAGAGAAAACGCCGAGGGAAGATCCAAATAAAGGAAGATGGAACCAGTACAGTAACAGATACAATTACAAACCATATGCAAGACCGGATGGTGGTAATCGATACAATACTCGATGGAGAAGACCACGAGATAGTCAAGGAAGGTACCAAGAAAGAAGATATTATGGTAGAAACAACTACAATAACAGAGGGAATGTAGATACTCGTCAGTCCAATGAAGAGTTCAACAAGGACACGAGGAAAAATTTGGAAGCGAGACACCAAGATAACTTGCAATTTTTGGAGCAGAGGCCCAACGAACCAGGTCCATCGGGAACACAACAATCCCGGGGGAATGGTAATGAAAAAAAAACAACTTCGAATTCACAGTAGAAGATAGAATTTTGAATACTTTCACTTCCAGAATTATTAAATGGCAAGCAGAGGATGATGACTTAATTCAACAGAATGACGAACGAAAAGAAATGGGTACGAGAATTAGAATGCCAATTATATCATGCGAAGTATTCGGTATGCCTGTCGATACTTTGATCGATACTGGGGCTATGCTTTGTCTGGTGAGTGAGAAGCTTTATATTCTGTGGAAACTCAAGGAGAATTTAGAGGAAATTCCAGTATCAGGAATTAAGATCCAAGGAATAATACCCAATAAAATATCTCTGTGTAAAACACAATTATACTTATGTATTACGATTGGAGGACATGGTTTCCGACATGTATTTGTTGTAATGAAGGACATGGCTTTTGACATGATATTGGGAGCAGATTTCATTCAGAAATATCAAGCAGTGATAGACATGAAGACAGAGACGATCAGATTCAAGAATACCGAAGAGATTAACTTCGAGGGAAAAGAAGAGGAAGACATCGAGGGAGATGCTCAATGGTCTCTGATTTTTCATGAAGCTGAAGGAAGAGAAGTCTACACTGAGAAGGAGTCCCCAGAGCTAGGGAAGATTTTGGAAGAGTATCACGATATTTTTGATATTAAGCCTGGTGAAATTGAAGATTTTGAATATTGTGGAAGTAAACAACAATGGAAGCTATGAAGTAGCCAATACACGAACTGGTAACATCGTGGGAACTTATAATGCATCGAATTTGAAGATCTATTATTCAAGAACCAGATGATTTAATGTGTAGATAGGAAAAATAAAATTTTTTCAATTTTTATTTTTTGCTAGGTGTGGGGTGGATGTGCCCAACTCTAGGAATGGGTATTCCAAGATTCAGACACCTAGATATCAAGGGAAAGGCTGTAGCCGCTTTTGAAAGTTGAGATATTTGAATATCGCGCTACATTGCTTCGAGAAGCATTTAGAAAGAATTTACCGATCGTTGGATGTCAAGTGACGTAGCGAGTAATAGCAGAGGTGGAGGCTATTTATTGATTAAATAGTTAACTATGGAGTAGAGACTTGAGACTTGGATCAGATTACTGGCACGGCCAAATGAAAGAGAATGCAATTAGTATCAAGTAAATCGGACCAGGGATTCAAGAGATATGAGGATTTCTAGATATCAGGTGATGACGCGTGACCCTGACCGTTTTGAATAAAAGCCATCTGGAGCAGGCATGGTTAGCTCATTCTAACACAAGCACTTGGCGGGCATGTTGCGTCTACGCTGAGCCAAGGCACATGGTTGCCGAATCTACGCAGAAGTTCTTTTCAAGTCGTGATAGTCACGAAAAGTGCTGCGTTACGAGTTGGACTTAGTAAGTTTCTGGTGAGGAGAATCACTGAGGTGATTGTTTTTCTACAGACATTGGTGGAAATATTTATATTTCTACAAGGACATATGCTAGACTTTGTCTAGAAAATAGTATTTTGTCACAGTCCAGTAGTAACTTAATACTTGGATGTTTAAATCCATTTCCAGTCAGTTTTCATTATTTGTAACTAGTTAACCACTTCGATCTGTCAGTACACTGAAGACTAGTCTATAACGGTGGCGTTCATTAGTCTACGCAAGGGAAACTGCAGGTTGCTTAGCGCATGGCAGATGGTGATATAACAAACCATGCCCAGGGAACGATCTTCAGAACAGCCGTTAATTGCTTAGACTGTCAATGTTTTTCTTGTACTGATAAGATTACAGTGAGTTATGTTACAACTGACATATTCAAGAAGAGATCACTTAGATCTGACCCTATTTAAACAAACTGTTATGGCTTTGATAGAAGCCCATATTAAAATGGAACCACAGTTTATTCAAACGTCGAAAGATACTACCACTATGTCTGACTAGACGAATTGTGGGTATATGATGGCGGCCGATACAAGGATTATACGTGCTTGTCCGATAGGGCATGCCTATGGATAAATCTGGTACAGACCAGGTTTACTACACTTCAAGACCATCAAGAAATGTAAGCCACATTTGAATTATATTATGCCTAGCTAATTGGAACAAACTATTATTTCTGCAGATGACCAACACATTTTTTTCGTCGTATTTAAAGCTTGCAATGATTTACGCAAGACTTGTTAGAGTTATTCTGAGCATTTTCATCACTCAGAACAGATTAGGATCGATGACCGAGCATTTCGAAGATTTATTTGAATTTTTCATATTTTTAGGAAACCACGGAAAACCCCGATGTAACAGTAAAAGTTAAATTTATGTTTGTTGAGGAATGGATATTTTTTCCATATTCGAAGATTCGAACATGTGGATTCTCACATAATGAGATGATAATTAAACACATTTAAAATAATATAAATAATAATAATAATAATAATCCACTAATAATAATAATAATAATAATTTTCATAATTTTTCTAAATAATTCTTGGATATTATATTTTCTAATAATCATATGTATTGAGAAAGAGCCTATGAAGTAGTTTAAACATTTCTAGTTTGGAACAGGAGATTTTCCGAAGGAGAGTGGTTAGCGCAAGCCCGCATTCAACCAACATTTCAGTTCTGGTTGAACAGTTGATATTTGCAATGAGCAAAGTATATTTTTCAGATAACACGGAGAGACATGAAACGGGAAGCAAATGATATTTGTATCAAATAGGATATTTTTGTATTTATATAAAATCATGACGTAAATACACTCGAAAGTGAAATAAAGCTTTTCATAAGTATGGTAAATTCACGGGTTGAACTGAATGGTAAAATAAAATAAACTTGTAAGTTTATTAATCTTCCAGTGTTGATAACAAGCAGAGGCTTGATTTATTGTATAAATTTTGGGAAGATAATTTATGTGTGGAGTAGTTGAAATGCCATTCCCAGGTGCGCATGTTTAAGTCGCAGGAATGAAGGTTTTTTCGAGCATCAATCAAATAGCAGGTTGGATGGCTCAGGTTTATAGTAGGAGTATTGGAACTACACATTTCGTCGGATGAATGACCCGAAGGTTATTTCTTGAAACCATCAGTTCTTATTTCAACCTTGTTTACGAATTCCATTTAGACTTTGATTTTGCTAGAACCCGGATTTGTCATGATAGTAATTTATTCTTCTTCAGAGGAAGACCTTTGCCGTTGTTGTTATAATATTGTGTTCTTACACAAATAATAGAATGGGCCACTGCCAATTAAAAATAATTCTTTAACCACGAATAATTTGAAGGATATTTTCAATCCTAGTGCCATGAACTAAATGAATTCATTATAAAACTACAATTCTTATTTCCGCATTCTGTCGAAGAATTGCAAGTTGTGAAAGTTGCTAAAAATGGCCATGAATATAAATATTTTTATAATAATGATTCCAAGTGGAAAATTGAATAGTTGAATGGTTCAACCATTTATTGATCACGTTGATGATTCAGAAATCATGTATTTTGTTTGGAACTTGAATTTCATAATCGAGTCACTTCTCGAATGTTTAATGTCAGAAGAACAATTAATTGTTGTTGTGCTTCGCACAGTTCTTCGATGCTATGCTCAAGGTCAAATACTTTTCAAATGTTATTAATATGTGTTAATAATTTGTGTTGCTTCTATGATGATAATATTTTTCGACGATATATTTTTGAAACTGGAAAAACAAGTGAAAGTTTAAAAATTCTATAAACATTTATTCTACGAGTGTTAATATCATGTAAATATTCAAACAGTGATCTACGTTATTTCCAGTATAGACAATTAACTTTGAACTGGAATTAAATATTAATAATTTTGAAACACAGTCCACAGGACTATTAATCGGACTTGTGTTTCCAAAAAGATTGTCAAATGTGTTTGGAAAATTTCTGTATATTGTGTGTAAATAAGAGTGTGGATCGCCACACGTGGAGTGATGCTGCTTTGAGCATCCTTGCAGTCAGATTTTAACTTTAAAATAAACTGAGATAATTTTACCAGATGTGTTTCTCCCAATTAAATCTCCTTCTATCCTTATTGTTGCATTGAGCCAAAAATCAGTAAAGCATTCTTTTAATTTGATGTCGTTTTTGCGATTTGCTTTAACCCATCTGGCGCTCCGGGATATTTTGATTCTCGTGCTGACTGATTATTGGTAAAATGCATATGTGGTCGTGCGGACTCCGGTCTAAACGGGCACATAAAATAAGATATAGAGAGAAATGGCTTCGAACGTGGGTCCCGATTTAGACATGGTCAATCGCATGCCGATTTGAAATTGTGATAATTTTTATAGAAATATTTTGGGAGTTGAGAGATGTCTGGTTTGGATGAATAAATTAGTAGGAAACCCAATTAGTGGGGAAAATTAAAAAAATTAACTTGGTTAATAATTAGAATGGGTTTGATTATTTTTGATAATGGCTTAACCATTAGGGCGTCAAGTAAATTCAGTAGTAAACGTTCGATGACTGGATATACACATTATTAGAATCCAGGTGGAGGATATTTGAGAACTTGCATATTTTTCTTGCGATATTGTGGTAAATGTAATTCGTATAAGTAGAGAATTTTGTTTTTCCATCACGTCGACATTAGGACAAATCTCATTTTATTATAGTGTTCCAATTAGCTATTCATATTTCTTGTTCTAGTTATAAGCTTGTGTTTGCCACTGTTGTATACCCCTAAGTTTTGAATAATAATTGAAATTATGGAAGAAATGATGAGGATGATGAGGAGTTTGGAGGAGAGTTCAAAAGAAGCTGGACTGCGTGTAGCAGCCATTATGAAAGAAAATACAGAGGCTTTAGAAAAGAAACTTAAAGAAAGTTCTGATTCTTTAGAAAATAAACTTAATGAAAGTTTAAACGATAAACTTAAAGAAAATTCTGTTTCTTTAGAAAATAAACTTAAAGAAAATTTGAATGATAAACTTAAAGAAAATTCTGATTCTTTAGAAAATAAACTTAAAGAAAATTCTGAGTCCTTGGAAAATAAACTTAAAGAAAATTCTGATTCTTTAGAAAGCAGGTTAAAAGGTAATTTGAAAGAAAATTTAAATAGTAAATTTAATTCAATGGAAAGTAAATTTAAAGAGAATTCTGAAATTTTGAAAATGACACTTGAAAGTAAAATGAATAAATTATGCGATAAAACACATGAGCTCGAAACTTCATTAGCTACTAACGCAAGTTTAATGGACGATAAATTTCGCGATGCCGATCTTCGATCCCAAAGCTTAGCAGATAGGATAGAACATGGTCTTAGGAAAGTTGGTGAAGACATGGTCAACCTGGAAGTCAGAGTGAAGAAGGAGAGTAACGAGATGGGAATTCTAGTTGTTCAACGTTTAACGGAACAATTCAAAGAACTTGTCATGGGAGAAATAAGAGAAGGTGTGATTAGTGAATTGCAAACTGAAATCAAGACCACAGTTGTCAATGAAATTAAAGACACACTCAAGCTGGAGAATCAAGAGGGAATCAAGGAGATTAGGGAATCTTTGTCATTCCATATTGAAGTAATTGCCAAAGATATCCAAGCTACTCAGAAGGGCATATCAGACATGACAGGGTCATTGAAAAGTCATGAGGCTGTTACGAACCAGATATCCACTGATGTCAAGGAAAATTGTAAAGAAACTGAAGCAATTAAGAAGATGGCAGAAGAAAACCAAAAGGAACTTGAGGCTATGAAAAGTCAAATCAAGGATGAGAAACAGTCTGATCATCTGTTGAAAATGCCAAATGTAAGGGGAAAGGAACAGATACAGATAAATCTAGGAGCAGCTAGAGAGACTGATAGACAGGATGAGGTCAGGACAGTATTTCAATCCAACCGCATAACTGTATTTAAGAATATAGAAGATAAGCCTTCTAAATTTTCAGGGCGAGATTCTGTGACACCCGTGGAATTTTTGAGAGAAGCAGGTGATTACCTGAAAGATTCTAAGATCCCTAAAGAAAGACAGATCCGAGTGATAGGGAAGTTCTTGGAAGGTCCTGCACTTCTTTGGTTTAGAGCATTTAGATCCACTCTAACCACTTTTGAGGTGTTTTCTCGTGGGCTATTGAAAAAGTTTTGGTCCCCGGAAACCCAACAGCAAGTTAGAGCAGAGTTATATTCGAAGAGATTCTCGACGTCACAACCTACTCGATACTCTACGTACTTTTCTGGACAGCTGTCTAAACTCCAACATTTAGATCCGCCGATGCCAGATAACGAGTTGATTACTGCATTGATACGTCAGTTTCCAGCAGACGTCCAGAGGACTTTGATCGCTGCTGATATCTATAATATGGAACAATTTGATGAAGTATTACAGAAGCTGGATCATACAAACGCTCAATTCTTCCATCAGAAGGGAGTAAAGAATAACAACGCTGTGTATGCTGTTATGGCTGATAGTTATTCTCAGACACCTCGAGAGATTCGAGAGGAGCGAGAAGAGAAAACGCCGAGGGAAGATCCAAATAAAGGAAGATGGAACCAGTACAGTAACAGATACAATTACAAACCATATGCAAGACCGGATGGTGGTAATCGATACAATACTCGATGGAGAAGACCACGAGATAGTCAAGGAAGGTACCAAGAAAGAAGATATTATGGTAGAAACAACTACAATAACAGAGGGAATGTAGATACTCGTCAGTCCAATGAAGAGTTCAACAAGGACACGAGGAAAAATTTGGAAGCGAGACACCAAGATAACTTGCAATTTTTGGAGCAGAGGCCCAACGAACCAGGTCCATCGGGAACACAACAATCCCGGGGGAATGGTAATGAAAAAAAAACAACTTCGAATTCACAGTAGAAGATAGAATTTTGAATACTTTCACTTCCAGAATTATTAAATGGCAAGCAGAGGATGATGACTTAATTCAACAGAATGACGAACGAAAAGAAATGGGTACGAGAATTAGAATGCCAATTATATCATGCGAAGTATTCGGTATGCCTGTCGATACTTTGATCGATACTGGGGCTATGCTTTGTCTGGTGAGTGAGAAGCTTTATATTCTGTGGAAACTCAAGGAGAATTTAGAGGAAATTCCAGTATCAGGAATTAAGATCCAAGGAATAATACCCAATAAAATATCTCTGTGTAAAACACAATTATACTTATGTATTACGATTGGAGGACATGGTTTCCGACATGTATTTGTTGTAATGAAGGACATGGCTTTTGACATGATATTGGGAGCAGATTTCATTCAGAAATATCAAGCAGTGATAGACATGAAGACAGAGACGATCAGATTCAAGAATACCGAAGAGATTAACTTCGAGGGAAAAGAAGAGGAAGACATCGAGGGAGATGCTCAATGGTCTCTGATTTTTCATGAAGCTGAAGGAAGAGAAGTCTACACTGAGAAGGAGTCCCCAGAGCTAGGGAAGATTTTGGAAGAGTATCACGATATTTTTGATATTAAGCCTGGTGAAATTGAAGATTTTGAATATTGTGGAAGTAAACAACAATGGAAGCTATGAAGTAGCCAATACACGAACTGGTAACATCGTGGGAACTTATAATGCATCGAATTTGAAGATCTATTATTCAAGAACCAGATGATTTAATGTGTAGATAGGAAAAATAAAAATTTTTCAATTTTTATTTTTTGCTAGGTGTGGGGTGGATGTGCCCAACTCTAGGAATGGGTATTCCAAGATTCAGACACCTAGATATCAAGGGAAAGGCTGTAGCCGCTTTTGAAAGTTGAGATATTTGAATATCGCGCTACATTGCTTCGAGAAGCATTTAGAAAGAATTTACCGATAGTTGGATGTCAAGTGATGTAGCGAGTAATAGCAGAGGTGGAGGCTATTTATTGATTAAATAGTTAACTATGGAGTAGAGACTTGAGACTTGGATCAGATTACTGGCACGGCCAAATGAAAGAGAATGCAATTAGTATCAAGTAAATCGGACCAGGGATTCAAGAGATATGAGGATTTCTAGATATCAGGTGATGACGCGTGACCCTGACCGTTTTGAATAAAAGCCAGCTGGAGCAGGCATGGTTAGCTCATTCTAACACAAGCACTTGGCGGGCATGTTGCGTCTACGCTGAGCCAAGGCACATGGTTGCCGAATCTACGCAGAAGTTCTTTTCAAGTCGTGATAGTCACGAAAAGTGCTGCGTTACGAGTTGGACTTAGTAAGTTTCTGGTGAGGAGAATCACTGAGGTGATTGTTTTTCTACAGACATTGGTGGAAATATTTATATTTCTACAAGGACATATGCTAGACTTTGTCTAGAAAATAGTATTTTGTCACAGTCCAGTAGTAACTTAATACTTGGATGTTTAAATCCATTTCCAGTCAGTTTTCATTATTTGTAACTAGTTAACCACTTCGATCTGTCAGTACACTGAAGACTAGTCTATAACGGTGGCGTTCATTAGTCTACGCAAGGGAAACTGCAGGTTGCTTAGCGCATGGCAGATGGTGATATAACAAACCATGCCCAGGGAACGATCTTCAGAACAGCCGTTAATTGCTTAGACTGTCAATGTTTTTCTTGTACTGATAAGATTACAGTGAGTTATGTTACAACTGACATATTCAAGAAGAGATCACTTAGATCTGACCCTATTTAAACAAACTGTTATGGCTTTGATAGAAGCCCATATTAAAATGGAACCACAGTTTATTCAAACGTCGAAAGATACTACCACTATGTCTGACTAGACGAATTGTGGGTATATGATGGCGGCCGATACAAGGATTATACGTGCTTGTCCGATAGGGCATGCCTATGGATAAATCTGGTACAGACCAGGTTTACTACACTTCAAGACCATCAAGAAATGTAAGCCACATTTGAATTATATTATGCCTAGGTAATTGGAACAAACTATTTTTTCTGCAGATGACCAACACATTTTTTTCGTCGTATTTAAAGCTTGCAATGATTTACGCAAGACTTGTTAGAGTTATTCTGAGCATTTTCAGCACTCAGAACAGATTAGGATCGATGACCGAGCATTTCGAAGATTTATTTGAATTTTTCATATTTTTAGGAAACCACGGAAAACCCCGATGTAACTGTAAAAGTTAAATTTATGTTTGTTGAGGAATGGATATTTTTTCCATATTCGAAGATTCGAACATGTGGATTCTCACATAATGAGATGATAATTAAACACATTTAAAATAATATAAATAATAATAATAATAATAATCCACTAATAATAATAATAATAATAATTTTCATAATTTTTCTAAATAATTCTTGGATATTATATTTTCTAATAATCATATGTATTGAGAAAGAGCCTATGAAGTAGTTTAAACATTTCTAGTTTGGAACAGGAGATTTTCCGAAGGAGAGTGGTTAGCGCAAGCCCGCATTCAACCAACATTTCAGTTCTGGTTGAACAGTTGATATTTGCAATGAGCAAAGTATATTTTTCAGTAACACGGAGAGACATGAAACGGGAAGCAAATGATATTTGTATCAAATAGGATATTTTTGTATTTATATAAAATCATGACGTAAATACACTCGAAAGTGAAATAAAGCTTTTCATAAGTATGGTAAATTCACGGGTTGAACTGAATGGTAAAATAAAATAAACTTGTAAGTTTATTAATCTTCCAGTGTTGATAACAAGCAGAGGCTTGATTTATTGTATAAATTTTGGGAAGATAATTTATGTGTGGAGTAGTTGAAATGCCATTCCCAGGTGCGCATGTTTAAGTCGCAGGAATGAAGGTTTTTTCGAGCATCAATCAAATAGCAGGTTGGATGGCTCAGGTTTATAGTAGGAGTATTGGAACTACACATTTCGTCGGATGAATGACCCGAAGGTTATTTCTTGAAACCATCAGTTCTTATTTCAACCTTGTTTACGAATTCCATTTAGACTTTGATTTTGCTAGAACCCGGATTTGTCATGATAGTAATTTATTCTTCTTCAGAGGAAGACCTTTGCCGTTGTTGTTATAATATTGTGTTCTTACACAAATAATAGAATGGGCCACTGCCAATTAAAAATAATTCTTTAACCACGAATAATTTGAAGGATATTTTCAATCCTAGTGCCATGAACTAAATGAATTCATTATAAAACTACAATTCTTATTTCCGCATTCTGTCGAAGAATTGCAAGTTGTGAAAGTTGCTAAAAATGGCCATGAATATAAATATTTTTATAATAATGATTCCAAGTGGAAAATTGAATAGTTGAATGGTTCAACCATTTATTGATCACGTTGATGATTCAGAAATCATGTATTTTGTTTGGAACTTGAATTTCATAATCGAGTCACTACTCGAATGTTTAATGTCAGAAGAACAATTAATTGTTGTTGTGCTTCGCACAGTTCTTCGATGCTATGCTCAAGGTCAAATACTTTTCAAATGTTATTAATATGTGTTAATAATTTGTGTTGCTTCTATGATGATAATATTTTTCGACGATATATTTTTGAAACTGGAAAAACAAGTGAAAGTTTAAAAATTCTATAAACATTTATTCTACGAGTGTTAATATCATGTAAATATTCAAACAGTGATCTACGTTATTTCCAGTATAGACAATTAACTTTGAACTGGAATTAAATATTAATAATTTTGAAACACAGTCCACAGGACTATTAATCGGACTTGTGTTTCCAAAAAGATTGTCAAATGTGTTTGGAAAATTTCTGTATATTGTGTGTAAATAAGAGTGTGGATCGCCACACGTGGAGTGATGCTGCTTTGAGCATCCTTGCAGTCAGATTTTAACTTTAAAATAAACTGAGATAATTTTACCAGATGTGTTTCTCCCAATTAAATCTCCTTCTATCCTTATTGTTGCATTGAGCCAAAAATCAGTAAAGCATTCTTTTAATTTGATGTCGTTTTTGCGATTTGCTTTAACCCATCTGGCGCTCCGGGATATTTTGATTCTCGTGCTGACTGATTATTGGTAAAATGCATATGTGGTCGTGGGGACTCCGGTCTAAACGGGCACAATATATCATCCATGATAAAACCCCACCCTCATGTGTTTCTCTATTATCTCTCTCACTCGGTTGCCAGCTCGTTTGACCTTGATCTGTCTTCTGCCAGCAGCTAGCCTTGTTGCCAAGTCAGGTCCACGCATTCCACAAGCTTGATAACATTCACTGCCAACCAGCCAGCATACTCAAGTTTGTTTCTGTTCTGGCTTCTAGCGACAAAAAAGTTGGAGCTCGCTAGCAGGCTACCGAGGCCCCAAGTGTTAAAGCTTACATTTCGTCCTAAATCCATCTCATCACAGATATTTTTTTTCATTCACGCCATGTCTTGGCTTCATTCAGATCGCTTGGTTGACCGAATGTTGAAGCTTTATATTGTTACGTGCCACCCCCTAGTGGCACTTTTGTTAACTGGATTACGGTGGGGGTACAAAGCACAACACCAATTACTGCTTAAAGAAATAATTAACTTTATTGTGGCCAGAAAATTACACTAATCAGCAAATACAAGCAATTAGGAGCCTTACTCCAGTTTCCTCAAGTCTCTTCCTTGAGCGCTCTTGGCCCTTCCACTTGTCAACAGATCACAGAAGTTAATCCGTCCTAATGAGTACGGTGGCCTTGACAGAAACTACCTGCTCCTCTCCTTTATGTTCACCAACCACAATTACTTACGTTCACTTGCTGCAGGCTATTTCGCTGTCCACAAGCTGGAGAAACAATGTCACTGGATTTCGTAACTCGCACAGCACTTCGTTACCACACTTCTGTCGCACAAGATAATCGCTCGCACTAGCTCGTAAAACACAACAACAACCCGTGCTTGACAGGTCGCACTTATATAGCAGGCCGGTGACTCAATAAACGCTTCTAGATCCATCCAGGGTTCACGGCTTCTCGAGGTTTCCATCGCTGGTCCAGTCACGAATATTCTGGACTATCCCTTTGTCTGTAGTAGCCCTGTTGCATAAGGCGCGCGCAATACAGGAGGCAGGCCACAGCCCAGCCCTGGGGCAGTTGTGACTCATGCGGCGAGTGATGACACAAACTCACAGCCGTAACACCACCCCCTTCCTAAAAAGGCTGATCGTCCCGATCAATCATTGGTCCGTCTGTGTCCCTCCGTAACTTCGTCACACGCACTTGGACTGCTGGGGCTTGACGACTGTCACAAGCCAACCTTTGCCCCCCAAGGCTGGCTAATACTCGTTTCCCTGGGCCGCGCGGTTTTCAGACGACTGATTTCCCGTCGGATACCCTCGGCGGCGGCGATCACTGCAGTCCTTGCTCAGGTGGCCTTTCTTACCGCAGGCCCAGCAAGTCGGTACTCCTCTTCCAGGCCGCCTCTCCGGTTGTCTTCCGGCTGTGTCGTTGCTGGTGGTGCCGCGACTATCGAAGAAACGGCTTAGCGCCTCCATTAATTCGTCGGCCAGGGGCTTGGTCTCGTTGGATTTTACTGGTTCGTCGACGTCCACTTGACGCACCCGCGCGTGCATTCTGGATGCCTGTTTTGCCGTCTCGAACTCAAGTGCGTGGCTCAGCGCATCTGCCAGGGTCTTATTGCGCGCGAGACGCAGCGCCTGTTGAGTGTCCGAGTCCCGTAGCCCGTCGGTGAAAGTCTGCGTCGCTATCTGCTCCAGAAAGTCGGCCGGCGCTGTTGGGTAGGCGAGCCTTACGAGGCGTGCGATGTCCATCTCGAACTCCAGCAGGGTTTCCGCGTTCTTCTGTACCCGGGTCCGGAGCTGCATCTGATAGGCCTGCTGAAGATGGCTATCTCCATATCGGGACTCCATATGGGCGATCAGGGAAGCGTAGTCCTGGGATCCAGTCGGGATGGCCTGAAGGACGTTAAGGGCGTCACCTCTCAGCGCTACAATGCGAGCTGTAGCCTTTTCTGTGTTGTTCCAGTTATTTATGGAACAGGCCGCCTCGAACTGACGTAAGTAGGTGTTCCACGGGACCTTTCCGTCGAAGGTTGGGGTCGTCACTCTGCTATGTCCCGTTCCCGATATTCCCGGTGTAACGGTGGGCGGGCGTTGGCGCAGCTCGGCAACTTCCTCTCGTAGAGCGTTGAATTTCTCCTCCACCCCCGTCAGTGGGCGTTGGCGCAGCTCGGCAACTTCCTTTTGTAAGGCGTTGAATTTCTTCTCCACCGCCATCAGCGGGCGTTGGCACAGCTCGGCAACTTCCACTTGTAAGGCGTTGAATTTCTCCTCCACCCCCATCAGCGGTCGTTGGCACAGCTCGGCAACTTCCACTTGCAAGGCGTTGAATTTCTCCTCCACCCCCGTCAGTGGGCGTTGGCGCAGCTCGGCAACTTCCTTTTGTAAGACGTTGAATTTCTCCTCCACCCCCATCAGCGGGCGTTGGCGCAGCTCGGCAACTTCCACTTGTAAGGCGTTGAACTTCTTGTCCACTGCCGTGACTTCCTCACGCAGACCCAGTTCTAATTTGTTCAGGTCCTGTGTCAACTTATTCTGACCGTTTTCCATCTTCTTCTGGCCGTCCTCTATCCTCGTCAGGTCCTCCGCTAGCTTATTTTGGCCGTCTTCCATCTTCTTCTGGCCGTCTTCTAGTTTGGCAGTTAGGTCCTCGGCTAACTTCTTCTGGCCGTCTTCTAGTTTGGCAGTTAGGTCCTCGACTAACTTCTTCTGGCCGTCTTCTAGTTTGGCAGTTAGGTCCTCGGCTAACTTCTTCTGGCCGTCCTCCATCTTCTTCTGGCCATCCCCCATCTTGGTTTCCATGCCATTTAACTTTTCTAGCAATGCTGCCAATTTCTCCTCCATTTTAGTTGTTTGTCTTGTAAAGGGCATGCACTCACAGGAAAATTAGAGAAAATGACCTGCTCGGGTTTTGAAACCAGGACCGTCAGGTGTTGTGCTTGAGTTCGTAATCCGGCTTCTGACACCAGTTGTTACGTGCCACCCCCTAGTGGCACTTTTGTTAACTGGATTACGGTGGGGGTAGAAAGCACAACACCAATTACTGCTTAAAGAAATAATTAACTTTATTGTGGCCAGAAAATTACACTAATCAGCAAATGCAAGCAATTAGGAGCCTTACTCCAGTTTCCTCAAGTCTCTTCCTTGAGCGCTCTTGGCCCTTCCACTTGTCAACAGATCACAGAAGTTAATCCGTCCTATTGAGTACGGTGGCCTTGACAGAAACTACCTGCTCCTCTCCTTTATGTTCACCGACCGCAATTACTTACGATCACTTGCTGCAGGCTATTTCGCTGTCCACAAGCTGGAGAAACAATGTCACTGGATTTCGTAACTCGCACAGCACTTCGTCACCACACTTCTGTCGCACAAGATAATCGCTCGCACTAGCTCGTAAAACACAACAACAACCCGTGCTTGACAGGTCGCACTTATATAGCAGGCCGGTGACTCAATAAACGCTTCTAGATCCATCCAGGGTTCACGGCTTCTCGAGATTTCCATCGCTGGTCCAGTCACGAATATTCTGGACTATCCCTTTGTCTGTAGTAGCCCTGTTGCATAAGGCGCGCGCAATACAGGAGGCAGGCCACAGCCCAGCCCTGGGGCAGTTGTGACTCATGCGGCGAATGATTACACAAACTCACAGCCGTAACAATATCCTACAAAGGACTGCTGTGCCACAGAGCCGTGTCAGTCATAACCGTTTAAAAGTTATAGATCCCCTTCAGGGGTAAAAATATCCTAGCTTGCTTCACACGTTTTGGGATATTAGCATCCATCCGCCCGCATTGGAAAGATTGGAAAACGAATCGTCGTAGGCCGCCCTGCCATCCTGTCAAAATATCTATTGCTTTATTAGGATACCAGTACCGTGGCCGGCGACAGGGTCGTTGAAACACACGCCAGCGGTACCGCCTCTCTCGACGACCACTCTTAATTAAAATTTTAAACAGGTACAAATAAAGTTTTTCAACGTGTATGGCGTTAAGCCCTTTGTGATTTTTTAAAAAATAATACGACATTCAAATGGGGGACGTCACCCCGTGTCCTTGGACACCAAGCACATCGTTCTAGCCTTATTGATTCGCCAGATATGAGCAAAAGTCTAAAAACCACGTTGTCCACCCAAAATAGGTTTCCTTCATTCTCAACACAGGCCTCATCGTCAGGAGGATCACGCAACGAAAAGGATGACACGTCAAACTTTGTTTTAGCCTGATGAGTTCGCGAGATATCAACAAAATTCACAAAAAACAAGTGTTTACCCAAAAATTCAGTTTCCAAATTCAACCTATTAATAAAAATAACCTCGCCATCAGATAGCGCGGAAAAATACCACCAAAACGACACCAAGCAGGTCCCTATAGACGATTCTTTCCCCAATTATCACCACATAGTCGTAATCATCAGGGACTCACCACTGGCTTTACTCCATAGACCAGGTACTACCGCAGTACTAGCACAGTTTTTATCCTAGAGACTAGAACCTTGGTTGGGTGGTAGAGGGGATAAGGACCTTTCATTTACGTCAAATACACGTGTTTGTAAAATTCTCAGTTTCCGAAATATAGCCCTCTTTCAAAATTGGATGTTTTTGGAAAAAATATAAACTTTTGTTTTAACGATAAAGGACATGGAGACCTTTCTTTTGAACCATTGTACAACGTTCCAGAATGTTTGGTTTTAAAAATATCGCCTACTTTCAAAAACGAAAATTTTCAACTTCTTTTAATATAACGAGTGATCCATAGGAAAGGGGGCATCATCCCGCGTCCTACGACATGTCACATGTTCAAACCGGACAATGGGTTAGCGAGAAAAGTCTATTTAAATTTTTGAACTTCGCTTGTCCGCCATGTTTGTTTTATGGGCACAGCAGCGTTGAGTGGGGCAGAACCCACCTTACCCACCTACTCACTTAAGAAAGAAATGAATGCACATTACTGACACTAATTTTTATCAATTGGCAGCGTTTTGATAAATATCCATCACCGGTGATGTCCATATAATTGGGACCTTGATCTTATTCTCTTGTTAAATAGCTTAGTTCATAGCTACTTGATGAGTGGACTGCATTTGGCGTATTGAATAAATAGCAATACACAATTACGTAATGAATGAACTGTAACTGGCATGTTTTCACTTTGTTTGTAGTATGAATAGAAGACATCTTCTTATATTTCTGCGGAGCCTTAAAGCCTCCGTGTTTGTAATGTTTTGTGCTAGTTATCAAATTCCTCGTTCTACAATGTCTTGCAGTAAGAGACAAATCTCCTACAATTAATAATATCTTCCCTGGAATACTGAGAAGCAGTTAATAAGTCATGGCCTCCTTCTTCACTGCCTCCTAGAAACTCAAGTCAGACACAAGAAGTGTGCTGCTATCCAACTAAGGAGAGGAGAAAGAGCAGTGTTGTAGTCACTCCACAAATACATACCCCTGCAACTCAGAGGGATCGATAAATCTATGGCACAGTGAAGTAGCATTCTGAAGTGGTAGTCCTTCTAGTTCTGGGTTCTTTGGTTAAATTAGGGGGAATATAGAAAAAGCGGGGGCATCATCTCGTGTCCTCGGACACCTCATATGACCAAATCCGATCATTTGTTAGCGAGATATTAAAAAGCGGATGTCCTTTTAATTTTGGGTTCGTTGGTAAATTAAGGGGGGGGGCTATAGAAAAAGAGGGGGCATCAACCCAAATCCTCAGACATCTCATATGACTATATCTGATCGTTGGTTAGCGAGATATATAAGAGCCGATGACCTTTTAGTTTTGGGTTCTTTGGTTAAATTAGGGGGGTAGACTATAGGAATCGAGGAGGAATCACCCCGAGTCCTAGCACACCTCATATGTCCAAATCCGATCATTGGTTAGCGAAATACTAAAAAACCGTTGACCATTTAATTTTGGGTTCTTTGGTTAAATTATGGGGGCTATTAGAAAAGAGGGGACATCACCCCGATTCCTGGGACACCTCATATGTCCAAATCCGATACTTGGTTAGCGAAATATTAAAAAGCCGATGACCATTTGGATTTTGGTTCTTTGGTTAAATTAGAGGGGGCTATAGGAAACGAGGGGGCATCACCCCTCGTCCTAGGATACGTCATATGTTCAAATCCGATCATTGGTTAGGGAAATATCGCCATTCGCCACGTGAGTAGTTTTTGATCAGGCATCGTGTGTGAGGTTAGGTTAGGTTATACTACATCCGCCATCTTGTTAGATCAGGCTAGTTAAGTCAATAACCAATAAGCTATCATTTGAAAAGCCCGCCATTCAAGAGTTCTGATGCGCGCGGCGGCCATGACACTCGTTTGACTATCAACAACCCCCTACTAGTATATCATCAAAGGTGCTGATGGTTCAATCTAGGGCTGGTACTTATAATCGATTAATTTCAGTTATCGAATAATCGATCAATCCAAGTAGAAGTTAAGATTAAATGCTATAAATAGCAATTAATCGTTTGTGCGTTTATTCGAATAATTAATTGGCCGTTTAATTGATTAACGGTTGGTCAAATTATTGATAGATTTGTCGAATAATCGATGTTCTTTGCTTGTTTCAATACACTCTCGCTTGCCACGGTGGGTGAGTAATTACCGTGTCAGACTGCTGATCCCAAACTTGCAGGTTCGCTCCTGGTCGTGGTAAGTGATTTTTGAAAGGCGACAAAAATCACGGCACACATGTAATACGTTGTTGGCATATTAAAGAACCCATTTGAATTCAGTAGGCCGCGTTCATGATGGCATAATTAATCTCGGGATTATCCGCCATCACAAATGGTTCCGCCTTTCTATTCTTGAAAGCGCTATGGTATCAAGGAACATAGATATCTAAACCCCTTGACTCTCATAGCATTCCACGGAGAGATAAAATTCTACATGCAAGCTGCCCTCTGGGCGTCAATTAACAAAGGCTTGCGCCCGGCACCCTAGGCCATACGATATTATTATTATTAATATTATAATTAAACTCTCACAGAAGGAAAACAGACATATATTTAATTAAAATATATTTTATCACATATTTTTAAATAATGTACCCTTTTGCGAAAACTAGCCTAATACAAAGTAGAAACAAAAATATTTCTGTCCTAAATTGTAAACATAGTACAAAAATTCAAAATATTTGCTAAGACTCTTCGTTTTCTTCTTTCGACTACATCATTCCGAAAATAACTCAATTAAGCGATTGCATATCATTTAAATTTATTTTCTTATCTCGTGTCTACTAAGAGTTAATCAATTCTTGGCATAGGTGATTAACAGATTATTCGATTAGTCAATTATTAGATTAAAAGATCAATCGACGAATCGATTAATCGTTTTTGATTAAGATCAAATTAATAATCGATTAATCGAACATCGCTTATTAGCAGACGTAGTCGATTCTTGCAGCCTTATTTTAATGAGATTGTTTTGTCGAGGTGTTCATATTTTCCGGTTCTGGTTTATCTAAAGGAAAATACAAAGCCTAAGGATAATAAACAAAACTCAACATCAATAATCAAACATAAAAAAGATGTTCAGTAAAGAACATATAGTCTACTTTCTCCTAAATGCATGGGAATTCTTATAACTCTTTGTTCTTTTCAAGGAGTATAATTGATGGTTGGTTGTAGTAGCCGGTTGAAATACAACGTGCTATACGGATATTAAACAGAAATATGAGGTGCCCCTTTGCTAGTGTTACCTCTGTAAAAAAATCATTCAATTCGGCTTCACCTAGTTTGAATTGATAAGGGGAATCGATTTGCACACATACATGACCGCTATCTGCAAACTATTGGCCGGATGACGTTGTAGTTCCGTCAAAATTAGCTCCCCACAAAAAGGTATGTTGTTGCAAAATTTGGTAGAGATCAAATGATTAGGTTTGCGTAGTTTGATTTAAGCTTTTAACATTTGGGTGGCCGCTATTCCGTTTCCGTCAAGATGGTGGCAATATAAATAATGACATTGAGGAGCCCTTCTCTCCACCAAATTTCGTTCAATTCGGTTTTACCGTGTTTGAATTGATAGGGGGAATCCATTTGCACACATACATGACCACCATATGCACACTATTGTACTGATGACCTCGTAGCTTGGTCAAACAACGCTTCTCACATAAAGGTATGTTGATGCAAAATTTGGTAGAGATCAGATTATTAGGTCGGTCGTAAATTGATTTAAGCTTATTACAATTGGGAGGCCACCATTTTGTTTCCGTCAAGATGACGGCGTTATAAAACATGACACTGAGGTGCCCTTTGCTAGTGCTACCTCTGTAAAAAACATATCGTTCAATTCGGGTTCACCGTGTCTGAAAAGATAGGAGAAATCGATTTGCGCACATACATGGCCGCCATCCACAAATTATTGAGCTGAAGATCTTGTAGTTTGGACAAACTATCCTCCCCATATAAAGGTATTATATTGAAAAATTTGGCAGAGATCAGATGATTAGGTACGTCGTGATTTGATTTAAGCTTACAATATTTGGGTGGTCGCCATTATGTTTCCGTCAAGATGGTGACAATATAAAGTATGGCACGGAGGTGCCAATTTCTAGTGCTACCTCTGTACCAAATTGCGTTCAATTCGGTTTCACTGTGTTTGATTTGATAGGGGTAATCGATTTCTACACATGCATGGCCACCATCCGCAAGTTATTGGGCTGCTGACCTTGTAGTTTGGTCAAAAGATTCTTTATACCTAGAGGTATAATGTTGCAAAATTTGGTAGCAATCAGATGATTAAGTTGGTCGTAATTTGATTTAAGCTTTTAACATTTGGGTGGCCGCCATTTCGTTTTCGTCAAGATGGCGGCGATATAAAACGTGACACTGAGGTGCCCTTTGCTATTTCTACCTCTGTACTAAATGTCGTTCCATTCGGTTTCAACGTGTTCGAATTGATAGGGGGGACAGACATAAAGAGTACACACACTCACATACACACACACAGACACACACACGCAGACAGACACACAATTTTTGATCCTGTGTAGATCTCATAAGTCTACTTTTTTTTTTGCAAAAATCGAAAGCAGGATAAAATAAATCTAAAGCAATAGCCAACATAAACAGAAAAAAATCAAAAGCAAGTTAAAAGAAAACACACCCGAACACAAAAATCTAAATAAGATAAAAACAATACAAAATCTAAATAAGAAACAAAAGCAAAAACATAACAAAATCAAAAACAAAACAAAATCAAATACAATACGGAATCAGAATGATACATAAGCAAAATACAATACAAAATAAATAACAAAACAAACTCAAAAGCAAGAAAGAAACAAAAGCAAAAACAATACAAAATCAAAAATAATCCTTAATCAAATACAAAATCAAAAACAA
Organism: Meconema thalassinum; assembly: GCA_946902985.2. Lineage (NCBI taxonomy): Eukaryota > Metazoa > Arthropoda > Insecta > Orthoptera > Tettigoniidae > Meconema > Meconema thalassinum. Next base: position 345,187,486 of record OX336388.2, read on the forward strand.
TGCAAAATGAAAATCAAAAACAAAATCAAAACAACACACAAGCAAAAAACAATTCAAAATCAGAAACAAGATGCATTCAAGATCAAAAACAATACAAAAACACAATAAGAAACAAAACCAACGAACCTACTACGCTGTCGTAGCAGGCGGAGAGGTGATACTCCGACGTGGCGCGTCCCAGGTGGCGGATAGGGGGGTCCTCACTGGCTTGCCGGCGGACTTGAGCGAAATAAAATAGCTCTCGCGGACCAAACACACTTAAGCCAGAGAACACCTAGAGGCACCTCTCGATCTCAACAATCGAGTAGTAATTTCGTGATCTTATCTTAAGATCACCACTAGTTGTATATTCAACTTGTAACTAAGGCATGATGGAACACACACTACTAACGCAACTACCCCAGGCCCCGGACACACGTCCGGTCTTTCCCGATCATCGGATTCTGGGGGATCGGGAACGAAATCATGCTTCAGAGAAGGATCGGAGCTTCTCAAAATCTCTTCGACCCAAGAAAAAGAACTTCTTGGTTACTAATAACATCAATACCCTGTTGAAAACAGGAAAGCTCAAACAACTGACTGACGTCCTGGACAAATTTGATAATCAAATCCTAGCAATTCAGGAAACACGATTCCAAGATGAGAACCATTTCGACTCTGAAAACTTCAGGATATTTAAGGGTAAACCAGCCATTAATATCACAGGCAATTTATTAATGTTTGGGACGGCTTTTGCAGTGAGGAAAACTATCTTAGATTCAGTTATTGACTTCACATCGCCATGCGAAAGAATTTCAGTGCTTACAGTAAAATCAAGCAACAAGGCATACGCCTTGATAAATGCCCAAGCTCCCACTAACATAGACAATAAGAGAAATCCACAGAATGTAGAAGACTTTTGGGAATTACTAGAGGAAACTACAAGTAAAATCCCCAAACATCACGTGAAAATCTTATTAGGGGATTTCAATGCTCAGGTTGGCAGAGAGAAGATATACAGATCAATAGTAGGACTCCATCCCGCACATCGGCGGACTAATAAGAATGGAGAGCGTCTAATAAACTTTTGTACATTATTCATGCTGAGACTCATGTCCACGCACTTTATGAGACCATTACACAAAAAGAAAACCTGGAGATCACCTAACCCGTTATTAGGGGAATTTCAGATAGATCATGTGGCTATTTCCGCAAAGAATATGCTGGAGATTCAGAATGTTAAGGTACGAAAGGGAGTGGTAGATTCGGATCACTACCTCACGCAAATCAAGGTTCGGTTTCAACCAAACAGATCCAAACCTAAAGGCAACCGGTTTCCAAGAGTTGATCCGGACTGCTTGAGGAAGAACGCCGAGGTTTTCGTAGTAGATTTACAGGAAGAAAATCCTAGGGAGTGGCCAGACCTTCGCAAAACATTACAGTCATCAGCCATGAAATTAGGACAACCACCTAGGAAAAGAAAGCACAAATGGTGGAACACAACGTGCGATGAAGCCGTCAATGACCGAGTCAAAGCATGGCATCAGTGGAATGGACATCGGACAGTGGAAAGATGGGAGAACTTCCTAAAAACTCAAAAACTGACCTAAAACAATCCGGCGCGAAAAACGTGCCTACAACAAAATCAGACTCGAAGGGTTAGAACAGGATTTCCAGAAAAACAACACTCGAAATTTTTACAAGACATTCCGTGAGGACTCGTCAAGGTACAATCCACCAACTCTAGGTTTCCGTCGACGAAATGGATGACTAGAAACAAACAGTAAGGAGAACTGCAAGATACTGGCTGATTATTTCCAAACTCTACTGAACTGTGATCCTCCAGTGGAAAGACTGCAGTTTGAAAAACCTGTACCAAACCCAGACTCACTTCCCCCACAACTCAAGAAATAAAAGAGATAATCCAATAGCTCAAAAATAACAAAGCCCCTGGGAACGATGGAATAACTGCTGAGATGCTGAAAATAGGAGGAGATGACCTCATAAGGAGAATTCATACACTCCTAACAGAAATATGGGAGAGCGAAATAATTCCGAAGGACTGGAAGAATGCCATTATCCATCCGTTGCATAAAAAGGGCGACCGAGCGGACACCAACAACTACAGAGGTATATCACTTTTACCAATTATATACAAGGTATTATCTAAAGCACTATTAAACAGAGTATAACAACAAACTGATCATTTGATTGTGAATACCAGGCAGGCTTTAGGAAAGGTAGATCGTGTTCGGGGCAGATTTGGAGCCTAAAGACGATATTAAGGATACGCCGCAGTACCAACACGTTTGTCACCTTCGTGGATTTTAAGAAGGCGTATGATTCTATTGATAGACAAACTGTTCTGAACACCCTAGAAGAGCTCAGAGTTGACAGGAAAACCAGGGACTTAATCCGCCAGACTCTCACTGACACAACATCTCAAGTGAAGTTCCTAGGTGAACTATCAGAGCCTTTCGAAGTACATACCGGAGTTCGACAAGGTGACGGCCTCTCCCCACTGCTTTTTGACTTAGTGTTAGACAAAGTCATCAGGGAGTGGGAAAACAATATCAAAGGCATAAGCATTGGTACTCTGGAACAGAAAATAAAAGTAAAATGCCTAGCTTTTGCTGATGATCTAGCTATCTTTACTAAGACTAGTGAAGAAACCAAGTATGCCATAGAGAAGTTACATGAGTTAGCATCAAAGACAGGACTCCAAATATCGTATGAGAAGACGCATTTCATAGTAAATGGAGACCAGAATATCCCGAGATCTCCACTACAGACCAACTATGGAATAATTAGACACGTACCTTCCTTCAAATATTTAGGAGAAATTATTTTACCGTCTGGATTGGGCAGGAAAGCTAATTTAGAAAGAGCTACCAAACTTCAGAAAGCATACCGAATAACATGGAATCACTATAATAAAAGAGTGATGTCACGAAATGCAAAACTACGGCACTACCAGACAGTTGTTCTTCCGGAAGCATTGTACACCTCCGAAACTATATCTCTAGGAGGCCACTCTCAAATTGGTGAAATCGAAATCCAGGAACGTAAAATTCTCAGGAAAATATATGGCCCCGTTTATGTTAATGGTATATGGATTAAAAGGAAAACCACAGACTTGTACACAGTAATGAATAAGTTCACTGATACCGTGCGTAAGAGACGATTAAAATTTTATGGTCACATCTGCCGAATGGACAACACCAGATATGCAAAAAACTGCTTGATATAATTAATTCAAAGAAGGTCAAAATCAGTTGGTTGGAAGAAATCAAACAGGACTTAAAGGAAATAAACATTACAGAAGATAGCATCATGAATCGCAAGACTTTTGGAACCCGAGTGACAAATCACTCTTTCGCCGAAAAAGCTAAAAAGACCACTGAAAAAAAATGGACGGAGGAACGTAAGAAGGGGCATAGCGAGTTCATGAGGAGATTTTGGGAGGAGAAGAAGAGGAAAGCTCCATCAACCCGAGTCAACAAGTTCAAGCGCGCTCCCTAAGTGGGCAAAACGAAGAAAGAAGAAAGAATAAGAAACAAAAGCAAAAACACTACCAAATCCAAAACAAATTTGAATACAAAAGGATAAAACGATACAAAATAAAATACACGCAAAGTCTAAAGCAAAAACATTACAAAATCGAAAGAAAGAACATAAATAAAAAAGCAATAGAAAATCAAAAACAATTCAAAACAAAATCAAAAGAAAAATACCAAACAAAATCAAAATTAAAAACTTAAGTAAAAACAATAAAAACCAAACATAATACAAAATCAAAATAAGAAACAAACAAAATACAATAAAAAATTACAAACAAAAGTAATCAAAAGCAAGAAACAAATTAAATCAAAATGAAAAACATAAGCAAAATCATTTAACGGAATGAGCACAATGGTTCGACTGGGAGGTTATAGAGCACTCTGATTGCATACATACGAGGCAACGTGGGAAGGTCACATACCTGAAGTCGGTCACTTCATCTGACTTACTGTAGTGTTACGGTTGGACTAATATACCAGTTTAGAAATAACTCAGTGCGTAACATTTGTATTCGAAACGGAGTTCAGTGCGATTTTTACGGATATTATCCGGCATGGGCTGCGTGCGCGGAAGAAAGTGGTAAAATAATACAACAGTACAATCACAGTTTGGGGTTGTACAGGACTCGATCGGAGACCACACTCAACAACGTCAATGTCATACAAATACGTTGTACTGTAAAATCTGTAAAAGTTTTGCGAGAATATTAAAACATAGGCAATTAACGCATCACATCTGTGGATATTACTTGGCCAGGCCCCATGTAATATGGGCTGTCGCGAGCAGGGTTAAAGGCCAAACGGAGAAAAGGCGACTGTCATCCATTTCAGTACTTGTTCTTACGAAATGACTCAAGGTGAAAGGGGTTAGTGAACTCGGACCAAGGACGATGCAACAGCTGGCCACTTATGTAAGCAATCTGTATGGCTGACTTCATGATAATTTTGTTACGTATAATTGCAACCACAAGTGAACCAATTGGCGTTATGAGAAACGGAGAGCACAAGTATCCTTTGGGTAGATGGAACTTTATTTTGGTGCAATAATAAAAATTATGTTACAAAATGGCTATTACAGTCATCGACACCGCAGAGTACGGACAATATAACGTAATTCGTTGGAGGGCACTATGGCAGGCTAGACGAAGACCATGGGGGTTTCTTGGGATGGATAACGATGGAGGAGGACCAGATGGAGTGGTTCGGCGATCATGAGGCTGCGAGATGAGCCTGAACCAGGGGAAGTTGGACGCAAGAAAACGAGGAACTGACACCTGGAGATCGACATCGATTGTAGAATGGAAAGCAGAAGGAAGGTACAGAGAAATCCACCATAAAAATGTAGGTTAGTAATATCTGTAGACTTTAGCAGTTGGAAACATATCGAAATGTATTAATTCCACGAGGAAATACGGGAGTGGAATACATTATGAACAATTAATAATCACAGTTTATGGATATCGCACCTTAATGAGAGTATGTTTTTCGTAATATTTATTTTGATAGATAAGTTAACGTGGGAATGATGTTTCAGAAGGAATTACACGAAATATATTAACACCAGATTACAACACATTAACATAAACCTTTTAATGAGAACAGGTTACACATGAAATGAAATGAAAATCCACAGCCTGCTTCCAGTCTCCGACCGGGTCAGGAAGGGAATGAATGAAGCCCCCATCGAGCGGCGAGGATAGGGACTGTGCCGGCTGCCGAGGCCTGACGCACTCCTCTGGGGCAATGATTAAATGAATGACAGATGAAATGAAATGATAGTGGAGAGTGTTGCTGGAATGAAATGTTGACAGGGAAAACCGGAGTACCCGGAGAAAAATGAACAGGTTACACATAATATAAGCTATACTTACAGACATGATTGGTGTGATAAAAGAACTTTACTAATACCGAAGTTAAATCTAGTAAAGTACAATATAAAGAGTAAAATGAATGTGGATTTTGAATAATTAAGAAGGTCGTGGTATAATGATAATTAAAATAATGGAGAATGATGCATCTTGAAATTACTGCGGTATTTAATAATAACGGATCGATCTATGCGATCTTACCCATGATGATGTTTATTCCAATATTGAATGCAATTGGAATGTCGTAATGAATGTTAAATAATGGTTAAATAAATTCAAGATTCCAAAAAGTAAAAATCGTAAGACATTAATTTGTACTGAAGGTAATCACGAAGTGTGATAGTTCTTGAAATAGAAAGCATAGTTTAAGGAGATATCTGTATGAAAACATCATATGTTAAGAAGTAATCCAATATTAGTGTTACAAAATATTATCTTTATATCCATATCTGATAAAAGGAAAGTGTTAGAATATTGTGCTAAGCCAACGCGTGTAAAGAACATGGTGAAAGAGAAGCAGACTTAAACAATTTAATAGTGTGATTACGCCAGTAGTGGTTTTTGGATGGCTCTATGTCCTCCACCTCCACATTCCTCCACACAAGATGGCGGCGGCACGATATCATGCGAACGCATGGTTGGATTTTGACGAATGCGGTGTCATTGAACTCGGGCTGACACCCCCTTTCCAATGGACAGCTTATTTAAACCCTAAAATAAAACCTACCCCTAATAGGGGGGTGAAATTTTAATTTAAATAAAAATCTCGCTTTTCAAGTGCAACATGTGAGAGCTTGAATGCCAATATGGAATTACACGTTGTTCCACACAAGAGACATATGTACGGTGGAAAGCCACTATGAATTAACATGCTTGTTTTTCGTTTTTTACGCATGTCCACTCATGGCTTTTGTAAGAGGGCGGGCTTTTTAAAGATGGTGGCTGTAGTGTAACCTAACCTAACCCAACCCATGAGGGGTGATCAAAACGTTCTCCAAGCGACGCTTATCGATAGGCAACCAATAATCAAAGAGGGGTATGTCAGACCTTGAGGCTATAACCCCTTTTGATTGAACCATGTTGATTTGTTTCTTCGGACTGATCCCTGTTGACTAGCCCCTTTGGGCGGGTCCTTTTTGAAGGGAGTCATTTTTGACAGGTCCCTGTTGACAGGTCCTTTTTGACGGGTCCCTGTTGACAGGTCATTGTTGACAGGTTATTTTTGACAGGTCATTGTTGATGGGTCATTGTTGACGGGTCATTGTTGACGGGTCCTTGTTGAAAAGTCCTTGTTGATGGGTCCCTATTGACAGGTCCTTTTGACTAATCCCTTTGGATCGTCCCCTTTAGACTGATCCCTATGGACTGGTCCATGAATTTATCCAAATTGTGCCAAAGGGCTTAACTATTTTTTTGTTGTTGTTTCATCTCACGGACCAATAAGTCTAGGAACTTGTATGAGGTATTGTAGGACTTGGGATGAAGCCCCCTTTTAGAATGTATTTTTGAAATTTTGACAAAGGGCCTAACTACACTTTTGTTAATATCTCGCGAACCAATCATGCTAGTGACTTGTATGAGAGGTCCTAGCAATTGGGGCGATGTCCTCCTTTGGGGGGGTGAAACTATCCCCCCCACCCAATCGAAAATTCGATATCTTGGAAACTAAGAACCCTAATATTTTGTGTGATAGCTTTAAAAATAGGTGAAAAGATATGCTTTGAACACTGTACCCGATACCTAGTTTAGGCTATCGGCTACGCCAGCAGACATTAAGCCGTAGTTGAGGTTTTGGGAAGAGTTAGGAAAAGATAGCGCACCGATCGAGTCAAGAAGAATGTCAAGATGACGTAGGAGGTCTAGGATCAAGGAGGCACTGACATCTGTAAGAAGATGGAATTATGGATAGAGAGGTGAAGCTTTATTAAGATATGTATGGAATATGGTAATTAAACATCTTAGAAGAGGATATATAACATGCATTATAAGTGGAAATAATTCTAAAGAAGACAGATAACCCTTAAGTTATTTTATAACGGAACAGCCGAGATGATGTGGGTTCGAGACTATGATCGTGACGCGAGAGCACAGTGGTGGGGGACTACACCACGTGTCCGCCCCATGCAGATAAGTGAGAAGACAGTGCCAGCACATTCAGTGGAGCTCTGTCAGACGAGCAGGTAGGATCGAGCTCTATAGCGCAAGCGAGACGCACGGTGAAGGTCACATAGCATACCGAAACTGTCACGGCAGAGTGTAGGCGACAGTTTCTGCATCGCCGAGCAGTGAACGCCAAGCAGGTCATTGATCCAGGCGGGCTTGCCGAGGAAGCAATCACAGACGGCCGGGATATGTTAGAACAGCTTTGGAAGTAGTTGGAGACTTTATTACAAGCTACATTTCAACGCAGTTTGAACACAGCTTTTATGAATAACTTTATGACTATGCTTTTCCTTAATGCATGTCAAAGTTACTTTAACAATTTCAAGCAAACGGAATGTTGTGAGACTAGGCACTGATGAACATTAGATCGTGCATTAATGAAATTTATTTCTTATGCAGTTTCATGAATTACCAAATACAGACAACTACAGGGTGTTTCGTAAACTTGAACACTCTCAAGTAAAATTTTATTTTACGAAAGTGAGACTTAGCAGTCATTTGAGATTGAACTTTCAATACTCAAACTGAACATTTAACGGAGCAGTGGCGTAACTTAGAAGAGGAGTAGGGGGTCCGCTGTTTCCATGAACTTTTTTGAGAGGAGTTGGACAATATCCGCTATGGGTAATCCGAAGTTCAACATGTCAGAGTAGACGCAAATAGAGACAAGATGGCACCGCAGAGCGATGGATTCGGTTCCTGACGAGAGGAGTCCACCAGCTGATTCACTTGGGATTTCGAAGGCAATCGTCATTTCATGGATGGAATGATATTCACGCCGATCTTTCGAGAAATTCATTATGTAGGGAAAATCGACGATCTTGGAAATTTAATTACAGCTGATTATGAAAGGTACTGTAAGAGTTATAACTACCTGATACGATTATTTTCATGAATACTGGGCACACATGTATATTTTTCTAATAGGAGTGATACGATTATTAAGACATGGTTTGACTTGATATACTTCGAATTTGCTAGAATATGGAGTGACCATATGATATGGCAGGCATCATTATACGATATTCTCACCATTGGTTGGCTTTATTAAGCAGATGTTGGGTCTTTTAGACATTTTTCCAGCTAGGATATTTTTCATGAATAGTTTTCTTTTTTGTGTAACGAGTATTTCGAACTCGTGATCTGCAATTGATTATCTAAAATTACTTCGTCAGTTCATTGCATACTAGCGAGTGTGTATTATTCATCAGTAGGGATTTTTTCCATTGGATTGTTTGGAGATATTAAGAAGTTATTCACTTTAGTGAATGAATATCGCTTTTATATGACAACTAGAAACTTGTTGATTCCTATCTGGTACATTCACTCATATAGTCTACGAGATGGGGTCTTTCGTATTTATACGATTGTATGGTGGCTACTCATCTTACCCATCGTTCAGGGCAATATCATCCAAGTCGACGGGGCGAGGTCTTTCTTATTTATACGACTGTACGGTGGTTACACATCTTACTCGCCATTGAGGGACTCATTTTTATCATCCGAGTGTACACGAGATTGTAAGTGAATCAAACAAGGAACTACTAGTCACATATCAGTCGAAATTGTGTTAAATAAAGTAACGATAAATGTCAACAGGATTGTATTTAGTAATTCTTGTTTGCCAATCCAATATTTTGTTGCTATACTCTTTTGAGAGTAATTTTAGTTTAACAGCTGTTACAGCTGAAGCTTTTGATGAGTTTTATAATTGTGTTTGATACCTTTGAGAAGGATTTAAAGTAATTGAATCTTGTTAGATGAATCATTATGGTCAGATTTATTTTAAGGCAGATCAGTATTGCAGATTTTGATATGAGATTATAGCACATTGGTGTTTTTCTGTGATGTGAGTTATGAAAATTGTAAGAGAATTTATGCTATTTGAAAGCAGATCTTAAATTACTGAAGTAATATTTTTCCAATTGTTTAAGAAGTTGTCTAGATGTGATCAGAGTAATTACAGTTATTGGAGATTGTGTGCGTTGATAATTTGAAGCCAGTTATATATTTTTTGTAGATCATGCAACATGGTTAAGTGAAGTTTGTGATAGGCATTTTGTGGAAGTTGCCATGTGATAGTTGCAACGTTGATAATGTATTTTGAGGCAGACATGAGTTCGTCGTACCCAGTCTAGCGTAATTGTTGAGATTCATGCTGTATGTGCTGAATATTTATGGAGTTTTGTGGAGTAATTGTTGTATTCAAATGTGATATTTGAAGTATTGAGGAAATATAATGTCGTTGTGAATAGTTTGATCCAACGTGATGTCGTGGAGGCAATAATATTTTTTGGCATGATAAATTAAATACGAGATATAACTTGGAAGTGATAAAACTGTAAGACAACGTTCTATAAACCTTATTAAACAATTTGTTAGGAAATTAAACAAATAAATAAAGTTGATAATGCAAGATTTTCTGAAATTAATAATTAATGAAATAATAATATGAGATTTAAGCATATTAACGATCTGACCTAATGAAATAACAAGAAGTTCCGTGAAGAACTATACAGCCTACTTTTCATGCCAATGATTATTCTACAGAATATGAACCTATCTAGAATAATGACGATATTAAGTTGCTAATATCGAAATTTCCAATTAGTTCGAAATACTGTATACCTGGCATAATATATCCTAATAGAGCACTACAGTTTGCAGCCCTGATGACTGAATATATTCTTAGTTCCATCTCTTAAGGTACAAAATACAAAATTTGGTTGAAGTCCAATGAATAGCATGGACGTTACATGCAGTTAAACATTGGATCTAACAGCGCGCGTAAAATCATGTTGGCAACAATGTCATGCATGTATTGGTCAGAAATAATCTGAAATAATATGATCTATTGTTGTGCCAATTTTGAATGAAATCCATTAGTTAGTGTAGAAGTTACATGCATTTTAAAATTGGACCTATCAGCTGGCTTAGAATCATGTTGGCAGCACTAACGTATATTAGTTACTCCAAATTCGTCTAGAATGCCAGGGACTATACGTGTGCAAAGTTTAAAGCTATTGGCTCGCATACTTTCTGATATATTGATATTAGGGTAACAAAAATAGGGACAGCACATATTAACAGTTGGCAGCCCTGGTTGCTCCTTAGAATACACATAGTCATATCTGTTATGGTACACATAGCACATACGAAATTTGGTTGAAATCCAAATGATAGTATGGAAGTTACATGTATTTAAAATTGGACTTGTCAGCAGGCTTAGAATCATGTTGGTAGCACTGACGTGTATAAGTTACTCCAAATTAATGTAGAATGTCAGGTACTATACGTGTGCATAGTTTAAAGCTGTTGGCTTGCTTACTTTCTGATATATTGGTATTTGGATAAAATAAATTAGGAGCATTTATTAACAGTTGGCAGCCCTGGTAGGTCTTAAGAATACGCTCAGTCATATCTGGTTATGTACACATACAACATACGAAATTTGGTGGAATTCCAATTGATAGTGTAGAAGTTATATGCATTTAAAAATTGGACCTATCAGGAGGCTTATAATCATTTTGGCAACACTGCCATGTTTGGCCTCCTGGAAATTAAACTGAAATATCATGATCTGTACGTGTGCCAATTTTGAAATAGCTCCCATTCATACTTTCGAAGATATCCAACATGGAGCTCAAATTTCAATTGCGATTTTTTAGCAGTTGGTAGCACTGATATCATTTTCAAATATGGCCCTGAGATATTCAGGTATAGATCTTTACTCCTACCAAATTTTGTTTCGATTGCTGCAGCCGTTTAGGAGTTGATAGGGGGGACACACACACAGCCAGACAGACAGAAGGACAGACAGACAGACAGACAGACAGACACACATTTGCCCGATCTCATAAGTCTACTTTTTCCTCATTTTTGCAAAATGTGAAAAGTAGGCTAAAAATCAGAATGACTAGATGAAATAATGAAAAACTAAACAACCAGAAGATTGAAATTTAAATAAGTTGATAAATTAAATTTTGGAATAAATCGATGAATTAAATAGATGGATGAATTAAAGATTGGATAAATTAAACTGATTTAAATAAATTAATTGACGATTGTAATGATGATAAATAACTGAATTAGAAGGCGATAATTATTTAAAGAAGCTTATGATTAATGAATTTATATGGAATTAAATAAATTTAATTGAGATATAATTTGAAGGAATTGCAACTTGAGTTGAGAATTGAAATGATGTAATGGTGACGAATTAATGATTCTAACAGGAATATGTAGAATTTTGAAGTGAGAATTAATGTGAGAAATGTTTAATTTTGATGATGACTATAACGATGACCAATGAGCCATGAATTTTCTGTAATTCCTAGATAAGAGATTGTTAATGACAATGTAAATAGTGTAAATTAATTATTCAATGTTTAGGAGCATTTGACTAACATGTTCAACATTCAAATTATGCCATGCAAACCATAAATTACGTGATATTTAATATGTGTGATTATAATATGTGTATGTTTAGACAGATTAATAACTTTTTCAAATCCACATTGATGATGTTAAATTAAAGAGAAATTAGGTCTCAGGTTTCACAAATGTCAGTGACGAAAGACATAGTGCGACAGTGATCCTGAGAACCCAAGAGAACTTTAGAGATTTTTCTTGTTATGTGGATAAAAATATTTTTGGATTAGAAAAGAGATGGTTCGATTTTTGGACAATGACAATTTAACTTTGGCATTCGACCATACTCCTAGGTAGGAGTTATATTTAAAATGTCTGTCTGACTATCAAAGTAAAATAAATTTGTTTTTATCTTAGTTGTGATCTGATGATGGTGTGATGTTCCATTTTCTTTCCTTGTCTTGAGTAAGGCTTATCCGGAAAGGAAGTGGTTTGCTAGGAATTCAGTTGATGGCGCCCATTTATATTTGCATTATTTCTATTAAACTTAAGCCCGTAACGACCCTAGAGATACTTTGTCTCGTGATACCCACTGCTTTTTCGATAACTCAGCTGAATTTCCGACACATTCCTTATTTGACTAGAGGTTCATTTAACTCCGCTCTGTCCTGGAACTCCAGGAATGCGATGTTATAGCAGATGGGTCATCGCATCCCCAGGACGAACGGGTACAACACGATAGGTCATTTCACCCCTAAAACAGTGAATGGTGATTTTACAGGGAAAAAGGTGTTAAACACCTAAAAATGGTAATGAACCTAAGTTCTTTTGTTTTTGATGAAAAAGAGTAGGGGGTGAAAACTACCCCAAAATTGAAATTAATATCTTGGAAACTAAGAGCCCTAAAATTAGGTGTGATAGCTCAAAAAATTGGTCATTAAATACTCTTTTACCACGATCGGTCATTTTACCCCTAAAACAATGTATGTTGATTTTATAGGAAAAAAAGGTGTTAAACACCAAAAAATTATAAATGAACTTAAGATCTTCTGTTTTTGATGAAAAATAGTAGGGGGGTGAAAACTACCCCAAAATTTAAAAATCGATATCTTGGAAAATAAGAACCCTAAAATTTGGTATGATAGCTAAAAAAATTGGTCATTAAATACTCTTTTACCACGATCGGTTATTTTACCCCTAAAACAATGAATGTAGATTTTACAGGGAATAAGGGGAAACCAATAATCAGATTGGGACACATGAGGTGTTATAAGACTCAGGATGACGATCCCTTCTTGAATTTATTACTTACTTTTTGAAATTTTGACTGGGGCCTAACCACACATTTAGAAAATTTAGATTTTTAACTTTTGAATTCATTTTTATATTTTTTTGTAGAGAGAGACAGTACCGGTTGTGTTTAAACGAGCATGTCGCCGACGACGGTGGTCATGTCCAATGGATGAATCGATATTTTGGGAAGCATTGATTGAAGAGGGTCTTGCGACGACTTGTTTTAAGAATATTTTTTATGATATTTCCTATGATGCATGCATTTATTTAAATATCCCAAAATGGCAATGTTACTGATTTGAAATTTTATATACTAATAATGGGATTTGGACACATAAGGTGTCCTAGACCTTGACATGACGCTTTCTTTTCATGGCTTATGAATTTTCCCAAAAAGATTGAAAACAACAAGGTCATGGACTTTTGTTTCTCTTAATATATTGCTAACCCATAATGTTAGATGTTTATGGTGACTGATGAAATATAGCTAGGTAGAGAATGAATTATTGTAGCCTACACGTATGGTGACTGACAAGTCTTTAAACATTGAAACTTGTTTTTAAACCTGACCGCAGTACATAGGGAGTATAGGTTTCAGGCATGACATGACAAACGGTGTGTACAAAATCAAATTTATTGATTCAAGAATTAAGAGTAGACTATCTTTAATTGATTGGTTAAAGAGGATAGCTAAGAAAACCAGATGGTGACTACACTGAACCAAACCGAAACAATACAATCCTTTTTGGATGTCTAATGTTACTTGCTAACCATTTTGTGCTACAGTGGCAAGCACTTTTGGCTCTTGCACAATAGGTCTTAACTCGATTTTTAGCTTTAAGGCTTAGAATGAACCAAACTAAGAAAGACGGTTATGGTGGTGCAGTGGTTAAACTGGTTAGCCTTTGACTAAGGTAGACCAGGGTTTGATTTTAGGTTAATACGCATGCCAAAAACATATAAAAAAGCAGGGATAATGTTTTAAGACTGATTACACTTGTATTTTTTCAAATTATTACTTGGATTACAAATACAAAGGTGGAGGTTCGAAATACAGTTAATGCAAGTAAGATTTATGATTTGTTTTTGATTTTAGACTTTAGATTTTAGAATTTACATTTTAGATTTTAGAATTTACAATAAGACCAAACCATAATGTCATGACTTTAAATTTTCGGTAACTAATTATTAAAGAAAAACATATCAGGATTTGTATTACTTGGAATTATGTTTTCTATACTATAATTTTTTGGTTTTAGATTTTAGAAATTTGATATTGGATTTTAGATTTTAGGTAAAGACCAAACTAATATTGACTATTCATTAGACACTGGTATGTAAACAGAAAGATAATTAAACAATATGTTAAGATGAATTTTTAGGTGTTGACTGGCCTTGCAATAAGCACTGACTAACCAGACATGAGTTAACTACATACCAACGAAACACTTCGGCGACTATGCTTGTTATTGACCAGTGAGTAGGGTTTTAGAAAAACTGTTTGCTATTTTGGGTTATATACAACAAATACATAGACCTACTGAGCAACTATGTTTGCAAAACAAGATATTATACCAGAGACGATTAGGATTCTTATGTAGCTCAGGCAAGGAAAGCATTTCTACAGAATTTCTTGACATTTAACATAGATATAGGTATTAGGAAGTCATTTTTGAAGACCTTTGTCTGGAGCGTGACACTCTATGAAAGTGAAACTTGGGCTATTGGTGTAGCAGAAAAGTGGAAATTGAAGTGTTTGAAATGTGGTGTTACAGGAGAATGATGAAGATTAAATGGGTAAATAAGGTTACAAACAAAGAGGTATTAAGGCACGTGGGAGAGGAGGTATGTTTCTGGCAACTGCTAATGAATTAAAGCGAAAGGTTGGTAGGACACATACTAAGACACCCAGGAATAGCAAGCTTAGTTATGGAAGAAAGGGTTGAGGACACGAACTGTAGGGGTAGACCAAGGTTATAAAATGTAAAACAGATAGCCTTGGATGTAGAGTGTGGTAGCTATATAGAGATGAAGCGATTAGTTCAGGACAGGGAGTCATGGAGAGCTGTATTAAACCAGTCAAAAGGCTGAAGACTCAAACAACATGTAGAGCTTACCAAAATAATGTTGTGTAATGGTAAATGCTAGTCAACAAACAGTAATGCATTACTAAAACCCATGACACGATACCTGAGAGCTTTTCTAAAATTATTTTAAGATACCTTTAACCCTATATTAAACACCCAGTTCTCAAGACTCATAACTAAAATGTTATAGAAAAAAACAAAAAAAATCTACATTTAAAAACGAGCAAGTAGTTCAGTCAATGTACACTGGAGATTTTTGTAAACACTCAAGTGCACAAAACAAATTACATTATTAACTGTCAGGTTGGCTGAGTGGTTAAGGCGTTTGACTTATGTTCACATTTTCAATACAAGAAAGCAAGGATTTGAACCCCTTACCTGACATAACTATTGCTTTAACATAGCTTAGCGACACTGTATTATTATGATACTCGATACACAAACCATAGATAGAGTGTATTGTTTAAGTCCACTCTCTCTTTCTAAACATAGCTAGAGACTGTCGATGGTTAACAATTCCATTAATAGTGGGAGGATGTAGTGATAGTAATTAAGAAAAAGCAGTCAATAACCATAATTTTTTTTATAAAATTCATTTTATAATAGATACACACTGAATACAACTCTCTCTATTTACCATTGTTTATATAGGTTTTTTAAACACAACGTTTGTTGTAGATCCTTTTATAACTTTCTCCAGGTATTCTTGTTCTCAAAAACTGTCTCTCTCTACTAAAAAAGCATATAAAAATAAAAACAGAGTCCCAAGGTGAGTATTTACAGAGAAAGTAACAGCAAAGAGGCAAAGGGGAAGACCTAGGAAGAGGTGGATGGATACAGTGAGGGAGAGCATAGAGAAGAGAGGGGTAAAAGTAGAAGATATACTAGAAGAAGGAAGAGAGTGGTGGAGATACAGAAAATTATGGAGGTCCTTGATTCACACCCCGAGTCAGAACACTGGAAACGGGAAATGATGAAGAAGAAGACCATGTGCATTGAGAATAAATGCAGGATGTTTCTTTTATGTGCAACTTTCCTTAATCTTCACACTGAGGCTTGAGCGATTGTCGAAATAACTTCGCGTTTGTGGTACCCATGAACCCTATCCTATTTCACGCTTTGGGATTATTAGAATCTCGTCCTCCCGGAGTATTTTCTCTTTGAAACCGAATTTGTTTATATCGTTCAGGATTTTTATTTATTTATTTCATCGTTGTACCGGACTCTTGCCCCAGGTTGTGGTGATGAGCCGGGGACGCCCTATTCGAGGCTGGGGTATCGGGCACAAATTATAACTCTTTGTCCTTTTCAAGTATAATTGAATGCTGGTTGTAGTAGCTTGTTGAAATAAAACGTGCTATACGGATATTATACGTTGATTGATTGAATCCTCACCTGAACTATTTATACACACACTAATACTTTCATCACAATAACACAGGTAATCAGAAAAATTAACACTCACCCAAGTACACGGGGATAAATGACCATGATGTCCATGTTCTCAAATGAAACAACAGCTTCCTACCCAAATCCTTCCTCGTATAAAAGTACACACACTAGTAAACCTACAGACGTCACAGTGACAAAGGTTATCAGACAACTTCTACACACACCCAAGTAAACGGGGCTACAAGACCATGATGCCGCTAAACCCCTATGGAATCAACAACAAAAAGAATAACAACAATAGACTCTACCGCAGATCAAGGTCAACGAATATTAATCGCTGTATTCGCGTTTTGAAATATGGAGTGTTATATGTATACAGGGCTGTTTACCTAAGATGTTACACGGAAATACAGAGATGTGCAAATTAATAGACTAGACGGCAGTTTTCCAAAATTCCATTTATACTTTTCTCGGCTTAATGCACTAAATATGTTTGGAAGGCGGTGAAATTACTTCCAATGCGCAGACAAGAGTCTCAATATATTTTAATTTAAGAAACTCAAAGTAAAATAATTTAGTAGAATATCCACTGACAGAGGAGCCTTGCTAATGCAAGATGCCACACACTTTGTTTAAATTACTTCGCTCTACATTTCGTGTGAATTTGGAGCTGAGTGATTTGTGGTCTTGGGTAGATTATTAGCTTGGGAATAACCTAACCCCCAAGGGAAGATGATAAAGAAAAAGAAGTGGGTTTCGGACTGGAGAAAAAGGATGGAGAAATAAGACGAGAGTCCAACAGAAGTTATAATTTTAACTTTAAGTATACTCAAAGGCAGCTGCCACTGCAAATCCGCTCTCCGATACCTAAAGTGGGTAGGGACCTGGGCAAAGCTAACTGGAAACGCAGCTGGAACTTGGGCTGTGTGCAAGAAAGTTGCTGTAGCGTATTCCCTCTCAAGCATACATATGCCTAATATGGGGAAGGGTGGTGGTCTGGCAAGACAAAGAATAACAGATTTTTTGTGTATCTGTTCAAAGGAGTTAGTTTCTAAACAGGTAATTTGAAGAGTGCAAATAATTTGAATCAGCTTTGATATTTAATTTTTGAAATTGTAGAATTTCTAAAGAGCGACCAAATGCTTCCAAGAAGGATAAGGATGAAGCAATTATACCTTTGGGAATAATTTTGGTAAGTGTACCAATAGTTGCATTTAGAAATGGCTAAGCTTTTACCCAGCAAGGCGCCGACTAAAAGTTTAGACAATGATAAACACTTATATTTTGAAAAACCAACCATAAGTGTTCGAGAGAATCTCCACAAGCAGGAAGCTGGCGTAGCGAGCTACGCTTCCCTTACTGGCCAGTTAGAATTAGCTATTAAAGCTAAGAGAGACTTTACTAAGTTACCAGCTAAGAGTTCTTGCTCAAATGAAACAAGTGGTGAAAACCCTATCAATAGATTTATTTTTATTAAATAGGAAGAATCAAGGAAGACAGGATTTTGCCTAACCGTTAAGTTAGAGAAATGATAAAGCAAAAAACAAATCTTTAATTTATTTAACAATGTAAAAGGAAGTAGTTTTTGTAACAAATATATAATTTTTATTTTTTATAAACAATTGGGGTCGCAGACCTCCGAAAACATCTAAAGCTTGCGCCAGGCAATTGATAATTCTTTTGGTTTTAAACCTTTTATATGCTTTAAAATCTTCGTAAGATTTTGAAATGGCTAAGATGAATAAGTGAAAAATTTAAAGATAACTGACGTAATTAAAGTTAAACAATAAATCAAGTACAAGGTGTGAACTTTAAGGATTTCTAGATAAGTATCTTAGAAATAATAACAACTTCGAAAGCAACAACAACAAAAACCGGAAGAAATGAAATAGAAGTTTCTATAACTTCTTGTATTAATACTGAACTACGTTTAATGATTATACATAGGAGATTATGCAAATAGGGCAGGTCACTTATTGTGAAACCTGAAGAGAACAATTGAAAGGAAGTTTCTAGAACTCCTATGTTTAAGTAGGGATCACGAGAAAAATGGGGCAAGTTTCCCTTTCGTGAAACCTAGAGATAACTCACTTTTGAGTAGAAAGAATTGGATTCCCTCATTAGAAGGGAGAAACGATATAATTTAAGGCGTGTACTAGACACGAAGTTTTACAGACATTAATTCGTTCTACATGCAGCAAATAAGGGAGGGCACTTATGTAGAGTGACACCTCATTGAAAAAAGACCTAAAGTAACAATTTTATTATTTTGGTTTGTTAGTAAAGGGTTTGGGAAAGATCTAATGGGATTGTGGAAAAGTGTCCATGGCCGTATTTATTGTACTCGGACGCGCGTGACGCGGATGAAAAGTTGAACAGGCACTGTTTTCACTATAGTCTGTTGATATAGTTGAAGAGTTCACTGTAGTAGCGCAAAACGTTGATAGCAAAGAAAGTTATTGCAATGGTGGAAAATAACTAGTTAAACTAGATTAAAGAGAGTCTATTGCTTGAGAAACTTGTAGGTTATAGTTGAATGCACCAGAAAAATCCCAACGGAGGAAGAAAAATTAGATATTGATTAGCAGTTCATAAGGAAGATTCCTTAGTTTGAAAAAGTATTCCCATATGTGAGTGGAAAGTACATGACAGTATAACTGGTAGATAGAGTGCAGGTTCTGGAAGGTTCCAGAGCAATGATGACTTGTTTAAATTGGGTAGAGAATCCACAGGCGGAAAGCTAGATTATATAGACAGTGGGTATTTTGGAAATATCCCTCGATGTGAGATAACATCTCAGAAAATCTGTCATATTGAAAGTTAGACTTGATAGTTTAAGTTTGACCAAGAAGATCTCTAGAAAGCAGTTATTTTTGCATAGCAGCTTTCACTCTCTATAAAAGCCAAATAAAAGCATTGAGCCTTTTAAAAGCGATGAGAATGAGGTTAAAACATGAAGTCGGTACTTATCTTTGCTTCACGAAGAAGGCGATGTTGCTGTTGACGGTTGGTTCTAAAATTCAAACATGGCGTCGAATTTAAAAGTTTGCCTCTAGAGTTGAGGAGGCGAGCTTTAGTTAAGCTATTACTGACTGGGTTGACTTCCGACGTACAAAAGAGACACGCTCAACGGAGCGCGGAGGGACCAGGGAAGGGAAAAAGAGTGGGGGTAGGAGACCAAAGGAATACATATAAGAATAGCCAACTTTTAAGTTATAAAACTCTTCTTGATGAAATGGTCTTCAGAGAGTTGATAGTAGGAGTCACTAGCGCAGCCTGGAGGGTGAAAAAGTAGACGAAGTTCTCTTGATCACGGAGATGATAGCTGGCGATTGCGACGAGATCTGGTGGCTAAATTGATAAGGAAGTCCTCTTGTACAGGGAAGAATTGAGGAACTTCAGAGATTCGCTGCTAGATGACGCTAGGTAGGTCAAGGAAGATATATATCTAGAACAGACTTACAGGTAGTATGAGAGACATATACCAGCAAAGAGAAATCAGGAGATCACTGTTGGTGTTTGCGAAAAAAGGAAGGGATGAACTAAAGCAAAGAGAAGCAAAAGCTTACTCTATCTTACCGTGTATTCCAAAGAATACACCAATCTGGGAGGGGACAAACACCAACAGAGAACAAAGACAAGAAATTAAAAGTTTAAAGGTAAAGCAGCAATTAAAGACAGTGGTCTTATGATATGCCCATTAGTGGTCAAGATCTTGGCTAGCCTAACTCTCCCATCCCTTCCAGGATAACACTCGGTCACTCTACCAGAAATCCATACCAAGGGAGGAGAAACATCCCTAACTGGGACCAAGTCCCCCACTTTAATGTCGGGATTGGAAAGAAACCACTTCTGTCTCCGTTGCAAGGAAGTTAAGTATTCCAAATTCCACCTCTTCCAAAAATAATTACGGAGGGCTTCAAGTTTACGCCAAACAATAGGTATATTAAAATCCCTCTAAGAGTTGGGAAGGGGAGGAGGGACAGAAAGAGAAGTGCCTATTAAGAAGTGACCAGGTGTGAGTGGAAGCAGGGCATCAGGGTCATTGGAAAGCAGAGTTAAAGGGCGAAAATTAACAACACCTTCAATCAGAACAGACAGCGAATTAAATTCTTCATAAGTCAGAATGCGATTACCTAAAACTTTTCTTAAGTGACGTTCAGTGAGCTTTACGCAGGATTCCCACCTACCACCGTGATGAGGAGCGTAGGGAGGTATAAAACGCCATTTGAAACCCTTTGAGTAGGAAAAATTAGAAATCTGTTCCATGGTAGGAGAAGATGTGAGAGCTTTCTTCCACAAGGAAGCTGCGCCTTGAAAAGTGGAAGCATTATCAGAGAACATCTCCGAAGGAACACCACGCCTAGCAGTGAAGCGAGAGACAGCTGATAAAAAGTAAGAAGTGGAGGCATTCGTTACTAGTTCCAAATGGATCGCGCCAGTAACCATGCAAACAAAGAGAGAAACATAGAGCTTACCAAACAATTTGCGTTTAGCTTCAGAGCAATTGCTTTGATATTGGAACGGACCCATATAGTCCACACCAGTTAGAGCAAATGGACGTATAGGAGAAGAGCGAAAGGAGGGCAGATCGCTCATTAATTGAGTATTGACTTTAGGTTTCGCTTTGAAGCAAGGAATGCATTTGTGAATTATAGAGGAAACTTCATGAATTCCATTTATAATCCAGTGTGCGTGTACCAACATGCAGATTACGATAATGAATGTCACGTATGATTAAAGAAGTTACGTGATGTTTAGAAGGCAAAATAACAGGATGCTTTTTGTCCTCAGAAAGCAAAGATTGCGAGAGCCTACCACCTACCCTGAGTAACCTATTGTCATCAAGGAATGGGGCTAAGGCACGAAGACGACGGGATTTGGGAAGATCCTTTTTAGAAGAAAGTAAAGACAGTTCAGAAGAAAAGGCTTCTTGCTGTGTTAGTTGAAAAACCTTAATGGTAGCGAGATTCAATTCATGATTGGTAAGGTGTGGTTTGGGGAAAAGAGGTTGGTCAATGACAAGATATTTCCATCTAAGAAGATAGGCACCAATTCGAATTAATTTGTGAAAGGAAGAATAGCGCGACAACAAGGGATGAGAAACGTTGGAAACAAGACACGAAGCAGTAGATTTAGATACTTTAGCGTCAGGCAAGTTGAAGTTTGTAGCTGGAGGTTTAGAAGGCCAACAAGAAGAGTCTCCGATTAACCACGAGGGCCCATGCCAGTACAACTGAGAAGCTGCCAATTGAGAGGGTAAACATCCACGAGAAATGATGTCGGCAGGGTTGTCAGCGCTGGGCACATGCCTCCATTGACATCCCGAAGAAAGTGTTTGAATTTTGGAAACCCTGTTTGCAACAAAAGTTTGCCAATGAGCGGGGTTCTTGGCGATCCTAGAAAGGGTGATCATGGAATCGCTCCAGAGATAGATTTGCGAGAATTCGACTTTTAAGACTTCCCGTAATTTCTTAGCAAGTTCTGCGGCCATGAGTGCAGCACACAATTCAAGCCTAGGCAAAGTGATAGTTTTAAGAGGAGCCACCTTCGATTTGGCACAAACAAGGTTGGAAACTGAAGATCCATTTAATGAACCGCGATAAACCAAATATGCACAGCAACCGTAAGCTTTTTCGGAACTGTCCGCAAACACATGAAAGAAAAAAGATGCATTAGGATGAGCTTTAATTAAATTCCTGGGAATTTCAATAAGGGAAAGATCAAGCAAATTGCTGCGAAAAGAGAGCCATCTGTTAAGAAAGGAAAGGAGAACAGTGTCGTCCCATTCACATTTGCATGACAATAACTGGGCAAGGAATTGAAGCTGATCAAAAATTTTTGCAATTTCAGAGAGAATTTGTCTTTTTTGTGTTAGGGAGCTCTTCTGCAAGCGAAACTTTATAGATGAGAGTGTCAGTGCTAGTGCGCCAATGAACTCCAAGAGTTTTTATGGATTCGGAGCCTCCACCAATTTCGACGCAGGAGGGATCTACATCTTCAATAGGAAACCGGGCGAGAAACTCATGGGAGTTGGAATTCCACTTATGAAGTGGGAATCCTCCATTCTTTAACAATGCTTGAAGTTCTAGAGACACGAAAGAAGCTTGCTCAAGAGTGGGGAAGGACTGCAAGTAATCCTCAACATAGAATGATGTAGTTAGTGCTTCGGAAGCTTTAGAATCAAATAAATGACCATCTTGAGAGGCTAAAAAGTGTAGGGATCGGATAGCAAAGAAAGCGGAAGGTTTTAAGCCATAAGCAACCGTCTTTAAGCGAAATACCTTAATGGGCTTGCTGATTTCGTCGCGCCACAAGATTCTTTGGAGATCTCGTTGTTCAGTCTGAATTAAAACTTGACGGTACATCTGATTTATGTCCGCTATAACAGCTATGGGAAATAATCGAAAGTTTAAGAGTATACCAGATCAATCTGACTGAATAGCAGGACCAGAGTAAAGAGTATCGTTAAGACTGTTACCATTAACGTCAGGTGATGAACCATTGTAAACGACTCGGATTTTATCCTTTACAAGAGGGTTTTTCCCACGGGATGATGATTTAAGAAAACCGTTTCAAATGGGGGGTGCAATTCGTCATCAGATTTGTTAACTTCCATATGATCTAAACTTTCATACTCATCCATGAAATCAGTATACTGCTGTTTAACGAGAGGTTCTTTCTTGAATTTGCTCTCGATAGCAAAGAGAGCTTTTCGAGCTTTGGGTTGAGAGTAAATAAGTTTAGGGGGATTATGTAATCTTGGCAGCTGAACAATGAACTGGCCATCAGAAGAACGAGTGGTGGTGTTCAGAAAAAGTTGCTCACAGAATTCGTTTTCTGAAGAGGTCACGTTAGGAGAGTCAACGCTTTCGAGCCTCCAGAACTGTTCCAAATCAGTATTAGCAAAATAACATTGAGATACGGGTTGGGGAGGATAATGAGGAAGTTGACCGGTAACGATCCATCCAAAATTAGTATCTCTGGCAACCACGTTTGAGGATAACTTACGAACCTGTTTACTAAGGCAATTCCAGAAAACATTGGCACTAAAGGGTATGACAATGGGGTTTTGTACATTGAACAGAGGATCGGCTAGCCTTAAATGCAAGGGAATGTTTAAACCTGAAATATCCACAGAGTGACTTGGAGTATCTTCTCCTATGCTATTGAGAATGAGACAATTCAGTTTGAGAAAGTTGTTTCTGTGACAAATGTCTCTTATGGTTAGCTTTGAAAACTGTAAAGCTTGCGATTTTGAGCTGATAATGCCCGATACGTTAATAGAAGTGGGGTTTACAGGTAGACCTAGTTTTCTAATCAAAGAATTAGACACAAAATCGTGAGTTGTCGCTGAATCAAGAAGACCACGTGCACGGACCCAGTTGCCAAAGTTATCCTGAACTTCGATTTGAAAAGTGGACAATAGTACTTGGGCACTACGTATGGACTTGGCATTTTGAATGTAAGATGAAGCATTGGAACTGTTAGCATTGTCACTTTTCTGAGAATTAGATGTGGTCGATGACCTTGCTTGATCATGACGATGTAGTAAAGTGTGATGAGCTTTTTCACAATGGAAGCAAAGTCTGGCAGACTTGCAATTTGAAGCAGAATGCGTGGATGCTAGGCAGTTGAAGCAATGTTTATTCTGGGAAACTAATTTTCTTCTGTCGTTGACTGACAGTTCTTTAAAAGATTTACAGAGATATAAGGCGTGGGAATCTTTACAAAGTATGCAATTTAATGGTTCATTTAAACTCTTGCGGGGTTCGCTTTGAGTGTTTAAAACGAGAGAACTAGCAATACGGCGTTCACTAGACCTAGTTGGGTAATAAGTGGCGTTTGACTTGAGTTAAGATGAGCTGGACCCAGGTTTTTGGGTACTAGACGCTAAGCGTTCGCTTTTAGGTTTAAGAGACATTGATTCAAATTTAGAACTAGGGGATGAGGGTTCACTTTGATTAGCTAAAGCAGTTAAGAGATGGCATCTAGCATTTATGAAAGTGACTAAATGCTCCTAAGAGTAATCGTTTTCTCTGGAAAGTTCAATCTCCCAAGCTTTGAGGGTAGCAACATCGACTTTAGAAACCACTAAATGTATTAGGAAATTGTCCCAGTGATCAGTGGGTTGATCTAATTGGGATAGAGCTTTAACGTGAATTGTGTTGTATCAATGAGAGTACGCAAACTAGTGACCTCGTTGTGCTGTGATGCAGGTAAGTTAAATAGAGCCTTCATTTGACGTTGAATACGTAACCGTGAATTACCGTATCTTTATTTCAACAAGTTAAAGGCAATGGGGTAGTTTTCGGCACTTAATGGGAGTGCTTCAACTAACATCAGTGCTTGACCTGGGAGGATAGATCTCAAATAATGAAACTTGTAGATGACTTGAATGTCTTCATTGTCATGAACAAGATAACAAAATAGTTCATAGAAAGAATCCCAAGTAGATTCGTCTCCAGAGAAGTGGGGTGAATCAATCTTAGGTAGAATTGGTTTGGGCTTGTGAGTGCCATCGCAAGAAGAGGTTTGTTGTTCGTGAGGGGAACCAAGAACAGAACCATCTTTTTTATGTTCTTCTTCGAGTTGGCGTATTATTTTAAAAGCAGAACCTACACCTTCGTAATATTGATTTTCTACTTCAACTCGATCTTCAGTTTGATTGAGCATACAAGTTTCAATTTCAGTTTGGATGTTACAATAATTTTCATATGAACGTTGAAAATCCTTTAAACGATGTTTTAACAAATCTAATTGAGCTTCAGAGGATTTCTAGATAAGTATCTTAGAAATAATAACAACTTCGAAAGCAACAACAACAAAAACCGGAAGAAATGTAATAGAAGTTTCTATAACTTCTTGTATTAATACTGAACTACGTTTAATGATTATACATAGGAGATTATGCAAATAGGGCAGGTCACTTATTGTGAAACCTGAAGAGAACAATTGAAAGGAAGTTTCTAGAACTCCTATGTTTAAGTAGGGATCACGAGAAAAATGGGGCAAGTTTCCCTTTCGTGAAACCTAGAGATAACTCACTTTTGAGTAGAAAGAATTGGATTCCCTCATTAGAAAGGAGAAACAATATAATTGAAGGTGAGTACTAGACACGAAGTTTTACAGACATTAATTCGTTATACATGGAGCAAATAAGGGAGGGCACTTATGTAGAGTGACACCTCATTGAAAAAAGACCTAAAGTAACAATTTTATTATTTTGGTTTGTTAGTAAAGGGTTTGGGAAAGATCAAATGGGATTGTGGAAAAGTGTTCATGGCCGTATTTATTGTACTCGGACGAGCGCGACGCGGATGAAAAGTTGAACAGGCACTGTTTTCACTATAGTCTGTTGATATAGTTGAAGAGTTCACTGTAGTAGCGCAAAACGTTGATAGCAAAGAAAGTTATTGCAATGGTGGAAAATAACTAGTTAAACTAGATTAAAGAGAGTCTATTGCTTGAGAAACTTGTAGGTTATAGTTGAATGCACCAGAAAAATCCCAACGGAGGAAGAAAAATTAGATATTGATTAGCAGTTCATAAGGAAGATTCCTTAGTTTGAAAAAGTATTCCCATATGTGAGTGGAAAGTACATGACAGTATAACTGGTAGATAGAGTGCAGGTTCTGGAAGGTTCCAGAGCAATGATGACTTGTTTAAATTGGGTAGAGAATCCACAGGCGGAAAGCTAGATTATATAGACAGTGGGTATTTTGGAAATATCCCTCGATGTGAGATAACATCTCAGAAAATCTGTCATATTGAAAGTTAGACTTGATAGTTTAAGTTTGACCAAGAAGATCTCTAGAAAGCAGTTATTTTTGCATAGCAGCTTTCACTCTCTATAAAAGCCAAATAAAAGCATTGAGCCTTTTAAAAGCGATGAGAATGAGGTTAAAACATGAAGTCGGTACTTATCTTTGCTTCACGAAGAAGGCGATGTTGCTGTTGACGGTTGGTTCTAAAATTCAAACATGGCGTCGAATTTAAAAGTTTGCCTCTAGAGTTGAGGAGGCGAGCTTTAGTTAAGCTATTACTGACTGGGTTGACTTCCGACGTACAAAAGAGACACGCTCAACGGAGCGCGGAGGGACCAGGGAAGGGAAAAAGAGTGGGGGTAGGAGACCAAAGGAATACATATAAGAATAGCCAACTTTTAAGTTATAAAACTCTTCTTGATGAAATGGTCTTCAGAGAGTTGATAGTAGGAGTCACTAGCGCAGCCTGGAGGGTGAAAAAGTAGACGAAGTTCTCTTGATCACGGAGATGATAGCTGGCGATTGCGACGAGATCTGGTGGCTAAATTGATAAGGAAGTCCTCTTGTACAGGGAAGAATTGAGGAACTTCAGAGATTCGCTGCTAGATGACGCTAGGTAGGTCAAGGAAGATATATATCTAGAACAGACTTACAGGTAGTATGAGAGACATATACCAGCAAAGAGAAATCAGGAGATCACTGTTGGTGTTTGCGAAAAAAGGAAGGGATGAACTAAAGCAAAGAGAAGCAAAAGCTTACTCTATCTTACCGTGTATTCCAAAGAATACACCAATCTGGGAGGGGACAAACACCAACAGAGAACAAAGACAAGAAATTAAAAGTTTAAAGGTAAAGCAGCAATTAAAGACAGTGGTCTTATGATATGCCCATTAGTGGTCAAGATCTTGGCTAGCCTAACTCTCCCATCCCTTCCAGGATAACACTCGGTCACTCTACCAGAAATCCATACCAAGGGAGGAGAAACATCCCTAACTGGGACCAAGTCCCCCACTTTAATGTCGGGATTGGAAAGAAACCACTTCTGTCTCCGTTGCAAGGAAGTTAAGTATTCCAAATTCCACCTCTTCCAAAAATAATTACGGAGGGCTTCAAGTTTACGCCAAACAATAGGTATATTAAAATCCCTCTAAGAGTTGGGAAGGGGAGGAGGGACAGAAAGAGAAGTGCCTATTAAGAAGTGACCAGGTGTGAGTGGAAGCAGGGCATCAGGGTCATTGGAAAGCAGAGTTAAAGGGCGAAAATTAACAACACCTTCAATCAGAACAGACAGCGAATTAAATTCTTCATAAGTCAGAATGCGATTACCTAAAACTTTTCTTAAGTGACGTTCAGTGAGCTTTACGCAGGATTCCCACCTACCACCGTGATGAGGAGCGTAGGGAGGTATAAAACGCCATTTGAAACCCTTTGAGTAGGAAAAATTAGAAATCTGTTCCATGGTAGGAGAAGATGTGAGAGCTTTCTTCCACAAGGAAGCTGCGCCTTGAAAAGTGGAAGCATTATCAGAGAACATCTCCGAAGGAACACCACGCCTAGCAGCGAAGCGAGAGACAGCTGATAAAAAGTAAGAAGTAGAGGCATTCGTTACTAGTTCCAAATGGATCGCGCCAGTAACCATGCAAACAAAGAGAGAAACATAGAGCTTACCAAACAATTTGCGTTTAGCTTCAGAGCAATTGCTTTGATATTGGAACGGACCCATATAGTCCACACCAGTTAGAGCAAATGGACGTATAGGAGAAGAGCGAAAGGAGGGCAGATCGCTCATTAATTGAGTATTGACTTTAGGTTTCGCTTTGAAGCAAGGAATGCATTTGTGAATTATAGAGGAAACTTCATGAATTCCATTTATAATCCAGTGTGCGTGTACCAACATGCAGATTACGATAATGAATGTCACGTATGATTAAAGAAGTTACGTGATGTTTAGAAGGCAAAATAACAGGATGCTTTTTGTCCTCAGAAAGCAAAGATTGCGAGAGCCTACCACCTACCCTGAGTAACCTATTGTCATCAAGGAATGGGGCTAAGGCACGAAGACGACGGGATTTGGGAAGATCCTTTTTAGAAGAAAGTAAAGACAGTTCAGAAGAAAAGGCTTCTTGCTGTGTTAGTTGAAAAACCTTAATGGTAGCGAGATTCAATTCATGATTGGTAAGGTGTGGTTTGGGGAAAAGAGGTTGGTCAATGACAAGATATTTCCATCTAAGAAGATAGGCACCAATTCGAATTAATTTGTGAAAGGAAGAATAGCGCGACAACAAGGGATGAGAAACGTTGGAAACAAGACACGAAGCAGTAGATTTAGATACTTTAGCGTCAGGCAAGTTGAAGTTTGTAGCTGGAGGTTTAGAAGGCCAACAAGAAGAGTCTCCGATTAACCACGAGGGCCCATGCCAGTACAACTGAGAAGCTGCCAATTGAGAGGGTAAACATCCACGAGAAATGATGTCGGCAGGGTTGTCAGCGCTGGGCACATGCCTCCATTGACATCCCGAAGAAAGTGTTTGAATTTTGGAAACCCTGTTTGCAACAAAAGTTTGCCAATGAGCGGGGTTCTTGGCGATCCTAGAAAGGGTGATCATGGAATCGCTCCAGAGATAGATTTGCGAGAATTCGACTTTTAAGACTTCCCGTAATTTCTTAGCAAGTTCTGCGGCCATGAGTGCAGCACACAATTCAAGCCTAGGCAAAGTGATAGTTTTAAGAGGAGCCACCTTCGATTTGGCACAAACAAGGTTGGAAACTGAAGATCCATTTAATGAACCGCGATAAACCAAATATGCACAGCAACCGTAAGCTTTTTCGGAACTGTCCGCAAACACATGAAGGAAAAAAGATGCATTAGGATGAGCTTTAATTAAATTCCTGGGAATTTCAATAAGGGAAAGATCAAGCAAATTGCTGCGAAAAGAGAGCCATCTGTTAAGAAAGGAAAGGAGAACAGTGTCGTCCCATTCACATTTGCATGACAATAACTGGGGCAAGGAATTGAAGCTGATCAAAAATTTTTGCAATTTCAGAGAGAATTTGTCTTTTTGTGTTAGGGAGCTCTTCTGCAAGCGAAACTTTATAGATGAGAGTGTCAGTGCTAGTGCGCCAATGAACTCCAAGAGTTTTTATGGATTCGGAGCCTCCACCAATTTCGACGCAGGAGGGATCTACATCTTCAATAGGAAACCGGGCGAGAAACTCATGGGAGTTGGAATTCCACTTATGAAGTGGGAATCCTCCATTCTTTAACAATGCTTGAAGTTCTAGAGACACGAAAGAAGCTTGCTCAAGAGTGGGGAAGGACTGCAAGTAATCCTCAACATAGAATGATGTAGTTAGTGCTTCGGAAGCTTTAGAATCAAATAAATGACCATCTTGAGAGGCTAAAAAGTGTAGGGATCGGATAGCAAAGAAAGCGGAAGGTTTTAAGCCATAAGCAACCGTCTTTAAGCGAAATACCTTAATGGGCTTGCTGATTTCGTCGCGCCACAAGATTCTTTGGAGATCTCGTTGTTCAGTCTGAATTAAAACTTGACGGTACATCTGATTTATGTCCGCTATAACAGCTATGGGAAATAATCGAAAGTTTAAGAGTATACCAGATCAATCTGACTGAATAGCAGGACCAGAGTAAAGAGTATCGTTAAGACTGTTACCATTAACGTCAGGTGATGAACCATTGTAAACGACTCGGATTTTATCCTTTACAAGAGGGTTTTTCCCACGGGATGATGATTTAAGAAAACCGTTTCAAATGGGGGGTGCAATTCGTCATCAGATTTGTTAACTTCCATATGATCTAAACTTTCATACTCATCCATGAAATCAGTATACTGCTGTTTAACGAGAGGTTCTTTCTTGAATTTGCTCTCGATAGCAAAGAGAGCTTTTCGAGCTTTGGGTTGAGAGTAAATAAGTTTAGGGGGATTATGTAATCTTGGCAGCTGAACAATGAACTGGCCATCAGAAGAACGAGTGGTGGTGTTCAGAAAAAGTTGCTCACAGAATTCGTTTTCTGAAGAGGTCACGTTAGGAGAGTCAACGCTTTCGAGCCTCCAGAACTGTTCCAAATCAGTATTAGCAAAATAACATTGAGATACGGGTTGGGGAGGATAATGAGGAAGTTGACCGGTAACGATCCATCCAAAATTAGTATCTCTGGCAACCACGTTTGAGGATAACTTACGAACCTGTTTACTAAGGCAATTCCAGAAAACATTGGCACTAAAGGGTATGACAATGGGGTTTTGTACATTGAACAGAGGATCGGCTAGCCTTAAATGCAAGGGAATGTTTAAACCTGAAATATCCACAGAGTGACTTGGAGTATCTTCTCCTATGCTATTGAGAATGAGACAATTCAGTTTGAGAAAGTTGTTTCTGTGACAAATGTCTCTTATGGTTAGCTTTGAAAACTGTAAAGCTTGCGATTTTGAGCTGATAATGCCCGATACGTTAATAGAAGTGGGGTTTACAGGTAGACCTAGTTTTCTAATCAAAGAATTAGACACAAAATCGTGAGTTGTCGCTGAATCAAGAAGACCACGTGCACGGACCCAGTTGCCAAAGTTATCCTGAACTTCGATTTGAAAAGTGGACAATAGTACTTGGGCACTACGTATGGACTTGGCATTTTGAATGTAAGATGAAGCATTGGAACTGTTAGCATTGTCACTTTTCTGAGAATTAGATGTGGTCGATGACCTTGCTTGATCATGACGATGTAGTAAAGTGTGATGAGCTTTTTCACAATGGAAGCAAAGTCTGGCAGACTTGCAATTTGAAGCAGAATGCGTGGATGCTAGGCAGTTGAAGCAATGTTTATTCTGGGAAACTAATTTTCTTCTGTCGTTGACTGACAGTTCTTTAAAAGATTTACAGAGATATAAGGCGTGGGAATCTTTACAAAGTATGCAATTTAATGGTTCATTTAAACTCTTGCGGGGTTCGCTTTGAGTGTTTAAAACGAGAGAACTAGCAATACGGCGTTCACTAGACCTAGTTGGGTAATAAGTGGCGTTTGACTTGAGTTAAGATGAGCTGGACCCAGGTTTTTGGGTACTAGACGCTAAGCGTTCGCTTTTAGGTTTAAGAGACATTGATTCAAATTTAGAACTAGGGGATGAGGGTTCACTTTGATTAGCTAAAGCAGTTAAGAGATGGCATCTAGCATTTATGAAAGTGACTAAATGCTCCTAAGAGTAATCGTTTTCTCTGGAAAGTTCAATCTCCCAAGCTTTGAGGGTAGCAACATCGACTTTAGAAACCACTAAATGTATTAGGAAATTGTCCCAGTGATCAGTGGGTTGATCTAATTGGGATAGAGCTTTAACGTGAATTGTGTTGTATCAATGAGAGTACGCAAACTAGTGACCTCGTTGTGCTGTGATGCAGGTAAGTTAAATAGAGCCTTCATTTGACGTTGAATACGTAACCGTGAATTACCGTATCTTTATTTCAACAAGTTAAAGGCAATGGGGTAGTTTTCGGCACTTAATGGGAGTGCTTCAACTAACATCAGTGCTTGACCTGGGAGGATAGATCTCAAATAATGAAACTTGTAGATGACTTGAATGTCTTCATTGTCATGAACAAGATAACAAAATAGTTCATAGAAAGAATCCCAAGTAGATTCGTCTCCAGAGAAGGGGGGTGAATCAATCTTAGGTAGAATTGGTTTGGGCTTGTGAGTGCCATCGCAAGAAGAGGTTTGTTGTTCGTGAGGGGAACCAAGAACAGAACCATCTTTTTTATGTTCTTCTTCGAGTTGGCGTATTATTTTAAAAGCAGAACCTACACCTTCGTAATATTGATTTTCTACTTCAACTCGATCTTCAGTTTGATTGAGCATACAAGTTTCAATTTCAGTTTGGATGTTACAATAATTTTCATATGAACGTTGAAAATCCTTTAAACGATGTTTTAACAAATCTAATTGAGCTTCAGAGGATTTCTAGATAAGTATCTTAGAAATAATAACAACTTCGAAAGCAACAACAACAAAAACCGGAAGAAATGTAATAGAAGTTTCTATAACTTCTTGTATTAATACTGAACTACGTTTAATGATTATACATAGGAGATTATGCAAATAGGGCAGGTCACTTATTGTGAAACCTGAAGAGAACAATTGAAAGGAAGTTTCTAGAACTCCTATGTTTAAGTAGGGATCACGAGAAAAATGGGGCAAGTTTCCCTTTCGTGAAACCTAGAGATAACTCACTTTTGAGTAGAAAGAATTGGATTCCCTCATTAGAAAGGAGAAACAATATAATTGAAGGTGAGTACTAGACACGAAGTTTTACAGACATTAATTCGTTATACATGGAGCAAATAAGGGAGGGCACTTATGTAGAGTGACACCTCATTGAAAAAAGACCTAAAGTAACAATTTTATTATTTTGGTTTGTTAGTAAAGGGTTTGGGAAAGATCAAATGGGATTGTGGAAAAGTGTTCATGGCCGTATTTATTGTACTCGGACGAGCGCGACGCGGATGAAAAGTTGAACAGGCACTGTTTTCACTATAGTCTGTCGATATAGTTGAAGAGTTCACTGTAGTAGCGCAAAACGTTGATAGCAAAGAAAGTTATTGCAATGGTGGAAAATAACTAGTTAAACTAGATTAAAGAGAGTCTATTGCTTGAGAAACTTGTAGGTTATAGTTGAATGCACCAGAAAAATCCCAACGGAGGAAGAAAAATTAGATATTGATTAGCAGTTCATAAGGAAGATTCCTTAGTTTGAAAAAGTATTCCCATATGTGAGTGGAAAGTACATGACAGTATAACTGGTAGATAGAGTGCAGGTTCTGGAAGGTTCCAGAGCAATGATGACTTGTTTAAATTGGGTAGAGAATCCACAGGCGGAAAGCTAGATTATATAGACAGTGGGTATTTTGGAAATATCCCTCGATGTGAGATAACATCTCAGAAAATCTGTCATATTGAAAGTTAGACTTGATAGTTTAAGTTTGACCAAGAAGATCTCTAGAAAGCAGTTATTTTTGCATAGCAGCTTTCACTCTCTATAAAAGCCAAATAAAAGCATTGAGCCTTTTAAAAGCGATGAGAATGAGGTTAAAACATGAAGTCGGTACTTATCTTTGCTTCACGAAGAAGGCGATGTTGCTGTTGACGGTTGGTTCTAAAATTCAAACATGGCGTCGAATTTAAAAGTTTGCCTCTAGAGTTGAGGAGGCGAGCTTTAGTTAAGCTATTACTGACTGGGTTGACTTCCGACGTACAAAAGAGACACGCTCAACGGAGCGCGGAGGGACCAGGGAAGGGAAAAAGAGTGGGGGTAGGAGACCAAAGGAATACATATAAGAATAGCCAACTTTTAAGTTATAAAACTCTTCTTGATGAAATGGTCTTCAGAGAGTTGATAGTAGGAGTCACTAGCGCAGCCTGGAGGGTGAAAAAGTAGACGAAGTTCTCTTGATCACGGAGATGATAGCTGGCGATTGCGACGAGATCTGGTGGCTAAATTGATAAGGAAGTCCTCTTGTACAGGGAAGAATTGAGGAACTTCAGAGATTCGCTGCTAGATGACGCTAGGTAGGTCAAGGAAGATATATATCTAGAACAGACTTACAGGTAGTATGAGAGACATATACCAGCAAAGAGAAATCAGGAGATCACTGTTGGTGTTTGCGAAAAAAGGAAGGGATGAACTAAAGCAAAGAGAAGCAAAAGCTTACTCTATCTTACCGTGTATTCCAAAGAATACACCAATCTGGGAGGGGACAAACACCAACAGAGAACAAAGACAAGAAATTAAAAGTTTAAAGGTAAAGCAGCAATTAAAGACAGTGGTCTTATGATATGCCCATTAGTGGTCAAGATCTTGGCTAGCCTAACTCTCCCATCCCTTCCAGGATAACACTCGGTCACTCTACCAGAAATCCATACCAAGGGAGGAGAAACATCCCTAACTGGGACCAAGTCCCCCACTTTAATGTCGGGATTGGAAAGAAACCACTTCTGTCTCCGTTGCAAGGAAGTTAAGTATTCCAAATTCCACCTCTTCCAAAAATAATTACGGAGGGCTTCAAGTTTACGCCAAACAATAGGTATATTAAAATCCCTCTAAGAGTTGGGAAGGGGAGGAGGGACAGAAAGAGAAGTGCCTATTAAGAAGTGACCAGGTGTGAGTGGAAGCAGGGCATCAGGGTCATTGGAAAGCAGAGTTAAAGGGCGAAAATTAACAACACCTTCAATCAGAACAGACAGCGAATTAAATTCTTCATAAGTCAGAATGCGATTACCTAAAACTTTTCTTAAGTGACGTTCAGTGAGCTTTACGCAGGATTCCCACCTACCACCGTGATGAGGAGCGTAGGGAGGTATAAAACGCCATTTGAAACCCTTTGAGTAGGAAAAATTAGAAATCTGTTCCATGGTAGGAGAAGATGTGAGAGCTTTCTTCCACAAGGAAGCTGCGCCTTGAAAAGTGGAAGCATTATCAGAGAACATCTCCGAAGGAACACCACGCCTAGCAGCGAAGCGAGAGACAGCTGATAAAAAGTAAGAAGTAGAGGCATTCGTTACTAGTTCCAAATGGATCGCGCCAGTAACCATGCAAACAAAGAGAGAAACATAGAGCTTACCAAACAATTTGCGTTTAGCTTCAGAGCAATTGCTTTGATATTGGAACGGACCCATATAGTCCACACCAGTTAGAGCAAATGGACGTATAGGAGAAGAGCGAAAGGAGGGCAGATCGCTCATTAATTGAGTATTGACTTTAGGTTTCGCTTTGAAGCAAGGAATGCATTTGTGAATTATAGAGGAAACTTCATGAATTCCATTTATAATCCAGTGTGCGTGTACCAACATGCAGATTACGATAATGAATGTCACGTATGATTAAAGAAGTTACGTGATGTTTAGAAGGCAAAATAACAGGATGCTTTTTGTCCTCAGAAAGCAAAGATTGCGAGAGCCTACCACCTACCCTGAGTAACCTATTGTCATCAAGGAATGGGGCTAAGGCACGAAGACGACTGGATTTGGGAAGATCCTTTTTAGAAGAAAGTAAAGACAGTTCAGAAGAAAAGGCTTCTTGCTGTGTTAGTTGAAAAACCTTAATGGTAGCGAGATTCAATTCATGATTGGTAAGGTGTGGTTTGGGGAAAAGAGGTTGGTCAATGACAAGATATTTCCATCTAAGAAGATAGGCACCAATTCGAATTAATTTGTGAAAGGAAGAATAGCGCGACAACAAGGGATGAGAAACGTTGGAAACAAGACACGAAGCAGTAGATTTAGATACTTTAGCGTCAGGCAAGTTGAAGTTTGTAGCTGGAGGTTTAGAAGGCCAACAAGAAGAGTCTCCGATTAACCACGAGGGCCCATGCCAGTACAACTGAGAAGCTGCCAATTGAGAGGGTAAACATCCACGAGAAATGATGTCGGCAGGGTTGTCAGCGCTGGGCACATGCCTCCATTGACATCCCGAAGAAAGTGTTTGAATTTTGGAAACCCTGTTTGCAACAAAAGTTTGCCAATGAGCGGGGTTCTTGGCGATCCTAGAAAGGGTGATCATGGAATCGCTCCAGAGATAGATTTGCGAGAATTCGACTTTTAAGACTTCCCGTAATTTCTTAGCAAGTTCTGCGGCCATGAGTGCAGCACACAATTCAAGCCTAGGCAAAGTGATAGTTTTAAGAGGAGCCACCTTCGATTTGGCACAAACAAGGTTGGAAACTGAAGATCCATTTAATGAACCGCGATAAACCAAATATGCACAGCAACCGTAAGCTTTTTCGGAACTGTCCGCAAACACATGAAGGAAAAAAGATGCATTAGGATGAGCTTTAATTAAGTTCCTGGGAATTTCAATAAGGGAAAGATCAAGCAAATTGCTGCGAAAAGAGAGCCATCTGTTAAGAAAGGAAAGGAGAACAGTGTCGTCCCATTCACATTTGCATGACAATAACTGGGGCAAGGAATTGAAGCTGATCAAAAATTTTTGCAATTTCAGAGAGAATTTGTCTTTTTGTGTTAGGGAGCTCTTCTGCAAGCGAAACTTTATAGATGAGAGTGTCAGTGCTAGTGCGCCAATGAACTCCAAGAGTTTTTATGGATTCGGAGCCTCCACCAATTTCGACGCAGGAGGGATCTACATCTTCAATAGGAAACCGGGCGAGAAACTCATGGGAGTTGGAATTCCACTTATGAAGTGGGAATCCTCCATTCTTTAACAATGCTTGAAGTTCTAGAGACACGAAAGAAGCTTGCTCAAGAGTGGGGAAGGACTGCAAGTAATCCTCAACATAGAATGATGTAGTTAGTGCTTCGGAAGCTTTAGAATCAAATAAATGACCATCTTGAGAGGCTAAAAAGTGTAGGGATCGGATAGCAAAGAAAGCGGAAGGTTTTAAGCCATAAGCAACCGTCTTTAAGCGAAATACCTTAATGGGCTTGCTGATTTCGTCGCGCCACAAGATTCTTTGGAGATCTCGTTGTTCAGTCTGAATTAAAACTTGACGGTACATCTGATTTATGTCCGCTATAACAGCTATGGGAAATAATCGAAAGTTTAAGAGTATACCAGATCAATCTGACTGAATAGCAGGACCAGAGTAAAGAGTATCGTTAAGACTGTTACCATTAACGTCAGGTGATGAACCATTGTAAACGACTCGGATTTTATCCTTTACAAGAGGGTTTTTCCCACGGGATGATGATTTAAGAAAACCGTTTCAAATGGGGGGTGCAATTCGTCATCAGATTTGTTAACTTCCATATGATCTAAACTTTCATACTCATCCATGAAATCAGTATACTGCTGTTTAACGAGAGGTTCTTTCTTGAATTTGCTCTCGATAGCAAAGAGAGCTTTTCGAGCTTTGGGTTGAGAGTAAATAAGTTTAGGGGGATTATGTAATCTTGGCAGCTGAACAATGAACTGGCCATCAGAAGAACGAGTGGTGGTGTTCAGAAAAAGTTGCTCACAGAATTCGTTTTCTGAAGAGGTCACGTTAGGAGAGTCAACGCTTTCGAGCCTCCAGAACTGTTCCAAATCAGTATTAGCAAAATAACATTGAGATACGGGTTGGGGAGGATAATGAGGAAGTTGACCGGTAACGATCCATCCAAAATTAGTATCTCTGGCAACCACGTTTGAGGATAACTTACGAACCTGTTTACTAAGGCAATTCCAGAAAACATTGGCACTAAAGGGTATGACAATGGGGTTTTGTACATTGAACAGAGGATCGGCTAGCCTTAAATGCAAGGGAATGTTTAAACCTGAAATATCCACAGAGTGACTTGGAGTATCTTCTCCTATGCTATTGAGAATGAGACAATTCAGTTTGAGAAAGTTGTTTCTGTGACAAATGTCTCTTATGGTTAGCTTTGAAAACTGTAAAGCTTGCGATTTTGAGCTGATAATGCCCGATACGTTAATAGAAGTGGGGTTTACAGGTAGACCTAGTTTTCTAATCAAAGAATTAGACACAAAATCGTGAGTTGTCGCTGAATCAAGAAGACCACGTGCACGGACCCAGTTGCCAAAGTTATCCTGAACTTCGATTTGAAAAGTGGACAATAGTACTTGGGCACTACGTATGGACTTGGCATTTTGAATGTAAGATGAAGCATTGGAACTGTTAGCATTGTCACTTTTCTGAGAATTAGATGTGGTCGATGACCTTGCTTGATCATGACGATGTAGTAAAGTGTGATGAGCTTTTTCACAATGGAAGCAAAGTCTGGCAGACTTGCAATTTGAAGCAGAATGCGTGGATGCTAGGCAGTTGAAGCAATGTTTATTCTGGGAAACTAATTTTCTTCTGTCGTTGACTGACAGTTCTTTAAAAGATTTACAGAGATATAAGGCGTGGGAATCTTTACAAAGTATGCAATTTAATGGTTCATTTAAACTCTTGCGGGGTTCGCTTTGAGTGTTTAAAACGAGAGAACTAGCAATACGGCGTTCACTAGACCTAGTTGGGTAATAAGTGGCGTTTGACTTGAGTTAAGATGAGCTGGACCCAGGTTTTTGGGTACTAGACGCTAAGCGTTCGCTTTTAGGTTTAAGAGACATTGATTCAAATTTAGAACTAGGGGATGAGGGTTCACTTTGATTAGCTAAAGCAGTTAAGAGATGGCATCTAGCATTTATGAAAGTGACTAAATGCTCCTAAGAGTAATCGTTTTCTCTGGAAAGTTCAATCTCCCAAGCTTTGAGGGTAGCAACATCGACTTTAGAAACCACTAAATGTATTAGGAAATTGTCCCAGTGATCAGTGGGTTGATCTAATTGGGATAGAGCTTTAACGTGAATTGTGTTTTATCAATGAGAGTACGCAAACTAGTGACCTCGTTGTGCTGTGATGCAGGTAAGTTAAATAGAGCCTTCATTTGACGTTGAATACGTAACCGTGAATTACCGTATCTTTATTTCAACAAGTTAAAGGCAATGGGGTAGTTTTCGGCACTTAATGGGAGTGCTTCAACTAACATCAGTGCTTGACCTGGGAGGATAGATCTCAAATAATGAAACTTGTAGATGACTTGAATGTCTTCATTGTCATGAACAAGATAACAAAATAGTTCATAGAAAGAATCCCAAGTAGATTCGTCTCCAGAGAAGGGGGGTGAATCAATCTTAGGTAGAATTGGTTTGGGCTTGTGAGTGCCATCGCAAGAAGAGGTTTGTTGTTCGTGAGGGGAACCAAGAACAGAACCATCTTTTTTATGTTCTTCTTCGAGTTGGCGTATTATTTTAAAAGCAGAACCTACACCTTCGTAATATTGATTTTCTACTTCAACTCGATCTTCAGTTTGATTGAGCATACAAGTTTCAATTTCAGTTTGGATGTTACAATAATTTTCATATGAACGTTGAAAATCCTTTAAACGATGTTTTAACAAATCTAATTGAGCTTCAGAGGATTTCTAGATAAGTATCTTAGAAATAATAACAACTTCGAAAGCAACAACAACAAAAACCGGAAGAAATGTAATAGAAGTTTCTATAACTTCTTGTATTAATACTGAACTACGTTTAATGATTATACATAGGAGATTATGCAAATAGGGCAGGTCACTTATTGTGAAACCTGAAGAGAACAATTGAAAGGAAGTTTCTAGAACTCCTATGTTTAAGTAGGGATCACGAGAAAAATGGGGCAAGTTTCCCTTTCGTGAAACCTAGAGATAACTCACTTTTGAGTAGAAAGAATTGGATTCCCTCATTAGAAAGGAGAAACAATATAATTGAAGGTGAGTACTAGACACGAAGTTTTACAGACATTAATTCGTTATACATGGAGCAAATAAGGGAGGGCACTTATGTAGAGTGACACCTCATTGAAAAAAGACCTAAAGTAACAATTTTATTATTTTGGTTTGTTAGTAAAGGGTTTGGGAAAGATCAAATGGGATTGTGGAAAAGTGTTCATGGCCGTATTTATTGTACTCGGACGAGCGCGACGCGGATGAAAAGTTGAACAGGCACTGTTTTCACTATAGTCTGTTGATATAGTTGAAGAGTTCACTGTAGTAGCGCAAAACGTTGATAGCAAAGAAAGTTATTGCAATGGTGGAAAATAACTAGTTACACTAGATTAGAGAGAGTCTATTGCTTGAGAAACTTGTAGGTTATAGTTGAATGCACCAGAAAAATCCCAACGGAGGAAGAAAAATTAGATATTGATTAGCAGTTCATAAGGAAGATTCCTTAGTTTGAAAAAGTATTCCCATATGTGAGTGGAAAGTACATGACAGTATAACTGGTAGATAGAGTGCAGTTCTGGAAGGTTCCAGAGCAATGATGACTTGTTTAAATTGGGTAGAGAATCCCTCGGCGGAAAGCTAGATTATATAGACAGTGGGTATTTTGGAAATATCCCTCGATGTGAGATAACATCTCAGAAAATCTGTCATATTGAAAGTTAGACTTGATAGTTTAAGTTTGATCAAGAAGATCTCTAGAAAGCAGTTCTTTTCGCATAGCAACTTTCACTGTCTATAAAATCCAAATAAAAGCATTGAGCCTTTTAAAAACGACGAGAATGAGGTTAAAAAATGAAGTCGGTACTTATCTTTGCTTCATGAAGATGGCGATGTTGCTGTTGACGGTTGGTTCTAAAATTCGAACATGGCGTCGAATTTAAAAGTTTGCCTCTAGAGTTGAGGAGGCGAGCTTTAGTTAAGCTATTACTGACTGGGTTGACTTCCGACGTACAAGTGAGACACGCTCAACGGAGCGCGGAGGGACCAGGGAAGGGAAAAAGAGTGGGGGTAGGAGACAAAAGGAATACATATAAGAATAGCCAACTTTAAAGTTATAAAATTCTTCTTGATGAAATGGTCTTCAGAGAGTTGATAGTAGGAGTCGCTAGCGCAGCCTGGAGGGTGAAAACGTAGACGAAGTTCTCTTGATCACGGAGATGATAGCTGGCGATAGCGACGAGATCTGGTGGCTAAATTGATAAGGAAGTCCTCTTGTACAGGGAAGAATTGAGGAACTTCAGAGATTCGCTGCTAGATGACGCTAGGTAGGTCAAGGAAGATATATATCTAGAACAGACTTACAGGTAGTATGAGAGACATATACCAGCAAAGAGAAATTAGGAGATCACTGTTGGTGTTTGCGAAAAAAGGAAGGGATGAACTAAAGCAAAGAGAACAAAAGCTTACTCTATCTTACCGTGTATTCCAAAGAATACACCAGGTCTCTTTTACTGATCGTCCGCTCTTGAACTATTCACAGATTCATGAATCATTGATTGAAATCACCTGACTTAGAGGGTACATTCAAAAGTCAATGAAAAATGGAAAACAGACCCAGCTCATGTAACCCTCGGAAGCCCCTATTATAAAAGTTTCCAGACGCGATTTCTTATGGGAAAAGGTGTAAGTCCACGGGGGAGAAAACATTACTAACTGCGGTAATAAACGATGCCAGCAGTTGGTCAAACAGATTTTGAATAACAAATTCTGGCTGGTCTTGATTCTTTATTTGATTCTAAACATATGCACACCTCTGTAACGTCTAAACCATTAAAGATATCGTAAAAATAGGTTTCCCCACTTACGCCTTAATCTCTTGATTTAAATCCTGTTTCATGCCTTGTATTTGGTCACGAATTCCTTCATTTTTAGCCTATTTTCAATTTTGAAAAAATAGGCTTATGAGATCACCTTTTGTCCGTGTGTGTGTGCGTGTGTGTGTGTGTGTGTGTGTGTGTGTGTGAGGTGTGTGTGTGTGTCCCCCTAATAAAATCTAAACGGCTGGAGCGAGTTCAGTGAAACTCGGTAAGTTCATAGCACTATTCCCGGCGACCTCGACCGTGCCCTTCAAATTTTGTTACGTCTCACCAATCCAACATGGCGGTTGTGCGAAATATTTCACTAGCATTCAATATCTCCGAAACTATTACTGATATCGCCCTGAAATTGTGTACGGTGATAAAGGGCACTACTAGAAGTTCACCAATGAGACTTTTAAAAACTTGGTGACTAAAAATCCAACATGGCGGCCAAGCGAAGTTGAGACTTTTAAATAGACTTTTCTCGCGATTTAACTATCGAAACGTAATGAAACTTGGTACAGCAAATGTTTATACACATTGCAATGCACTGGAGTCTAATTTAGTTCAATTGTTTACATAACCTCAAAATGGCGGCTGTGCGAAATATTTCAGTGACATTCTATATCTCCGAAACTATTACAGATATCACCCTGCAATTTTGTACGGTGATAAAGGGTACTAATACAAGTTTACCTATGTATAATTCATAAACCTGTAGAGTACAAAACGAACATGGCGACCAAGCGAATTTGAAATATTTTAATAGACTTTTCTCTTGAGTTAACTCTCTGAGCGCAGTGAAATGTGGTACAGTAAATGATTTTGCAGATTGTAATGTACTGCCATCAAATTTAATTCAATTGTTTACATAACCTCAAGATGGCGGCTGTGTGAAATTTTAAAATTAAGTTTTTATTTCTTGTGTCGTAATCATGCGATCGAAGTGAACGTTTGAATAATGAACCTAGGCAATAAGTGTCCTTGAATGGTACATAACTCTATGGCCTATACATATAACAATCCTAAATGGCGAGCTTCCAAAATATTTAGACGGTTCTCAATATCTATGAATCTTTTACAGCAACCAAACTGAAATTTTTATGTTCATAGAGACTGTGAACATAT
The DNA here is from genome assembly GCA_946902985.2 of Meconema thalassinum. Lineage (NCBI taxonomy): Eukaryota > Metazoa > Arthropoda > Insecta > Orthoptera > Tettigoniidae > Meconema > Meconema thalassinum. Next base: position 345,230,157 of record OX336388.2, read on the forward strand.
GTTCACCTATAGGACTTTCAGTGACCTGGTGAGCACGAATCCAACATGGCGGCGACGCGAAGTATAAATATTTAAATGGACGTTTCTCGCGAATTAACTATCCGAGTGCCGTGGAACGTTGCACGTTAAATGCTTACACAAATGTTGATACACTGGCATCTAATTTATTTCAATTGTTTGCATAATCACAAGATGGCTGCTGTGCGTAATTTTAAAATCTCGTTTTTACTTCTTGTGTTCTAATCATGCGATTGAAGTTTGAATACCACACGTACACAATAATCTTAATATAATAGTACAAAAATAAAAATCCAACCTGGCGACCATCTGAAATATTTAGACGGTTCTCAATATCTACGAATCTGTTGCAGCAATTAAACTGAAATTTTGTATGTTGATAGAGGCAATTAACATGAGTAGGATATACGAAAATAGGCTCTATAGTTCTTCACGGAACTACTTGTTTCTTTCCCTATCTGTGGTAATCTCATCCATGCAGTTAGTTATGCCTTCCATTTTTGTCAACCATTCATCCTTCCAAACATCGGTTTCCTTAAATGTTTGATCTACCTTTTGTTCTATTTCCTTCATTACTTACTTTAGCACTATGATTTCCGTATATGTCACCTCCTTCTTCTCTTCTATGTCTTTTCGAACATCCCTCAATCCTTCCTTAACTACCAAAGTATTATCTTTCACCTTGTTAGTCAATGCTTCAATATTCTTGTTAATATTTTCATGAAGGTTTTCCCTGAATATTTTCCATTGTTCGTCCCTATTATTTTCCAATTCTACCTTATTTGCTTTTATCTGATCGCTTGAGATAGTTAGGTCCACTTGAGTTCTCAAAATTTATCGTACCACCAGACTGCAGCACACTACGATCAGTGGAATGCCACCGGTACTGCTACGCACGAGCAGATATTGAACTACTTGCAGAGATTTCTCAGATTTGTGACATCTTGGACCATAGTTGAGCTTCTGGACCAGAGTTGTGGGAAATTATGGTATATGTTTTCATATTCGTAAATGATACCCAGGGGCTTGTGAAATAATGTGCTTCTTACGCTCATGGGGAGAGTAATAAGCGAGATATTGATACTAACTCCATATTTTTTAATGGAACGGCTCTAATTCATACAGCTGGCCTAAAAGATCAACTGCATACTAAATCATATGTAAGTATTTTCAAAATCGCACAGTTACATTTTAAGGTATATTGACGCGCAAACAGGTTCCTGGGTTCATACCAATTACACTGACGAGACGTTGTTATGTTCCCGTACCCACGCCCTTAGGTTCATTTCCAGTGAAGTCTACCTCGGACATTATTCATTATTGATTTGCTTTACTATAAGGAGCTCTCAGGTGTCCTGTGTTATGTTCATTTCTCAATTCATACAGTAGTATGTACTGTACACTCAAACCAGTGATAATTAGTTATATAAGGTGCGTTCAAAAGATAACGAGCCGGAGGCTGTAATGCGCAATTCGGTGGCAACATCGGCTAATCATGGCGTGTGTAACGAGGTGTGGTTCCGACCAGAACGTGGAAGGTCACACTCCGTCGCTAGAGGGCACGCGTGCACGTCACGTGACGATCCAAAGCGAGCAGCAGCATGCATCAATCGTCCAACCAAGACCAAGACAGTAGGCCATTCGACATGCTTCCTGGTGTGGTTGAAGACTGTGGGGCACCCACTGCGCACACACTTTCCGCAAGTGCAATCGTTCCTTCATGATGGTGTGCACACTTCCGACGCTCAATCCGACCACGGCAGCTATGGCTTTCACTGTCATTCGGCGGTCCTGGGTAATGAGTGAATCAACCAGCTGGACGTTGTCATCAGTAATGCAGGGGGGTGCCCCAGACCGGACATCATCGGCTAACGACACCCGTCCTTCCCTGAAGCGCTTGTGCCATGCCTTGACCCTTGCAAGGGACATGCAGTGTTCGCCGTACACTTGTGACATTCAGCGATGAATGTCCGTTCCCCCTACTCCTTCCGCAGTCAGTAACCGAAAAACACCTCTTTGCTCTTCGGTTGACGCCTCCTTGTCGTTGTTTGCAATGCGACTGGCAGCTTTGGACGATTGATGCATGCTGCAGCTCGTTTTGTATCGTCACGTGACATGCACGCGTGCCCTCTAGCGACGGGCTGTGACCTTCCACGCTCTGGTCGGAACCACACCTCGTTACATATGTCACGATTAGCCGATGTCGTCACCGGTTTGCTCATTCCAGCCTCCGGCTCGTTACTTTTTGAACGCACCTTATAACTTTTCGTATGTTTCTTTGAAGTCTAAGTATTTATTTTATCCCTTTTAAAAATTCCACCCTGCCTGTCCTGTCATGCGTTCGCCTGTCATACACACTTAGTAAACCCATCCATCACATGTGTACGATATGCTTCCATGCCTGGTATCCATTCTGTGGCTGGAATCACACCCAGGAACCTGCTTGCGCGTCAATATGTTCTTGCCCGACTCCACGCTGTCTGATGCGGCATGCTGTTCTTATTAATGTCTCAAAAAGTAACTGTCCGATTTTGAAAATATTTTCATATTTGAACTTTTACGCAGTTAAACTTTTAGGCCAGCTGTATGAGTTTGTGCTGTTCCATTCAAAAAAAAGTCCTCTCGGCACGCCGGAAGGCGGAGGTAGATTTCACCGGACAAACTTGGAGATAGGCGAAAATAGGCAGAATATGCAGGTTTTCATAGAAGGATCAGACCTCATTTATCGCGTGAAAGTATTTTATAATTGGAGATTAATTAACTTTGTTTTTCTTCATTTTAAACATATTTTAAACATTTTATTGTCTTACGGGGACGGTAACCTTCTTGTCATTTGGAGTCCATTTTTAGCCTATTTTCAATTATGAAAAAATAGGCTTATGAGATCACCTTTTGTCCGTGTGTGTGTGTGTGTGTGTGTGTGAGGTGTGTGTGTGTGTCCCTAATTAAATCTAAACGGCTGGAGCGAGTTCAGTGAAACTCGGTAAGTTCATAGCACTATTCCCGGCGACGTCGACCGTGCCCATCGAATTTTGTTACGTCTCACCAATCCAACATGGCGGCTGTGCGAAATATTTCACTAGCATTCAGTATCTCCGAAACTATAACGGATATCGCCCTGAAATTGTGTACGGTGATAAAGGGTACTACTAGAAGTTCACCTATGAAACTTTCAAAAACCTGGTTACTACATAACCAACATGGCGGCCAAGCGAAGTGGAGACTTTTAAATAGACTTTTCTCGCGATTTAACTATCCAAACGTAATGAAACTTGGTACAGCAAATATTTATACACATTGCAATGCACTGGAGTCTAATTTAGTTCAATTGATTACATAACCTCAAAATGGCGGCTGTGCGAAATATTTCACTGACATTCTATATCCCCGAAACTATTACAGATATCACCCTGCAATTTTGTACGGTGATAAAAGGTACTGATACAAGTTTACCTATGTATAATTCATAAACCTGTAAAGTACAAAACGAACATGGCGACCAAGCGAATTTGAAATATTTTAATAGACTTTTCTCGTGAGTTAACTCTCTGAGCGCAGTGAAATGTGGTACAGTAAATGATTTTGCAGATTGTAATGTACTGCCATCTAATTTAATTCAATTGTTTACATAACCTCAAAATGGCGGCTGTGCGAAATTTTAAAATTAAGTTTTTATTTCTTGTGTCGTAATCATGCGATCGAAGTGAAAGTTTGAATAATGAACCTAGGCAATAAGTGACCTTGAATGGTACATAACTCTATGGCCTATACATATAACAATCCTAAATGGCAAGCTTCCGTAATATTTAGACGGTTCTCAATATATATGAATCTTTTACAGCAACCAAACTGAAATTTTTATGTTCATAGAGACTATGAACATATGTTCACCTATAGGACTTTCAGTAACCTGGTGAGCACGAATCCAACATGGCGGTGACGCGAAGTATAAATATTTAAATGGACGTTTCTCGCGAATTAACTATCCGAGTGCCGTGAAACGTTGCACGTTTTAAATGCTTACACAAATGTTGATCCACTGGCATCTAATTTATTTCAATTGTTTGCATAATTACAAGATGGCTGCTGTGCGTAATTTTAAAATCTCGTTTTTACTTCTTGTGTTCTAATCATGCGATTGAAGTTTGAATACCTCACTTACACAATAATCTTAATATAATAGTACAAAAATAAAAATCCAACCTGGCGACCATCTGAAATATTTAGACGGTTCTCAATATCTACGAATCTGATACAGCAATTAAACTGAAATTTTGTATGTTGATAGAGGCAATTAACATGAGCAGGATATATGAAAATAGGCTGTACAGTTCTTCACGGAACTACTTGTTATACTTGTGGTCACACTGTCCTTATGCAAGGTTTCGACACTGATGTGTAACTATGTAACGGTCTGTTACTTCTTCACGCAAAATTATATCTCCCGCAGAGATGTTGGTTGGTTCCACAGTTTAGGGGCTGCGACAACGCGGTCATATAACCCCGTGTACTTTGGGTGAGTGTAGAATCTGCCTGATAAACGGTGTGAATTGTGATGGCGGTATTAGTCTGTAATTCAGGTAAGGAATGCAGACGCTAAATTTCAAGCAGTAGTTCCTAATGTTGCTACCAGATACTAACGTCAACGCCACCCAGCAGTGAACTTGGCTACTAGATGCCACCTCAATCAGCAACTCGCAACGAACGTAGGAACTTCCCCTCCAAAGGAAAGCTTACTGAGGGATTTTTAGCGCTCTTAGAAAATCCGACGACTTTGGCCGGCTTTGAACCCGCGACCTTGGGCATAGAAGTTCAGCATGCTACCAGTTACGTCACCGAAGCCGCTTCACACTTAGTCAGATGGAAATCTGAATCTGATCTCGCGCAAGTGCGTTGTCATGGCAACGTCTGATGGCTCATCCCTCATCAATTTAGTAGTGTTGCCATGTCAACCACTGATAGCTCTTGGCATTTTCTTATAATTCCGAAATAATTTTTCTCATCCCTTGGCGCAATGGTGGCTCATATCAAAAATTCTTTCAGACAAACGTTTTAGGTAATTATTAGGGGAATATTGTCCATTTTGTACGGTTTTAATATTGTGCCTATTAACAGAGATATGATTAATGTTTCCCGAAAAAAACACTTTTTCCCACCCCTTTGGTCAATGGTTGGTGCTATCAAAAAAACGTTTCAAACATAAATTTCTGAGCTTTATCCGACACATAGTATGAACTTTGAACGGATTCGATATTTCACATATTAAGAGAGTTATAGCAATATTTCATTTTTTCGAAAAAAAAAAAGTCCCCCATTTTCATCCCCTTCGACCGATTTAGCCCAGTAACGAACTCGTCCGAGATTTTATGGGTATACATATTCGGTAAAAAATTCAAAGTGATTGGTGCAAAATTACGGCAGTTATCGTGTCCACAAGAAACTGATATACATATATATACATATATTACATAAATTATATATAAACTTTTGAACTGACGGTGGTTTTGGGGTCTGGGGGATGTGAAACGCAAAGATATGTCGAAATTTTCCGGAAATCGGAACATGGTACCCATTGCAATAGTTAGCTTTCTAATGAAATCTACCTAAAATACTGCCGTCAACGACACCTAGCTGTGAACTTGGCTACTAGATGCCACCTCAATCAGCAACTCGCAACGAACGTTGGAACTTCCCCTCCGAAGGAAAGCAAACTCAGGTTTTTTAGCGCTCTTAGTAAATCCGACGACTTCAGCCGGGTTTGAACCCGCGACCTTGGGCATAGAAGTTCAGCATGCTACCAGTTCCGATACCGAAGTCGCTTCCCACTGACATATGAAAACTGAATGTGATCTCATGCAGTGGCGTTGTCATAGCAACTGCTGATGGTCATCCCTTATCAATTAAAAGTAAAGTTGTCATGGCAACCTCTCTTGGCACTTGGCATTTTCTTATAATTTAAATCATTTTGTTCACCCCGTGGCGTAATGGTGGGTCATATCAAAAATTCTTTCAGACAAAAGTTTTAGGTAATTATTGGAGGAATATTGTCCATTTTGTGCGGTTTTGATATTGTGCCTATTAACAGAGATATGATTAATGTTTCCCGAAAAACCCACTTTTTCCCACCCCTTTGGTCAATGGTTGGTGCTATCAAAAACCTTATTTGACATAAATTTCTGGCACTTATCCGACACATATTATGAACTTTGAAGGGATTCGATATTTCATGTATTAAGAGAGTTATAGCGATATTTCACTTTTTCGAAAAAAGCCCCCCATTTTTACCACCTTTGACCGATTTTGCCCATTAACGAACTCGACCGAGATTTTATAGGGATACATATTATGTAAAAAATTCAAAGTGATTGGTGCAAAATTACGGCTGTTATCGTGTCCACAAGAAACTGATATATATATATAGATAGAAACATATATACATAAATTATATATAAACTTTTGAACTGACGGTGGTTTTGGGGTCTGGGGGATGTGAAACGCGAAGATATGTCGAAATTTTCCGGAAGTCGAAACATGGGACCCATTGCAATAGTTAGCTTTCTAAAGAAATCTACCTAATATGCTGTTAGTATATTATTTACGAATATGAAAACAGAATACCAAAATCTTGAATGGTTTAAACGTTATTTCCGTGTATCATCTTAGGTGAAAAACCCTGTATATATACTGTATAATATTTTCGATTCCAAATACACACCATATATGCTCAACATTATAACGTGTGTGTAGTTATAAATCAATAAATACAAAAAAAAAAGCACGAAGTAACAGAATTTGAACATGCTGGGATTTAAACCACGAACCTTCAGACTATGTGCCCAGGTCGCTACCATTAAGCCACGGTTGCGCTACAATAATACTTGGTAAACAACTGGTTTAGTATAACTGTATCATATTTTGTGTTGAAATCAACGATTTCATTAGCGTTTTCTGGCATTTCTATAAACCATTTGATACTTAATATGTATTATTTTGTTCAGTATATTCCTAAAAGGATATAAACTTACGCAGTTACGGAAATATATGGATTAAAGAGCCAAAATAGTGTTCATTTTGACAACGGGACGGCATGGACCCAAACGCTATGGCATGAACGGCCTGACCTGTTAGTCACTTATACGGTTACATATCCTATTATAATATGCTAAGATCATACCGGTCACCTCCTTGAGGACAGTTTAAACCACCCTATGTACGATAAGCTGAATTGATGAGCCCAGGCTTTGTTGAATTGTAGGATACGGTTAGGCTATAATACTTGCATGATTCATACATCCGCCATCATGAAACTATTTGGCTGATGACCTTGTAGTTTGGGCAAAGGACGCTTCCCACATTGCGGTATTTTGTTGCAAAACTTGGTAGAGATCGGATGATTAGATTAGTCGTCATTTGATTTAACCTCAGAATATTTGGGTGGGCGCTATTTCTTTCTTTTTATGATGGTGGCGATGTACAACATGCCACTGATTTGTCCCTAGCTAGAGCTATTTTTGTACCAAATGTGGTTCGTTTTTAAATTGATAGGGGGAATCGATTTGCACACATTCATGGCCGCCATCTGCAAAATATCGGACTGATTACAATGTAGTTAGGTCAAAATGCGCTTCACACATAAATGTATCCTGTTGCAAAATTCCGTTGGCGCATTACGTTTCCGTCAAGATGGTGTCGATATATAACATGACACTGAGGTGTCCTTTGCTAGTGCTACCTCTGTACGAAATTTCGTTCCATTCGGTTTCACCGTGTTTGAATTGTTAGGGGGGCACAGACATGCCGAGTATACACACATACACACTCACATATGAACTCACAGACACACAAACAGACACACTATTGTTTGGCCCTGTGTTGAAATCATAAGTCTACTTTCATTGTATGGGAAAATCGAAAGTAGGCTTAAAATAGAACCTACAATAAACTTCACTCTGCCTGCAAGGATAGTAGAACCGTCTTGACTTTCAAGAAAGGTGATCCTCGTGACCTCTCCAACTGGCGTCCGATTGCATTTTCCAACACCATCGGGAATGTATATTGCGCCCTCAAGTTGAAACAGAGATAGAACCTTAACTTAAAGCAATCTGATTAAAACAATACAAAATAAAATATTTTTTCCCGATAGAGGGTTAAATTCTCAGTGTAAGGTTGTGTGATTATAATCCAGTAATTCTTGTTATGAAAGCCGGATCTAGATCCTATAGGCTTTCATATAGTCGTGGTAGGTTCTTTCGAGATCTCGGTAACTAAGCGTCGCCCAGAGTTCAAACCTCTACCAATCGAATCGGAGTCGAAAAAAAAAAAAAAAAAAAAAAAAAAGGAATACAAAAAAAAGGATGTATGTACGTACGTAGGTGTGTACGTATGTGCGTGACGTTTTTGCGTTTAGCAAAGTACAGGTCGCACTTTTCAAGATATCGAGCTGAAATTTGGTACGGTGAAAGGGTTGCGGCCTGTGAGGAATCCTGTTGTTGGTCGTTAAAATCGGTGCAGGGCCGGACTTTTTTTTGGGAGGGCCCTGAATTTCATCCTTTTTTTTGGAATCAATATATCTCGGAAATGGTTGGTCGTATCGAAAAACGTTAAATGTACAGGTGTAAGATCTCCGCGGTATGCAACGTTTTTACTCATAACAATTGTTTGATATCTCTCACCGATTTCTTTTTTAGGGCCCTGAAGATGTACGTATGTGCGTGACGGTTTTGCGTTTAGCAAAGTACAGGTCGCAATTTTCAAGATATCGAGCTGAAATTTGGAGCGACGAAAGAGTTAGAGCCTGTGAGGAACCCTATTGTTGGACGTTAAAATCGGTGCAGGGCCGGACCTTTTTTGGGGCCCTGAATTTCATCCTCTTTTTTTGAATAAATATATCTCGGAAACGGTAGGTCGTATCGAAAAACGTTAAATGTACAGGTGTAAGAACTCCGAGGTATGTAACTTTTTTACTCAGAACGATTTTTTGATATCTCTCACCGATTTCTTTTTTTTGGCCCTGAAGATGTACGTATGTGCGTGATGGTTTTGCGTTTAGCAAAGTACAGGTCGCAATTTTCAAGATATCGAGCTGAAATTTGGAGCGGTGAAAGAGTTAGAGACTGTGAGGAACGCTATTGTTGGGCGTTAACATCAGAGCAGGGCCGGACCTTTTTTGGGAGCCCTGAATTTCAATCCTTTTTCTTGGAATCGATATATCTCGGAAACGGTTTGTCGTATCGAAAAAAGTTAAAGACACAGGTGTAAGATCTCTGCGTTAGGCAACTTTTTTTTACCCATAACGATTTTTAGCCTACTTTCGATTTTTGCAAAAAATGAAAGTAGACTTATGAGATCAACACAGGGCGAAAAAAGTGTGTCTGTCTGTGTGTGTGTATGTGTGTGTGTGAGTCTGTGTGTGTGTGTGTCTGTGTGTGTGTGTGTGAGTGTGTGTACTCTGAATGTCTGTCCCCCCCTATCAATTCGAACACGGTGAATGCGAATTGAACGAAATTTGGTACAAAGGTAGCACTAGCAAAGGACACCTCAGTGTCATGTTTTATATCGCCGCCATCTTGACGGAAACGTAATGGCGGCCACACAAATGTTCAAAGCTTTAATCAAATTACGACTAACCTAATCATCCGATCTCTACCAAATTTTGCAACAACATACCTTTATGGGGGGAGCATCCTTTGACCAAACTAATAAGTCATCAGCGTAATAGTTTGCGGAAGGCGGCCATCTTTGTGTGAAAATCGATTCCCCCTATTAATTCGAACACGGTGCAACCGAATGGAACGAAATTTGGTACAGAGGTAGTACTAACAAGAGGCACCTCAGTGCCATGTTTTATATCGCCGCCATCTTGACGGAAACGTAATGGCGGCCACACAAATGTTCAAAGCTTAAATCAAATTACGATTAACCTAATCATCCGATCTCTACCAAATTTTGCAACAACATACGTTTATAGAGGAAGCATCCTTTGACCAAATAACTAGGTCATTAGCCTAATAGTTTGCGGATGGCGGCCATCTTTGTGTGAAAATCAATTCCCCCTATTAATTCAAACACGGTGAAACCAAATGGTACGAAATTTGGTACAGAGGTAGCACTAGCAAAGGGCACCTCAGTGTCATGTTTTATATCGCCGCCATCTTGACAGAAACGTAATGGCGGCCACACGAATGTTCAAAGCTTAAATCAAATTACGATTAACCTAATCATCCGATATCTACCAAATTTTGCAACTACATACCTTTATGGAGGGAGCATCCTTTGACCAATCTAATAGGTTATTAACCTAATAGTTTGCGGGTGGCGGCCATCTTTATGTCAACATTGATTCCCCCTATTAATTCGAACACGGTGGAACCGAATGGAACGAAATTTGTTACAGAGGTAGCATTAGCAATGGGCACCTCAGTGTCATGTTTTATATCGCCACCATCTTGACTGAAACGTAATGGCGGCCACACGAATGTTCAAAGCTTAAATCAAATTACGATTAACCTAATCATCCGATCTCTACCAAATTTTGCAACTACATTCCTTTATGGAGGGAGCATCCTTTGACCAATCTAATAGGTCATTCGCCTAATAGTTTGCGGATGGCGGCCATCTTTGTGTCAAAATCGATTCTCCCTATTAATTCAAACACGGTGAAACCGAATGGAACGAAATTTGGTACAGAGATAGCACTAGCAAAGGGCATCTCAGTGTCATGATTTATATCGCCGCCATATTGACAGAAACGTAATGGCGGCCACACAAATGTTCAAAGCTTAAATCAAATTACGATTAGCCTAATCATCCGATCTCTAGCAAATTTAGCAACAACATACTTTTATGGAGGGAGCATCCTTTGACCAAACTAATAGGTCATCACCCTAATATTTTGCGGATGGCGGCCATCTTTGTGTGAAAATCGATTCCCCTTATCAATTCGAACACGGTGAAACCGAATGGAACGAAATTTGGTACAGAGGTAGCACTAGCAAAGGGCACCTCAGTGTCATGTTTTATATCACCGCTATCTTGACGGAAACGTAATCGCGGCCACACAAATGTTAAAAGCTAAAATGTAATTACGACCAACCTAATAATCTAGTCTCTACCAAATTTTGCAACACCATATCTTTATGTGGGAAACATATTCAGACCAAACTGCAAGAACATCAGCCCAATAGTTTGCAGATGGTGGCCAAGTATGTGTGCAAATCGATTCCCCCTATCAATTCAAACACGGTGAAACCGAATTGAACGAAATTTGGTACAGAGGTAGCACTAGCAAAGGGCACCTCATATTCATGTTTAATATCCCTATAGCACGTTGTATTTCAACAAGCTACTACAACCAACATTCAATCATACTCCTTGAAAAGGACAAAGAGTTATAACAATACCCATGCATTTAGGAGAAAGTAGGCTATATGTTCTTTACTGAACATCTTGTTTGATATTTCTCACAGTTGTCATTTTTTGGGGCCCTGAATATCTACGTATGTGCGTGACGTTTTGGCGTTTAGCAAATAACAGGGCGCAATTTTCAAGATATCGAGCTGAAATTTGTATCGGTGATAGAGATAGAGCCTGTGAGGAACCTTATTGTCGGGCGTTAAAATCGGTGCAGGTCCGGACCTTTTTTGTGGCCCTGAATATCATCCTTTTTTTGGAATAGTTATATCTTGTAGTCCGGTGTCAAATGTACAAAAATAGGCTCCCGTGTGCTCCTTGATTATGCAAGTTTGGAAGTAGTCTCAATCTCTTCGTTTGACCTTGAAGAAACATAATTTCGATGGTGGCACTCTTGAAATTGGTGCGTTTGAATGCTGCGGGCAAAAAACAAAATGGCCGCCATCGCAACACGTTTATCTACTTATATCAGTAACCGTTGGGATTACGGAAAACAGTTTCAAACAAACAATGTAGCTACGCATATTCTGCACAGAAAAGGTAATAACAATTTTTTATGTAATATCAACCGTTTCCTCATGAAATGTACTTTTATCTTTTTCTTTTTATAAAAATGATTATGCCTCAGTATGAGGGTCTTGCAAGCGCATATTTATATGCTTGACATTATTCTTAGGACCTGTTATTAACTATTAAGCTATTATTATATTTCTTGGTTTGAAATTATTGTTTTTGTTTCAGAGTAGAAGATAAGAAGAAGGAGCCTGTATTTGATGCTAATTTGAAAAATAAAAGGAAGGCAGACAACAAGCTACGCTGTTTCATCTGTAGTGCCCAATCGTCAGAGGAATGGGTTTCACAACCTTCAAATGTCTCTTATGAGAAAATTGTTGTGTGTCTAAAAAAACGGGCCAAATATGGCGAAGAGAATAGTGAAAACATATGGAAGAAGTTCGGATGTGATTTTTGCGTAGAGACATTGAAACAAAACAATTTGAAGTGGCATCGATCTTGTTACAAAAATGTTACCCACAAAAAAAAATTGATAGGCTTCAGAAAAGGTACGAGTGTTTGCAGTCAACGTCTACAGATCAAGAGACATCTACAGAATGCATTCAACCTACTCAAACAAATGTACTTTCCACGGAGTCTACTAGATATACTAGGTCACAAACCGTTGCTTACCTGGTATACCTAAAGTGTGGGTTGAATGTGGATTATATTCTGCTGCAACAATGAAACAAATCCTTGACGGTAAACATATCAGAAGAGCAATTGAAGCTCACATAACTACTGCCTCTGCGCTAACTGTCCTACGTCTAGAAGAATTTGAGAATGAATATCCAGGACAATTAGACTTTTTGAAGCCTCATCTGCAAGAACTGGTAGAAGAACTCACAGCTAGTGAGAACAAAGATCTGGAAAAGGTACATGTCGCAGTAGTTTCTACCATTAAAGAAAGAAGACTTGTTGAAGAAATAGAACATTTTTCAGCAACAAGAAAGCTCAAGCATCCTGTTTTCAAACTAGCGTGCACATATATGGATATGGTCCAAGCTATGATGAATTTCATAAGAGCTGTCAGAACATCGGATTGGATGCTGTATTTAGCATCTCTCCACTTGTTTGTTAAATACTTCTTTACATTTAATAGATTGAACTATGCTCGGATGATCACCCTATATATTTCAGAGATGGAAAACCTGGAATCCACAGATCCAGAGATTTGGAAACAATTTATGGAAGGTAATTGGGTTGTGAACAGAAGTAAAGTTCCATTTTGTGCTCTAGGTGCTGATGAAGCTCTGGAACACCAAAATCGAAAACTAAAGGTACATGGGGGCCTGGTTGGTATAACACTTAATGAGAATGCTCGAAATCGATTCTTCCTTGCTAATTCGAAACTAACTAGAATTGCAAGCGAAACCAAAAAACTGATAGAACTGACAGCACGAAGTAAACATCATGAAGTGTCTGTTAAACTTCAACAGCGCCAGGATGATAATGTACGTAAACTAAAAGAAGCGTTTCAAAACTCGACAAATCCCTTCCAATGCAAAACTGATGACTTCACTCATATCCTAACTCAGCGAGTCTTTCCACGGGAAATAAAAGTGTCTTTAGGCAGTGTTGCGGAAGTTGGTCAAGATCTGCATAATATTTTCTTAGATCAACGAGTTCATACTAACAACATTCCGTTCTGGGCTCCTATGAAAAAGAATGTCATTAGAACGTGTAAAACAGCAGCGAAAAAGGTTAAAATTACCATCAAGGACAAAACCATTGCTATAAAGACAGACTTATCTCTTATTTCAAGATTGTTGATAGCTTCCAGAAGCAGACCTGATATAGATTTGAGGCACAATATGAGCAACTACGAATTTTCAGCACTACCGAAGTCGTTGTTTGCAGTTGACGGGAGTATGCACCATTGTCTAGCTAAGTACAAACTTACGGATGCTCTTGAATCAATACAAGAGATACCAGCCGAAGGAAACGAAGATAATCATGCTTCCACCACACGTGATGTTTTAGAAGAAAATGAAGAGCTACAGGGAAAAGCTGTGATAGTAGATGGCATGGCGCTTCTTCATACCTACCACAAACCTAACACAGTGAAGACATGTAGTGACCTCGGTGTAAACTTCAGCCAATGGATTGGACAAAAATTCGGCAATTACAGTGAGGTACATATAGTTTTTGACTCTTACAAAGACAACTCATTGAAGAAAGCGATGCGGAGATTCAGCAAAAGGGCTCAGATCCAATGAGGTACAAAATCGGACCAGAAACGAAAATTGGAAGTATACCAATGCACAAATTATTTGCCCATGATAAGACGAAGGACGAACTAACAGAGTTCCTTTCCGATCAGATTCTTCAATTTGGCGTGATAAAAAACAGAAGGTTCGTACTTAGTTGGAGGGACAAAGCAGCTTCATCACATGATGATGATATATCCAGTCTTGCAAGTACGCAGGAGAGGCCGACACAAAGATCATATTACATGCAGCTTATTTAGCACAGAAAGGAATTAAAACTACTCATGTGTTCTCCCCCGATACTGATGTCCTTATTTTAGCACCAAGGCGATATCCTCAACTTTCGAAAAAGTTTGCGTTTTTCCTGGGCCTTGGCATGAAAAGGTTCGTTCATATAGGTTCAATTTACAGAGCACTCGGACCTCTGAAAGCCTCTGCACTCCCTGGATTACACGCTCTTTCCGGAGCGGATGTAACAGGATCATTTGCTGGCAAAGGAAAAATAAAGTGTGACTACACCGTCACTCACTGAAGATATCAGGACTAACTTGGAAGCGTTCATTTGTCAGCTTTATATCCCCAAAACAACACTGACAGACATAGGAGCTGTGCGACGGTTGTTGTTTACACAGAAACAATGTCAAGATGAGAATCTTCCTCCAACAAGATCTGCTCTGGATCCTGCATTGCTAAGGGCTCACCTTCAGTGTTTTGAGTGGAATCAGGACCTAATTCACCATCCCAATAACCCACCACCCTCAGATTTTGGATGGAACAAAGTAGGGGGGTGCATACGAGCCTGTTGCTTGTACCAACCCTTATGCACCAGAGCTTATCTTGGAACTTTGTCGCTGTTCATGCTCTAAAAGACGTTGCTCTTCTCCATGTACATGTCAGTCAAAATGGACTCCGGTGTACTGAAATGTGCAAGTGCGAAGGTAATCTCGACCGTTGTGACAATATGGCAGAGTGCGAGCTAGAAGATGATGAAGATTTAGGTCTAAGTGAGATTTGCATTGAAAGTGACGATGACTGTAATTAAACATATAATTGTAGGAGTCACAAGTATTATTGCCTCCACTCTGTATAAATCTGTAAACATAGTATTTCTTCCACAGTATTTTCATTAAAGGTTAAAGCTATAGTGGTGCTTTTTATCTTTCAGTTTCCTACGGCACAACATAAGGGAAAGGGGATATATTTTTAATTTATTAGTGTTTAGTGTATTATTTATTATTCGAATTATCCAGTGGCCATGTAAATAATGTCAAGTACGTAAATATGGGCTTGCAATACCCTCATGCTGAGACATATTCATTTTTATTTTCGAAAAATATAAAAGTACTTTTTATGAAGAAACGGTTGATATTCCATAAAAAGTTGTTATAATCTTTTCTGTGCAGAATATGCGTAGCTAAATTTTTTGTTTAAACTTTTTTTCCGTAATCCCAACGGTTACTGATATAAGTAGATAAACGTGTTGCGATGGCGGCCATTTTGTTTTTTGCCCGCAGCATTCAAACGCTCCATTTTCAAGAGTGCCACCATCGAAATTATGTTTCTCCAAGGTCAAACGAAGAGATTAAGACTACTTCCACACTTGCATAATCAAGGAGCACACGGATGTACATTTGACACCGGACTATAGGACACGGTCGGTCCTATTGAAAAAGTTAAATCTACAGGATTAAGATCTCAGTGACTAGCAACATTTTTAACCCTTATGTTTTATTCATATCTCTCACCATTTTCTTTTTTTGGGGGCCCTGAATTGCATCCTTTTCTTTCGAATCGTTATATCTTGGAAACCGTCGGTCCTATCGAAAAAAGTTAAATATACAAGCGTAAGATCTCAGTAATTATCTACTTTTCTGCCTCTTATCATAATTTGATATCTCACACCGTTTTGATGTTATTAAATGTTTTTGGTTTTTGAAAAACAAATTGGGGCCCAAATGTATATAATAATTTGTAAAAATTCAACTTATGGTCTAATTGAATTCTACGGAAAAATCTCTATAATAATCCGTTTGCACCTTTTCAATAAGTTAAACAAGTAGTTCCGTGAAGAACTATACAGCCTATCTTCATATATCCTATTAATGTTAATTGCCTTTATCAACATACAAAATTTCAGTTTGATTGCTGTAATAGATTCGTAGATATTCAGAGCCATCTAAATATTTCGGATGGTCGCCATTTTGATTGTTAAATGTATAAGCCATAGAGTCTTGTACCATTAAAGGAAAATTATTCCGTAGGTTCATTATTCAAACTTTCACATAGATCGCATGATTACGAAACAAGAAATAAAAACTTAATTTTTAAAATTCGCACAGCCGTCATCTTGAGGTTATGTAAACAATTGAACTGAATTAAACACCAGTACATTACAATGTGTATAAACATTTCCTGTACCAGATTTCATTGCGTTTGGTACATTAAATCGCGAGAAAGGTCTATTTAGAATTTTCATATTCGCTTGCCCGCCATGTTCGTTTTATAGTTAACCGGTTTTTGAAAGTCTTATAGATCAACTTCCAGTAGTGCCCTCTATCTCCGTACAAAATTTCAGGGTGATGCCGCTAATAGTTTCAGAGATATAGGATGCCGGTGAAATATTTCGCACATCCGCCATCTTGTGGTTATGTAAACAACTGAACTAAGTTAGATGTCGGTGCATTACAATGTGCATAAACATATACTGTACCAAGTTTTATTGAGTTTGGTTGGTTAAATCGCGAGAAACGTCTATTTAAAAGTCGCAAATTCGCGTGGCCTCCATGTTGGTTTTGTAGTTACTAGTTTTTAGAAAGTCACGTAGGTGAACTTTTAGTAGTTTCCTTTATCACCGTAAAGAATTCCAGGGTGATATCGGGAATAGTTTCGGAGATATTGAATGCTCGTGAAATATTTCGCACAGCCGCCATGTTGAATTGGTGAGACGTATCGAAATTTGAAGGGCATGGTCGGGGTCGTCCAGAATATTGCTATGAACTTACCGAATTTCATTGAAATCGCTCCAGCCGTTTAGAATTTATTAGGGACACACACACACCTCACACACACACACACACACACACACACACACACACGCACACACACACACACACACACGGACAAAAGGTGATCTCATGAGCCTATTTTTTCAAAATTAAAAATAGGCTAAAAATGTTCGAAATACAAGGGGGGTCCCAAAATGCAGAATTTTCACTATCAGCCTGTAGTTCGAAAACCCGGAGGGCAGCGATGATTTCGATTGACCCATCGGTTTGTTTCACAAAAAAGTGGTATGGAATTGAGAGAACAGTGTTGCTCAATCTTGATTCTTTTCAATGATACACGCCAAATACATCGAAATGTCGCCACCCTGTACAGCCTTATTCAATGATAAAGCATACACGAATTAGAATGAGCCTAATATTTTTACATCCAGTTTATTATTAATTATTAATTATCATAGGTTAAACAAACCTTTCTTCTTCTTCTTCTTTTTCGCCATCTCGGCATCTCGAAAACGGAAAAAGCTAGATGCAGTGCCAGAATAAGCCATAATCGCTGAGGTGACAGACACCGTATCGTCGGAATGTTCCACTTCTGATCTACGAGGAGATGCTGGAGAGGTCGCTTAGCGGGCGACGGTGTCCTTGCTTTAGCCTGTTGCTGCGTCTTGTCTTTGTTGGCGTGCTTCGGGGTTGACGTTCCTGCTCGTGTCTCATTGAAATGAGCGGATACACTTGGTTGGTTCTTGGCGGGTCGTTTCGTCAAGCCTCGGTCTGTTGAATTCACCGGAGTTTTCTGGACCTTTGGAGGCATGCTCCGATGCACGTGCGGTGGGCCGCTGCGGGCGGCGTGAGGTTGGACACTCGCTGCTGCTGCCTGCTCCTCCACCAAAACGACTGCTCCCGACAGCCCGACTCCGCTCCTTATATACGAAACCCAGACAGGCGCGCGCCTGTAGCAAAGGGCAGCCAGGGGCTCTTTACTTTAGGGTAACAAAATATACAGGGTAGGCCAGCCTATTCGATTCTCATGAAAAGAGTGGAATAATGTATTTACAGCAGTAAGATATTTTCATTTTCCGAGTACGGCCGGCTTTCATAACAATGTGATGGTGTCAGCATTGCCTAGAATAACATTTTATAATTTTGCTACATTTCCACGCAATCGGGCCGTTGTTCCAAATTGCAAGGCCGCAGGCCTTGCCGCCAACGATGTTTTTGTTTGAGATTATTACCCCTCTTGCTCGCCGCTATGTAGGCGCACCGTCTCATCCAAAGCGATCTTGCGGCGTGGACTCCTACTTGTTTGTTGACGCCATTGGACAATACGAGGCAAGATACTGAGAATAATCAACACGAGGGATATATTCCTAGGTTCGTTAGAAGTTGACAATTATCGTAATCTATCGCAGAGGACGAGCAAGCTCTCACCAAGGTGTTACGCGCATGCGTTTAGTAGGGACAGGGATGCACTTACAAGAGAAGCACTCTGAAGCTGGGTGACATGTTCAGCTCTGAACTCGCCTGCCTTGCGAAGAGATCTTGTTGCGTGAGTCACTGTCGAGTTGTGTTCAGTAGATTAGGGCTCACCAAACGACTTCGTTTAGCCTGGACCATTTGAAACAGTTTGAAAGCAAAATATCGCTTGAAACTCTATACAAATAGCAAGGGCTTTAGAGCAGAGGTGTTCATACAGCACTCCGGCTGCACTATGGCGTGCTACTGGCGCGGACGGCGTTGCAGCGATGATGGGAAAAGTCTATTATGTCTATGTTTCTCGCCCGCATTCCCGTCTCACTCCCTCCCTTACTGCCTTCGGTGTGTTGTGGTTGATCAGTCAAACGTTATTCAGAATATTGTTAATATGAAATAATAATGAAATAAAACAAAAACAAGGAAGAAAAACACAAAAATGTGACCAAAATTGCAATGCCTTAAATAATTTCCCAATTCTATACAATGCTATATCTAGACTAGAAAACCAACGCAGCTCAAGCATAGTTCCGTAAATGGTCACGTGGACTACAGTTGTGATCCAAGTAGAATCTTTGGTATGTCACTGGCAAGCTAGTGGCCATTGATGCAACATTTCACGGTGATTGTAGTGGGGAGACCTTCTAGGAAAGGTACTGAACAGTATGTATCAAAAACTTGTTCGCAGATATAAAACAAATGATTTCAATAGTAATCCACGCGTTCAACGGAGAGTTGAAGTCAATTTTTACAGGTTTTAGTATGTACCTATTTCTGATCAACCTATTAAAATCGTTTATCTACAGCTTTCTCTTACAGAATTATATATATTTTTAAAATTTGGGTACATGTTTTGCGTTTAATGGGTTTTATAAGTAATATTTAGCACTTGACTGAATAATATTACTACCAATGCTGAAACTACCAACTCTCTATCTCATTTACTTCATGAGAAACTGGGTCAAGTGTACGGAACCAATATATTTTACTGAAATTTAACCATTGGAAATTTAAGTCCCTGACCCGGATCAAAATATGCTACAGTTCTTACTACCACGTCGCCTCCGTGGTATAGTGGTCAGCATGATTAGCTGCCCCCCCCCCCCTCCCGGAGGTCCGTGGTTCGATTCCCGGATCTGCCACGAAATTTGAAAAGTGGTATGAGAACTGGAATGGGGACTACTCAGTCTCGGGTGGTCGAAATGAGTAGAGGAGTGTTCGATTCCCACCTCTGCCGTCCTCGAAGTGGTTTTCCGCGATTTCCCACTTCTTCTTCGGGCAAATACTGGATGGTACTGTACCCGTATAAATCAAGAAGCCACTTGCTGGGAATTCGAAGATTGGCTGGATTGCAGAATCTTGAAAGCTCCCGGCTAGAAAAACCCTCCAAGTCCTACCAACAAGCACTGCATGTAGCCCTGGCATATAAGTCAAAATATCGCCTTAACCTCGAAAAAATGTTAAAAAGCCAATTTTTTCAGAATCCATTTATACAACCCTAGGGAACAACATATCAAAATACTCGGCCGTACATGTGGCGGCTTCCTTGATTTCCAGGCCTGGAAACCTGGAATTCCAGAAATTTTTCATCGCTGTCCTGGAACGCCCGTAATAACATAACGACTCGGCCTAGGAAGACAAAAGGGGTGTCAAATGAAAGAGAAGATCATGCATACTCCATATAAAAGGATTTAGGCAATGTTTTTCTCATTTCGGGGTAGATTGTAACCATACTAACGCGCGAAATTCAAAGTTTTCTTAAGTTTGAATTAATTTGCACGTTTATTAGAGACTAAATCGGCAGCTCAAGTAAAAAATGCACCCGAAATAAGAAAGAGCATCGTTTTATCTTTACATATGTGGTCTTATTTTTGTTTTACGTCCAATAATTCAACAGTTACAGACGAAACAAATTTAACTCGAAGGTAAGTTGGTATTGCCAGACGGGAGTAAACACCAAACTTCACAATTTGACGCAGCCATGACTTTTGGAGTGGCGTATGTACAGACCAAGTCATAGAGCAAGACCTTATGAGGCCCATAAAAAGTCAAGGAGGACTCATGTGTGGTCGTGGAATAACACTTGCACACTATATCCATTCTTTTCCTGGGTGCCTGACGCTGTACAATGCGATGGAGGAACTCGGCAGAATGACTTCTAGTACATCAGAACTGGTGAGTTTCAGTAAAATAAATTAAATGAGGAATGTTGTTTGTGTGAATCATTGTACCAGTACATCGTACACAACGCTCAAACATGTCTTTTACAACGCTTGATTCTCTGCTGTTTCAGCACATCGACTTGAGAGATTCACGTCCCGCAATGGACTCTCGAGACCTCAAAGTATTTCAAGAGTGGCTTGAAATGCATTTCCCGTTCCTAGATTTAGAAAATCTGAATTCTCTCGGTACTGGCGTCGTTGCGGATAACAAAGTAAACTGCCACATGGCGCTTGAAATCGGCAAAACAGGAGATAGCAACATGATTGGCAAGTCTTTCGCTGAAGTGAAAATTTCCAGAAAATCAAAGGTTGTCCCCCCTATCAGCTATGAACGGTACTGTGACGATCAGAAATGAAGTAACGCCCGTAAACTCCAGTCAGCTATTTATGAGAATAGTGTGTGTTTTAAAAAACGAAACTGAAAAAGCGGAGTACTTTCATTATGAGCTGGCGCCAACTCCACCCTCTCCTTTTGACGGATGTTCAATGCGCAAAACGGACAAGTCAGCGTTTGCGTCTCTCATTAAGTTCTCAGACATTGGCGATCAACTTTGTCCAGAGACCACGTATGTCATTGACGGAGGCTATCTCATGTACGCTGTTAGTTGGCCTCGACTGGCAACATACGGAGAAATTTGCGACCTTTACGTCAGATACGTTGTGACTCGATACCCTTCTGCAGTTGTTGTTTTCGACGGATAAAATGTCCAGCCAACTTCGAAAGAAGCGGAGCAAAGGCGACGCGCTGCAAGAATGACCTGTTTTGATATCGACTTTACCGAACATTCGACATCGACAGCATCATAGGCGGACTTTCTGATGAACAGGAGAAACAAATCTCGACTTATTGATGTACTTTTTTTCAAGATTTGATGCTGTAAAAGTTCGAGTATACCAGGCAACTGGGGACGCCAATCCTCTCATCGTGCACACCGCTTTGGAGATAGAGAGCTTGGGGAAGTCTGTAGTTGTAGTCGGCAACTATACCGATCTTCTGGCAATGCTGATTGCTAGGCGTCAGACGAGAGATGCCTTCATGCTGCATCCAGGGACTTCCAAGTGCCCCGGAAAGCTGTACGATAATGGTGCTATTCAAGATGAAATAGGTGACATGAAGAACTGCGTGCTGTACTCCCATGCTGTCTCAGGTGGTGATAAAACATCTGCAATCTACGGGAAGGGGAAGAAGAAGGCTTACAAATTGCTTCAAAAAAGTGTGGATCTTCGGGAAGAAATTGTCAAAACATACACAAATCCATCTGCGAGTCGCGAAGAAGTTTGCACTGTTGGAGAAAAGTTCATAAGGCCACTGTATCCTGGAGAAAATAAATTGGAGAATATCGATTATCTTCGACATCGTCTGTACCAGATGACCATTGCGCGCCTAGCTCTGACTTGTCAGTTTGAACTTGCGACTCTTCCTCCAACGAGGGAAGCTTTATGGCAGCACTTAATGCGGACTTACTTGCAGGAAACTTTCATTGCTTTCCTTTACACTACACGTATACAGTACTGTGCCCGTTTCCCCGACGTCACGTTGGCCCGGCGATTTCAACGAGAAACCGAAGAAGGGACACAGGCGATACAAAAAAAAATTAAGTCCAGGAAATATTTGTCCAATAAAAAAAAATCAAGCAACTAGCTCGGGCAGGCAAGAGATCGAATATCTCGGGTCGATTAAAGGGAGAGGCATGCAAGGTTCAACAGGACAAATACTTCACAAACAAGAAAAAGAAAAAAAAATCACTGACTCGGGAGAAGTTCCAAACTACAAGAATAACCAGAACCTGAAAAAATCGAGATCCTAAATTTATTTTTGAGCAGACGTACAAAAAAATGAACACTCCTATTACTCTCTGAATATTATTAGTTTGGGATCATAAAAATCCATAATGTCCATCAATGTCATTGAGCTACCCTGTTTGACTTAATTAGGGAAGTACTCGCAAAAAAATGATTAGAGTTCAAGTGTTCGATGATTAGCTGACTAATAATGATTTAAAAAAAACACTTCACTTTCACTTTCAGCTTCTAAAAGAAGAAAAATTAGAAAAAATTCACTATACATTTTTCCTTCCCATGAATGTTAACTGAATTAATAATTTATACATAAATTATTCACACATTTCTAATATTTACAGACTTACGATTGTCAATGATGACTGTCAATCATTTAATTTGACTAAATGAACTTGTGGAATGAAATTATTATTATTAATTTCTATCAACATAATTTAAAGTTTCCTTATGGAAATTACATCAGCTATAAATAACAATAACTTGTTATAGCCGCACAATAACTGGCTTCAAATGACATCCTAATCCCTCATATCATTTTCAAATCATTAGCTGAGTTTATCATATCCTTATGGGATCAATTTAATTATTCAGATTGCGATATTATAACTTTTAGCACATATTAAATTAAGATACAAATGATTCACCTGTGATCTGCAGGAATTATTAATTTTAAATTGACCAGCACTAGTAACTCTGATAACATTGCCTTTATTATGACGATTAATTGAACAGTAATGCAGTAACTGCCATTGCACTGTTTTCCACCGTTGGAACTACTTAATATAATTACAAATATAAAGCACATTCTAATTCCATTGAACCTAGGACTGCATAAGCCCCTATACATCCTGGCATAATCATAATCATTTACTATATCCTCGAAGAAATTTATTAATTGATTTATTAATCGTATTAATAAGTTGGAATGGTATTTCTCATGTCCAACAGTTGCCACCTTAAGACCACTATAAAGTGTCTACAACTCATAATTCATTGTGCTTATACTCAAAGTGCAGTTCCAAATCCATTTGACATAATGACAAATAATCCTCAAATTATTATAAACTCTCGTAATCTGCATTCCTAAATCTGATCAAAAATTTCCCTAATGTGACTCAACATCATATGTTTTGTATTCTAGTGCAATCTGAATTAAATTACTGTAAAGTCTAGGATCATAGATCATGAACCATACTTATAATCTCAATGCCATAAATTAATGAATATGCTACAATCATTACCGCTGCAAAAAGTCAAACGTTCCGTTCGCAATCGCCTTCATGGTAAAAATCGCCATGAGAAAAAAAAAATCCTAACTTAAGAATTATAATTATTATAAAACAAAATATTTATTAAATATCGGAATTTATGTGTGTGAAAGATCTCAATATCTTGAAAATAATTTGCTCTCTAAGTTTGGAAATTCATTCGAAATATATTTCAGCCTCCTGGAAGAAAGAACATAATTAAATCATGGTGTTGGTTTGCCCTAAATGTTCAGAAGGGTGTGGTGTGAATATATGCCCAAGTTGACGATGAATGTGTTTCCCATATTTTCCCACGACGAATTAATCTTGATTCTGTTCTTTAATTTGCAAGATCGGCGTTTAAGAAACTCGTTTAACGCCAACATCATCGTGATGCCTGGTCTACAGTGTATTCAGCCTCTCCAAATCCCGGATTCGTCCTCACCATCACGTTTCCCTATTAAATGCTTAAGCCATTATCTTGAAGTATATGAAAAGTTCCATAAATGTTCCCATATTCTTATTCTTGAGTGAAAGTATCATTGTGGATGACATCAGACACCCCCTAAAAAGAATTAGGTGTACGCCACTGCTGAAGAAATGTTCCATGTATTTCACTGATATGGAATGGACGGTGTTGTTTCGATACTGTTAATAATTTATTAATGCTCTTGCTGGCAATCCGGTTATTTGTTGAATGTATTATGTTGAATGTATTATGTTGAATAAGATGCAATTACTATTGTAGAAATGTTCAACATTGACTGACTATATGCCGGGTCTCGTAGCACGACAAGGTCTGCTATTATATCGTGTGCTTTAACATGCTGCGTATTAATGTCTCCGTATTCTGGCGTTCCACGGCGAATTTGTCAAGTCCGATTTGTAGCTGTGTTAATGTGTTCACTTGATAAAAATACAGTTTCTACTTACATCAGCCTCTTGGAGAAATCACTAATTTTAATTTTACCTGTCACTCGTAAAATTAGTTATAACAAGTACCGGTATTTCACAAGCAAATTTTAATGCTAATATCATAGTGTGGACACACGCTTCCCGAAGGTAGAATGATCGTCTCCGCGCACATGTGGTTTAAATCAGCAATAGAACATACTAGAATGGAATGATCTCTCCGCACGTGTAACACATAGCACACCGGTTGCCCTGGTCACCTGATCCGTAGGAGTGTGGGGAGTTTCCACCCCTCTTCTATTGCGCCATGACTTGTCAAAGCCGATAGGAGTTGAAGATATTCCACACTCGCTTGTGCTAAATTTTAGCTCAATGCCATAAGGATGGGTCCATTTAGCAGCTAGAATAATTATGAAGAATGTTTCTTTAGCTCTGGGTCTGCTACAAACACATGCTGGAATACATTACAATATGTTACATTCATCAACCACTTCCAAGGTTGCTTTACGAATCTCGGCAATTAAAGATCACCAGCATGTTGGATTTCGGTCACATGTTCCCCTCTCCTGTTTTTTATAAGTTTTGGTCAGAGAACTTATAAAACATCATTATGCTAAGATTATGTGAAGAAATCAAACATGTCTGTCCAGAACTAATTCTCAGGTTTGAAATATTTTCTGAGATTTCCAGCGTTGTAGTTTCCAATCACTCGGTCAGTGTGTATTTCTGCCAAACGATAACTGTTGTTGCCGAAAACTCTTACAATCTTTACTGGACCATAATAAAGCTTAGCGAATTTGTTATAGACTCTCATGGGTTAGTTGGATGATACTGGTCTCCTTATCAAGACTAAATCGTTTTCCCGTAGAGGTTCTCTGAATTTCCTTCCTGCCTGTCTTTTCTTTCTCTTTTCGGCGTGGCGTTCCAAGCTCTCTCTAGCCATGTCAATGCGCGTGGGAATTGATTGAATTATTTCCGGTGCTGTGGAAATAATTCCATCCCATACTCTCTCTGGTTTACGTCCATAATGTAACATGTATGCCACTTGCGATGTACTTTCATGTATTGTCGAATTAAGGCTTTCTTCAATGATGGGTATAACCTTCATCCATTTATCATGATTATCCGAACAGTAAAGTCGACAGAATTTTCCAATTTCAGACATTATTCTTTCTGCAGGATTTCCTTCAGGATATCTGATAGTATTGAGGATGTGCTTTACATTTAGCCTTACCATTGCCTGCTGAAATTCTTGACTTGTGAATTGGCTCCCATGATCACTTAATAAGAATTCGGGTGTGCCGGCTTCTTTGAAAACACAATTCTCTAGCCGTCTAATGATATATCGCGATGTAGCCTTCTGAATCGGGTGCAACATTACCAATTTAGAGAATACATCTATTGTAACCAAGATATACTGGTTTCCTCTAAATGATCTTTGAAGTGGGCCATAAATGTCCGTCGCATATAATTCTCCCGGTCGGGACGGAATTATAGCAATCGGTGGTTCCTTAGCAAGCTTCGAAATGTATTTGCTCCGCTGGCAATTATCGCAGGACCTTATAACCTTACGTATGGTTTTCCTCATACAATTCCAAATGAAAGCTTCTTTAACTGCGTGCAGAGTCTTGTCCTGTCCGGAGTGTCCCGTTGAACGATGGACAAGTCAGATTACTTTATTAACACGTTTTGGTGGTAAGACTGTTCTCAACTTCGTATGATCCTTGTCCGCATATTTCATGACAATGTCTCCCACGATGTGGTATTCTCCCGCTTGTCTCGAAGTTGGGATGAAATTCGGATCATGCTGGTCCATTCTCTTCTTTAGGAAACGATACATGTTTCTCAAGGGTTCAAACCTCTTCTGTGATGCTGCGATTCTTCTAAGCTTATGTAACGTATCCGCATCTTCCGGAACAACCTCAATCAAGTGTATGTCTTCCCCACAAGGATTACGACTTAGAACATCGGCTAATATGTTCAATTTGCCAGATCGATGAACTATATCCACGTTAAATTGCTGCAATAATAAGGTCCATCTGGTAATTCTATCATTAGCGAGGTCTGTTTTCAACATGAATTGCAAAGCTTGATGGTCGGTGATTATTGTGACTTTGTATCCTATCAGTATCTTTTTCCAAGTCTGTAAAGCATATATGGCAGCTAATGCTTCCAATTCTGTCACAGTGTAATTGGCTTCATGGCTTTTAAGTTTGTGGCTGGCAAATGCAAGATAGTGGTGTTTTCCCTCGGCATCCATTTGATACAATACAGCACTCACACCAATCTTTGACGCATCCGATTCTATGAAGAAATTCCGAGAGAAATCGGGGTATTCCAATTTAATATGATCAACCAGCATTTGTTTAGCTCTATCAAACGCCTCACTTCATGCTTCGCTCGATTTCCATTTATTGTTTAATTTCAACAAATTCTGGAGTGGTGCCATCCCCTCCGTATAGTTAGGACAGTGCGTCGAAAAGAATTGACACATTCCTAAGAATTGTCTAACTTGACGTACTTTCTTCGGTTGAGGAAACTCCGCAATTGCCTGAATCTTCGTAGGATTAGGCCTATATCCGTGTCCGTCGATGATGTGACCTAAAAACGTTATTTCAGTTTGAAAAAAACTGCATTTGTCACGGTTGACTTTGACGTTGGCTGCTTTCAAATTATCAAACAATAATTGAGGTGTTGCAAATGTTGTTCCCCGTCTGTAGATGCAATTATTATATCGTCTATGTAGCATATCACATTCGCTTTGACTTCTTGTTTTAGGTTGGAATCCAATGCTCTTATCATCACAGGACCGCTGTTCTTTAAACCGAAAAGCATTCTCTTGAAAGCATAGGTTATGTTATTAAATAGAAAACCAGTGTATTTGCGGCAATTTTCAGATAACGCTACGTGATAAAATGATGAGGTCAAATCGATGGTAGAAAAATATGTTTTTCCTTCAAATTTCCTCAAAATTTCCCGAATTTTTGGAGGTCTATCATGTTCCAAGAGCAGACGTTCATTCAATCCCCTCGCATCCAGACATAAGCGTAGTTGTCCATTTGCCTTTTGCACAACCGCCAGTGGATTTAGGAAAGTCGTGGGCATTCGACAAATGATGTCATCATCTTCCATCTTCTGGATCATGTCTTCAACTTCAGCTTGCCACTTTTCCGGAATCGGATATAATTTCTTTCGATAAGGAGTAGCATCTGTTAACTGGATTTCATACTCAAAATTCTTAACTAGTCCAGGTTTGCTATTGAAAATATCATCATATTCTTCTAATAAATCATTCAACTTCTGTTGAGTTTCTGGATTAATTTTTCCTCCTATATTCCTATGCTCTGTTTCCACTGAATTGATTATTTCATCCATAACATGCATATTTCCAAACTCCCATACTAAGCCTTCACGAGCCTCTTCTTTCAGTCCCTCAGTGGAAGTAAAATATATATATATCGGTTCTTCATATCAATGACCAGACCATTGTCAGATATGAAATCAACTGCGATTATGATATCGAAATTTGAATTTGATAAGACTAGGAAGATGTGTTGTATCTTCCTTCCAGCAAGTTCCATTTCTAACATTACCTGTTGTTTACATTTAATTATCCTGTCAGGGATAACTCCTCTAATCTTTACAGTTGATGCCGGAAGAATGTCAAGTTTTCCTTTTGACTGGAGCAATTCCAGACATGACTGTGATATAATAGAAACCATGGCCCCTGTGTCCACTAACGTCTTTATTTGGCATCCCATTATATTTAAAGAAATAGTCGGTAATTCATGTCTGATCCCTCGGCGTACTTCTTCATTTTCAAATATGAGGTCTTCATCCTTTATTTCGTATAATTCCTGAATTTGTACAATGTCCGAGTTGATTAGAATTTCATTACCTATTGTTGATTGGACGTTTTTTTTTCATGGTTCAGCCCACTAATACTAGGCTGGTCTAACTCTTCTTCTGTTGGTGCTGAAGGTCGTGTATTTCTTAATTGTTCTATATATTCTCGGCTTTCCTGATACCTGGTGTCCAAATTGTTACTGTTTTGCTTGTTCCTCTCTTCTTGAGACCTATTATTCTGGTTGGAGTAGCTGTTAAACCTCCCGCGTTGGTACCAGTTATTTTGTCCTCTGTTACGATACCTCGAATATCTTCGATTATACGGGGTATTTCTCTGATTATTATTATTATTATCGTTTCTACGGTTGTATTGATAATCATCTTGCTGGTGGTCAGAATCCCTCGATGTCTTCTCTTCTTGTTGCGCTGGTCTTTCTGTTTGGGCTGTCCTATCCATTAAGACCGCATTTATTTCCCGACTTTCCTTTCTGTCATGTCTACCATTATTGCCTAGAGTAGCGTGATCCATACGCCTAAGAACTTCTTCACAATCTTCCAGGGTTTCTACTCCCGATACTATGAGCATGCGCTGTACTTCAATGGGAAATTGCCTCGTTATGGCTCTTATCAGTTCCTGGCGTGGTAAAGGTGGCTTTAGAAATTGTAGCTTTGCGAGCTGCGAAGTGAAGTAATTCGCATATCTAGTCGGATGGGACGTGGTATATTTCTTAGAGTACATTTCCGCTCTAATATCCAATTGTTCATCTGAACTCCAAAAACGGTGTAGAAATGATTGACTAAAGTCTTCCATATTAACAAACGAACATCTAAATGCCCTAAACCAATTTAAAGGAACTCCTTCCAAGTGTCTTTCAAGTATTCTGAGCTCTCTGTCCTTGGATATCCTGTTTTCATCCATGTATTCCCGAATATCTCTCAGGAATTCCATCGGTGTCAAGTTATTACCCCATTAAACTTGCGTGGTCGATCATCAATGTTTCGAATTATTGTGACGTGTCCCTTCGTAGTTGAATTGGCTTTATTCCCTTCCGTATCTAACGTTCCACAAGCATTAGGACTATCTGATGTTCTTAAAACATTGGGACTATCTGATTGTAATATTTGTCCTGGTTGCTCATAAGTGTGGCTAACATTATTTTTCATGTTTGATAGTTCGGTTTCCAGATTCGATATCCGAATTGTGGTCATGTCGTGCTCTAACTTGTGTTTATTTTCCATATCTGCCGCTGTAATAATTACACTATTCCTCATCTGTGTCTGTAGCTCATTACGCACGTGCTCGAAATCATTGTTACATTTCTCTGTTAGCTGGTTTACTTTCTCCTTGATATCAGCTATCTCCGTAGAATTAGTGTCAGTGACTGTTAGCAAATTCTTAACTACTGTTTCATTTTTCTGCTGTACCCTCTCATTATGTTCTGATAAATCTTTACTTAAACCATCTAAATTGTCAGTCAACTTCTTTTCTAAACCTTGCAATCTGTCTACAAATTGTGCTTTGACAGCGTTAACTTGACCTGATACGTGGGTATGCAATTCCTTTCTAAGAACTTTGAGATTATGGGTAAGTCTTGTATCACAAGCATCTAACTTTTTGTCTAAGGCTAAATTACTTTTTTCAACATCTGCCTGCACTTGCGCAATTTGCGTTTGCAAACGGACATCTAAACTCTTTACATCGCTAGATACCATTTGAGTATCTGTATTTAAAGATTGAATATCTGATTTAATATCTATTATAGAATAGTTAATACTTTCTATTCCCATATTGGCTTTTAATATATCGGTTCTAACATTTAATATATCAGCATGAATATCCTGTGTATCATCTTTAATCAACTGCACTTTGCTTGATAAATTGTCAATATCGGCTTTTAGTTCCTGCCTACCAGTAGCTAAACTTTCATTCAATGTGGTTATTCGTGCATTAAGTTCCTGCTTATCAGCAGCCAAACTATCTTTAAGTTCCTGCTTATCAGTAGCTAAAGTGTTCTTTACCACATTCAAATCCTCATACAGTCTGTCAAAGCCCCTTTGGATTTGAGCAAGAATGTCCTGGGGTCCTTCTGCTTCTGCTGCATCAGTCATTATAATTACACAAATATATAAATATACTTAAGACTAGGGAAACTTAATAGTAAGATGACGAACCAAGACCATGCGACTGAATATATTCGAATGAATTCCAAACATGTTTTACGTCTAACAAATCCAGCACAACGATTTCTCAAACCTCCAATTATCCTGACATTTATCTTTACCTGATAAGTTAAACAAACAACATCTAGATTTGAATTTAAAAAAAATCCGATTCAATGACATTGCAAGATATCAAAACTCGTCTGACTCTCCAACTATCCCAAAAAAAATAATGGACTGGAAAAAAATGTGTTTAACTTGTGTTTATTTTCCATATCTGCCGCTGTAATAATTACACTATTCCTCATCTGTGTCTGTAGCTCATTACGCACGTGCTCGAAATCATTGTTACATTTCTCTGTTAGCTGGTTTACTTTCTCCTTGATATCAGCTATCTCCGTAGAATTAGTGTCAGTGACTGTTAGCAAATTCTTAACTACTGTTTCATTTTTCTGCTGTACCCTCTCATTATGTTCTGATAAATCTTTACTTAAACCATCTAAATTGTCAGTCAACTTCTTTTCTAAACCTTGCAATCTGTCTACAAATTATCAGTAGCTTAAGTGTTCTTTACCACATTCAAATCCTCATACAGTCTGTCAAAGCCCCTTTGGATTTGAGCAAGAATGTCCTGGGGTCCTTCTGCTTCTGCTGCATCAGTCATTATAATTACACAAATATATAAATATACTTAAGACTAGGGAAACTTAATAGTAAGATGACGAACCAAGACCATGCGACTGAATATATTCGAATGAATTCCAAACATGTTTTACGTCTAACAAATCCAGCACAACGATTTCTCAAACCTCCAATTATCCTGACATTTATCTTTACCTGATAAGTTAAACAAACAACATCTAGATTTGAATTTTAAAAAAATCCGATTCAATGACATTGCAAGATATCAAAACTCGTCTGACTCTCCAACTATCCCAAAAAAAAATAATGGACTGGAAAAAAATTACCAAACCGTCGAGCTTATCACGCTCGGCATCAAATTGCTGCCTCACGTAACGTTGCCCACACGTATAGGGCGCCAAATCGCTGTGCCCGTTTCCCCGACGTCACGTTGGCCCGGTGATTTCAACGAGAAACCTAAGAAGGAACACAGGCGATACAAAAAAAATTAAGTCCAGGAAATATTTGTCCAATAAAAAAAATCAAGCAACTAGCTCGGGCAGGCAAGAGATCGAATATCTCGGGTCGATTAAAGGGAGAGGCATGCAAGGTTCAACAGGACAAATACTTCACAAACAAGAAAAAGAAAAAAAAATATCACTGACTCGGGAGAAGTTCCAAACTACAAGAATAACCAGAACCTGAAAAAATCGAAATCCTAAATTTATTTTTGAGCAGACGGACAAAAAAATGAACACTCCTATTACTCTCTGAATATTATTAGTTTGGGATCATAAAAATCCATAATGTCCATCAATGTCATTGAGCTACCCTGTTTGACTTAATTAGGGAAGTACTCGCAAAAGAAATGATTAGAGTTCATGTGTTCGATGATTAGCTGAATAATAATGATAAAAAAACTTCACTTTCACTTTCAGCTTCTAAAAGAAGAAAAATTAGAAAAAAATCACTATACATTTTTCCTTCCCATGAATGTTAACTGAATTAATAATTTATACATGAATTATTCACACATTTCTAATATTTACAGACTTACGATTGTCAATGATGATTGTCAATCATTTAATTTGACTAAATTAAATTGTGGAATGAAATTATTATTATTAATTTCTATCAACATAATTTAAAGTTTCCTTATGGAAATTACATCAGCTATAAATAACAATAACTTGTTATAGCCGCACAATAACTGGCTTCAAATGACATCCTAATCCCTCATATCATTTTCAAATCATTAGCTGAGTTTATCATATCCTTATGGGATCAATTTAATTATTCAGATTGCGATATTATAACTTTTAGCACATATTAAATTAAGATACAAATGGTTCACCTGTGGTCTGCAGGAATTATTAATTTTAAATTGACCAGCACTAGTAACTCTGATAACATTACCTTTATTATGACGATTAATTGAACAGTAATGCAGTAACTGCCATTGCACTGCTTTCCACCGTTGGAACTACTTAATATAATTACAAATATATAGCACATTCTAATTCCATTGAACCTAGGACTGCATAAGCCCCTATACATCCTGGCATAATCATAATCATTTACTATATCCTCGAAGAAATATATTAATTGATTTATTAATCGTATTAATAAGTTGGAATGGTATTTCTCATGTCCAACAGTTGCCACCTTAAGACCACTATAAAGTGTCTACAACTCATAATTCATTGTGCTTATACTCAAAGTGCAGTTCCAAATCCATTTGACATGATGACAAATAATCCTCAAATTATTATAAACTCTCGTAATCTGCATTCCTAAATCTGATCAAAAATTTCCCTAATGGGACTCAACATCATAGGCTTTGTATTCTAGTGCAATCTGAATTAAATTACTGTAAAGTCTAGGATCATAGATCATGAACCATACTTATAATCTCAATGCCATAAACTAATGAATATGCTACAATCATTACCGCTGCAAAAAGTCAAACGTTCCGTTCGCAATCGCCTTCATGGTAAAAATCGCCATGAGAAAAAAAAAATCCTAACTTTAGAATTATAATTATTATAAAACAAAATATTTATTAAATATCGGAATTTATGTGTGTGAAAGATCTCAATATCTTGAAAATAATTTGCTCTCTAAGTTTGGAAATTCATTCGAAATATATTTTAGCCTCCTGGAAGAAAGAACATAATTAAATCATGGTGTTGGTTTGCCCTAAATGTTCAGAAGGGTGTGGTGTGAATATATGCCCAAGTTGACGATGAATGTGTTTCCCATATTTTCCCACGACGAATTAATCTTGATTCTGTTCTTTAATTTGCAAGATCGGCGTTTAAGAAACTCGTTTAACGCCAACATCATCGTGATGCCTGGTCTACAGTGTATTCAGCCTCTCCGAATCCCGGATTCGTCCTCACCATCAAGTTTCCCTATTAAATGCTTAAGCCATTATCTTGAAGTATATGAAAAGTTCCATAAATGTTCCCATATTCTTATTCTTGAGTGAAAGTATCATAGTGGATGACATCAGACACCCCCTAAAAAGAATTAGGTGTACGCCACTGCTGAAGAAATGTTCCATGTATTTCACTGATATGGAATGGACGGTCTTGCTTCGATACTGTTAGTAATTTATTAATGCTCTTGCTGGCAATCCGGTTATTTGTTGAATGTATTATGTTGAATGTATTATGTTGAATAAGATGCTATTACTATTGTAGAAATGTTCAACATTGACTGACTATATGCCGGGTCTCGTAGCACGACAAGGTCTACTATTATATCGTGTGCTTTAACATGCTGCATATTAATGTCTCCGTATACTGGCGTTCCACGGTGAATTTGTCAAGTCCGATTTGTAGCTGTGTTAATGTGTTCACTTGATAAAAATACAGTTTCTACTTACATCAGCCTCTTGGAGAAATCACTAATTTTAATTTTACCTGTCACTCGTAAAATTAGTTATAACAAGTACCGGTATTTCACAAGCAAATTGTAATGCTAATATCATAGTGTGGACACACGCTTCCCGAAGGTAGAATGATCGTCTCCGCGCACATGTGGTTTAAATCAGCAATAGAACATACTAGAATGGAATGATCTCTCCGCACGTGTTACACATAGCACACCGGTTGCCCTGGTCACCTGATCCGTAGGAGTGTGGGGAGTTTCCACCCCTCTTCTATTGCGTCATGACTTGTCAAAGCCGATAGGAGTTGAAGATATTCCACACTCGCTTGTGCTAAATTTTAGCTCAATGCCATAAGGATGTGTCCATTTCGCAGCTAGAATAATTATGAAGAATGTTTCTTTAGCTCTGGGTCTGCTAGAAACACATGCTGGAATACATTACAATATGTTACATTCATCAACCACTTCCAAGGTTGCTTTACGAATCTCGGCAATTAAAGATCACCAGCATGTTGGATTTCGGTCACATGTTCCCCTCTCCTGTTTTTTATAAGTTTTGGTCAGAGAACTTATAAAACATCATTATGCTAAGATTATGTGAAGAAATCAAACATGTCTGTCCAGAACTAATTCTCAGGTTTGAAATATTTTCTGAGATTTCCAGCGTTGTAGTTTCCAATCACTCGGTCAGTGTGTATTTCTGCCAAACGATAACTGTTGTTGCCGAAAACTCTTACAATCTTTACTGGACCATAATAAAGCTTAGCGAATTTGTTATAGACTCTCATGGGTTAGTTGGATGATACTGGTCTCCTTATCAAGACTAAATCGTTTTCCCGTAGAGGTTCTCTGAATTTTCTTCCTGCCTGTCTTTTCTTTCTCTTTTCGGCGTGGCGTTCCAAGCTCTCTCTAGCCATGTCAATGCGCGTGGGAATTGATTGAATTATTTCCGGTGCTGTGGAAATAATTCCATCCCATACTCTCTCTGGTTTACGTCCATAATGTAACATGAATGCCACTTGCGATGTACTTTCATGTATTGTCGAATTAAGGCTTTCTTCAATGATGGGTATAACCTTCATCCATTTATCATGATTATCCGAACAGTAAAGTCGACAGAATTTTCCAATTTCAGACATTATTCTTTCTGCAGGATTTCCTTCAGGATATCTGATAGTGTAGAGGATGTGCTTTACATTTAGCCTTACCATTGCCTGCTGAAATTCTTGACTTGTGAATTGGCTCCCATGATCACTTAATAAGAATTCGGGTGTACCGGCTTCTTTGAAAACACAATTCTCTAGCCGTCTAATGATATATCGCGATGTAGCCTTCTGAATCGGGTGCAACATTACCAGTTTAGAGAATACATCTATTGTAACCAAGATATACTGGTTTCCTCTAAATGATCTTGGAAGTGGGCCATAAATGTCCGTCGCATATAATTCTCCCGGTCGTGACGGGATTATAGCAATCGGTGGTTCCCTAGCAAGCTTCGAAATGTATTTGCTCCGCTGGCAATTATCGCAGGACCTTATAACCTTACGTATGGTTTCCCTCATACAATTCCAAATGAAAGCTTCTTTAGCTGCGTGCAGAGTCTTGTCCTGTCCGGAGTGTCCCGTTGAACGATGGACAAGTCAGATTACTTTATTAACAAGTTTTGGTGGTAAGACTGTTCTCAACTTCGTATGATCCTTGTCCGCATATTTCATGACAATGTCTCCCACGATGTGGTATTCTCCCGCTTGTCTCGAAGTTGGGATGGAATTCGGATCATGCTGGTCCATTCTCTTCTTTAGGAAACGATACATGTTTCTCAAGGGTTCAAACCTCTTCTGTGATGCTGCGATTCTTCTAAGCTTATGTAACGTATCCGCATCTTCCGGAACAACCTCAATCAAGTGTATGTCTTCCCCACAAGGATTACGACTTAGAACATCGGCTAATATGTTCAATTTGCCAGATCGATGAACTATATCCACGTTAAATTGCTGCAATAATAAGGTCCATCTGGTAATTCTATCATTAGCGAGGTCTGTTTTCAACATGAATTGCAAAGCTTGATGGTCGGTGATTATTGTGACTTTGTATCCTATCAGTATCTTTTTCCAAGTCTGTAAAGCATATATGGCAGCTAATGCTTCCAATTCTGTCACAGTGTAATTGGCTTCATGGCTTTTAAGTTTGCGGCTGGCAAATGCAAGATAGTGATGTTTTCCCTCGGCATCCATTTGATACAATACAGCACTCACACCAATCTTTGACGCATCCGATTCTATGAAGAAATTCCGAGAAAAATCGGGGTATTCCAATTTAATATGATCAACCAGCATTTGTTTAGCTCTATCAAACGCCTCACTTCATGCTTCGCTCCATTTCCATTTATTGTTTAATTTCAACAAATTCTGGAGGGGTGCCATCACCTCCGTATAGTTAGGACAGTGCGTCGAAAAGAATTGACACATTCCTAAGAATTGTCTAACTTGACGTACTTTCTTCGGTTGAGGAAACTCCGCAATTGCCTGAATCTTCGTAGGATTAGGCCTATATCCGTGTCCGTCGATGATGTGACCTAAAAACTTTATTTCAGTTTGAAAAAAAACTGCATTTGTCACGGTTGACTTTGAAGTTGGCTGCTTTCAAATTATCAAACAATAATCTGAGGTGTTGCAAATGTTGTTCCCCGTCTGTAGATGCAATTATTATATCGTCTATGTAGCATATCACATTCGCTTTGACTTCTTGTTTTAGGTTGGAATCCAATGCTCTTATCATCACAGGACCGCTGTTCTTTAAACCGAAAGACATTCTCTTGAAAGCATAGGTTATGTTATTAAATAGAAAACCAGTGTATTTGCGGCAATTTTCAGATAACGCTACGTGATAAAATGATGAGGTCAAATCGATGGTAGAAAAATATGTTTTTCCTTCAAATTTCCTCAAAATTTTCCGAATTTTTGGAGGTCTATTATGTTCCAAGAGCAGACGTTCATTCAATCCCCTCGCATCCAGACATAAGCGTAGTTGTCCATTTGCCTTTTGCACAACCGCCAGTGGATTTAGGAAAGTCGTGGGCATTCGACAAATGATGTCATCATCTTCCATCTTCTGGATCATGTCTTCAACTTCAGCTTGCCACTTTTCCGGAATCGGATATAATTTCTTTCGATAAGGAGTAGCATCTGTTAACTGGATTTCATACTCAAAATTCTTAACTAGTCCAGGTTTGCTATTGAAAATATCATCATATTCTTCTAATAAATCATTCAACTTCTGTTGAGTTTCTGGATTGATTTTTCCTCCTATATACCTATGCTCTGTTTCCACTGAATTGATTATTTCATCCATAACATCCATATTTCCAAACTCCCATACTACGCCTTCACGAGCCTCTTCTTTCAGTCCCTCAGTGGAAGTAAAATATATATATATCGGTTCTTCATATCAATGACCAGACCATTGTCAGATATGAAATCAACTGCGATTATGATATCGAAATTTGAATTTGATAAGACTAGGAAGATGTGTTGTATCTTCCTTCCAGCAAGTTCCATTTCTAACATTACCTGTTGTTTACATTTAATTATCCTGTCAGGGATAACTCCTCTAATCTTTACAGTTGATGCCGGAAGAATGTCAAGTTTTCCTTTTGACTGGAGCAATTCCAGACATGACTGTGATATAATAGAAACCATGGCCCCTGTGTCCACTAACGTCTTTATTTGGCATCCCATTATATTTAAAGAAATAGTCGGTAATTCATGTCTGATCCCTCGGCGTACTTCTTCATTTTCAAATATGAGGTCTTCATCCTTTATTTCGTATAATTCCTGAATTTGTACAATGTCCGAGTTGATTAGAATTTCATTACCTATTGTTGATTGGACGTTTTTTTTTCATGGTTCAGCCCACTAATACTAGGCTGGTATAACTCTTCTTCTGTTGGTGCTGAAGGTCGTGTATTTCTTAATTGTTCTATATATTCTCGGCTTTCCTGATACCTGGTGTCCAAATTGTTACTGTTTTGCTTGTTCCTCTCTTCTTGAGACCTATTATTCTGGTTGGAGTAGCTGTTAAACCTCCCGCGTTGGTACCAGTTATTTTGTCCTCTGTTACGATACCTCGAATATCTTCGATTATACGGGGTATTTCTCTGATTATTATTATTATTATTATCGTTTCTACGGTTGTATTGATAATCATCTTGCTGGTGGTCAGAATCCCTCGATGTCTTCTCTTCTTGTTGCGCTGGTCTTTCTGTTTGGGCTGTCCTATCCATTAAGACCGCATTTATTTCCCGACTTTCCTTTCTGTCATGTCTACCATTATTGCCTAGAGTAGCGTGATCCATACGCCTAAGAACTTCTTCACAATCTTCCAGGGTTTCTACTCCCGATACTATGAGCATGCGTTGTACTTCAATGGGAAATTGCCCCGTTATGGCTCTTATCAGTTCCTGGCGTGGTAAAGGTGGAGTTAGAAATTGTAGCTTTGCGAGCTGCGAAGTGAAGTAATTCGCATATCTAGTCGGATGGGACGTGGTATATTTCTTAGAGTACATTTCCGCTCTAATATCCAATTGTTCATCTGAACTCCAAAAACGGTGTAGAAATGATTGACTAAAGTCTTCCATATTAACAAACGAACATCAAAATGTCCTAAACCAATTTAAAGGAACTCCTTCCAAGTGTCTTTCAACTATTCTGAGCTCTCTGTCCTTGGATATCCTGTTTTCATCCATGTATTCCCGAATATCTCTCAGAAATTCCATCGGTGTCAAGTTATTACCCCCATTAAACTTGCGTGGTCGATCATCAATGTTTCGAATTATTGTGACGTGTCCCTTCGTAGTTGAATTGGCTTTATTCCCTTCCGTATCTAACGTTCCACAAGCATTAGGACTATCTGATGTTCTTAAAACATTGGGACTATCTGATTGTAATATTTGTCCTGGTTGCTCATAAGTGTGGCTAACATTATTTTTCATGTTTGATAGTTCGGTTTCCAGATTCGATATCCGAATTGTGGTCATGTCGTGCTCTAACTTGTGTTTATTTTCCATATCTGCCGCTGTAATAATTACACTATTCCTCATCTGTGTCTGTAGCTCATTACGCACGTGCTCGAAATCATTGTTACATTTCTCTGTTAGCTGGTTTACTTTCTCCTTGATATCAGCTATCTCCGTAGAATTAGTGTCAGTGACTGTTAGCAAATTCTTAACTACTGTTTCATTTTTCTGCTGTACCCTCTCATTATGTTCTGATAAATCTTTACTTAAACCATCTAAATTGTCGGTCAACTTCTTTTCTAAACCTTGCAATCTGTCTACAAATTGTGCTTTGACAGCTTTAACTTGACCTGATACGTGGGTATGCAATTCCTTTCTAAGAACTTTGAGATTATGGGTAAGTCTTGTATCACAAGCATCTAACTTTTTGTCTAAGGCTAAATTACTTTTTTCAACATCTGCCTGCACTTGCGCAATTTGCGTTTGCAAACGGACATCTAAACTCTTTACATCGCTAGATACCATTTGAGTATCTGTATTTAAAGATTGAATATCTGATTTAATATCTATTATAGAATAGTTAATACTTTCTATTCCCATATTGGCTTTTAATATATCGGTTCTAACATTTAATATATCAGCATGAATATCCTGTGTATCATCTTTAATCAACTGCACTTTGCTTGATAAATTGTCAATATCGGCTTTTAGTTCCTACCTACCAGTAGCTAAACTTTCATTCAATGTGGTTATTCGTGCATTAAGTTCCTGCTTATCAGCAGCCAAACTATCTTTAAGTTCCTGCTTATCAGTAGCTAAAGTGTTCTTTACCACATTCAAATCCTCATACAGTCTGTCAAAGCCCCTTTGGATTTGAGCAAGAATGTCCTGGGGTCCTTCTGCTTCTGCTGCATCAGTCATTATAATTACACAAATATATAAATATACTTAAGACTAGGGAAACTTAATAGTAAGATGACGAACCAAGACCATGCGACTGAATATATTCGAATGAATTCCAAACATGTTTTACGTCTATCAAATACAGCACAACGATTTCTCAAACCTCCAATTATCCTGACATTTATCTTTACCTGATAAGTTAAACAAACAACATCTAGATTTGAATTTTAAAAAAATCCCGATTCAATGACATAGCAAGATATCAGAACTCTTCTGACTCTCCAAATTCCCCAAAAAAAATTATGGACTGGAAAAAAATTACCAAACCGTCGAGCTAATCACGCTCGGCATCAAATTGCTGCCTCACGTAACGTTGCCCACACGTATAGGGTGCCAAATCGCTGTGCCCGTTTCCCCGACGTCACGTTGGCCCGGTGATTTCAACGAGAAACCGAAGAAGGGACACAGGCGATACAAAAAAAAAATTAAGTCCAGGAAATATTTGTCCAATAAAAAAAAATCAAGCAAATAGCTCTGGCAGGCAAGAGATCGAATATCTCGGGTCGATTAAAGGGAGAGGCATGCAAGGTTCAACAGGACAAATACTTCACAAACAAGAAAAAGAAAAAAAAAATATCACTGACTCGGGAGAAGTTCCAAACTACAAGAATAACCAGAACCTGAAAAAATCGAAATCCTAAATTTATTTTTGAGCAGACGGACAAAAAAAATGAACACTCCTATTACTCTCTGAATATTATTAGTTTGGGATCATAAAAATCCATAATGTCCATCAATGTCATTGAGCTACCCTGTTTGACTTAATTAGGGAAGTACTCGCAAAAGAAATGATTAGAGTTCAAGTGTTCGATGATTAGCTGAATAATAATGATAAAAAACCTTCCCTTTCACTTTCAGCTTCTAAAAGAAGAAAAATTAGAAAAAATTCACTATACATTTTTCCTTCCCATGAATGTTAACTGAATTAATAATTTATACATGAATTATTCACACATTTCTAATATTTACAGACTTACGATTGTCAATGATGACTGTCAATCATTTAATTTGACTAAATGAAATTGTGGAATGAAATTATTATTATTAATTTCTATCAACATAATTTAAAGTTTCCTTATGGAAATTACATCAGCTATAAATAACAATAACTTGTTATAGCCGCACAATAACTGGCTTCAAATGACATCCTAATCCCTCATATCATTTTCAAATCATTAGCTGAGTTTATCATATCCTTATGGGATCAATTTAATTATTCAGATTGCGATATTATAACTTTTAGCACATATTAAATTAAGATACAAATGGTTCACCTGTGGTCTGCAGGAATTATTAATTTTAAATTGACCAGCACTAGTAACTCTGATAACATTGCCTTTATTATGACGATTAATTGAACAGTAATGCAGTAACTGCCATTGCACTGTTTTCCACCGTTGGAACTACTTAATATAATTACAAATATAAAGCACATTCTAATTCCATTGAACCTAGGACTGCATAAGCCCCTATACATCCTGGCATAATCATAATAATTTACTATATCCTCGAAGAAATTTATTAATTGATTTATTAATCGTATTAATAAGTTGGAATGGTATTTCTCATGTCCAACAGTTGCCACCTTAAGACCACTATAAAGTGTCTACAACTCATAATTCATTGTGCTTATACTCTAAGTGCAGTTCCAAATCCATTTGACATGATGACAAATAATCCTCAAATTATTATAAACTCTCGTAATCTGCATTCCTAAATCTGATAAAAAAAATCCCTAATGGGACTCAACATCATAGGCTTTGTCTTCTAGTGCAATCTGAATTAAATTACTGTAAAGTCTAGGATCATAGATCATGAACCATACTTATAATCTCAATGCCATAAATTAATGAATATGCTACAATCATTACCGCTGCAAAAAGTCAAACGTTCCGTTCGCAATCGCCTTCATGGTAAAAATCGCCATGAGAAAAAAAAATCCTAACTTTAGAATTATAATTATTATAAAACAAAATATTTATTAAATATCGGAATTTATGTGTGTGAAAGATCTCAATATCTTGAAAATAATTTGCTCTCTAAGTTTGGAAATTCATTCGAAATATATTTTAGCCTCCTGGAAGAAAGAACATAATTAAATCATGGTGTTGGTTTGCCCTAAATGTTCAGAAGGGTGTGGTGTGAATATATGCCCAAGTTGACGATGAATGTGTTTCCCATATTTTCCCACGACGAATTAATCTTGATTCTGTTCTTTAATTTGCAAGATCGGCGTTTAAGAAACTCGTTTAACGCCAACATCATCGTGATGCCTGGTCTACAGTGTATTCAGCCTCTCCGAATCCCGGATTCGTCCTCACCATCAAGTTTCCCTATTAAATGCTTAAGCCATTATCTTGAAGTATATGAAAAGTTCCATAAATGTTCCCATATTGTTATTCTTGAGTGAAAGTATCATAATGGATGACATCAGACACCCCCTAAAAAGAATTAGGTGTACGCCACTGCTGAAGAAATGTTCCATGTATTTCACTGATATGGAATGGACGGTGTTGTTTCGATACTGTTAGTAATTTATTAATGCTCTTGCTGGCAATCCGGTTATTTGTTGAATGTATTATGTTGAATGTATTATGTTGAATAAGATGCTATTACTATTGTAGAAATGTTCAACATTGACTGACTATATGCCGGGTCTCGTAGCACGACAAGGTCTGCTATTATATCGTGTGCTTTAACATGCTGCATATTAATGTCTCCGTATACTGGCGTTCCACGGTGAATTTGTCAAGTCCGATTTGTAGCTGTGTTAATGTGTTCACTTGATAAAAAATACAGTTTCTACTTACATCAGCCTCTTGGAGAAATCACTAATTTTAATTTTACCTGTCACTCGTAAAATTAGTTATAACAAGTACCGGTATTTCACAAGCAAATTGTAATGCTAATATCATAGTGTGGACACACGCTTCCCGAAGGTAGAATGATCGTCTCCGCGCACATGTGGTTTAAATCAGCAATAGAACATACTAGAATGGAATGATCTCTCCGCACGTGTTACACATAGCACACCGGTTGCCCTGGTCACCTGATCCGTAGGAGTGTGGGGAGTTTCCACCCCTCTTCTATTGCGTCATGACTTGTCAAAGCCGATAGGAGTTGAAGATATTCCACACTCGCTTGTGCTAAATTTTAGCTCAATGCCATAAGGATGGGTCCATTTAGCAGCTAGAATAATTATGAAGAATGTTTTTTTAGTTCTGGGTCTGCTACAAACACATGCTGGAATCCATTACAATATGTTACATTCATCAACCACTTCCAAGGTTGCTTTACGAATCTCGGCAATTAAAGATCACCAACATGGTGGATTTCGGTCACAATACAATATCTTTCTAGTATTTCTCAGGAGAGTTCAATATGTTGAGTTTGATTTTAGGTTCAAGAATGGCTGGGAAGAAACTTCAATCCAACAGAGTGGGGCTGGCCAGCCATTGACAACTCTCTTTCGTCCGTTCCCACAACCCTGCCACCAGCTCCTGATTCCCTTCTCCTCCGCATTGCCTGCGATTGCAAGACGGACTGCGCAGTGTGTTGTAGATGTAGATGACCCGGCCAAGAGTGCTGAGAAATGTGCTCTCAATGTCATGGACAAAATTGTGATAGTGCAGTACATCGTTATGAAACAGATCAGGATCTAGATACACCCGATGTCACTTTAACTAGTGGGTTGGCGACCACGGGGCCCCATCTGAGTCCGGCATTGCTTCCACATTCTTGTGCCGGACTCATCTCCGTCTTCTTTCCTGTCGACCTCACTTTGTCAAATCTTGTTCTCTTCCTACCCTAACGGTGGTAGGGTATCCGAGGCCTAGGGAGTCTCTTCCTTTCCCGCCTTAATTGGCCCTTGTCTCATCTTTTCTGATACCCTCCTTTTGTGAGGGGTCAGCCTTCTTTTTCTTTTCATGTTATCTCCTGCCTTCTGCTGAAGGCCCTCAAGGAGGCCGGATGTATGTAGCCCCACCACTTCTGGTGCACCCTGGATATTGCTACACCCTCAGGGGCTCACGGCTGGTGAGTTCGGGAGTTGGCAACCTCGAGGGATTCCTGAGCTGGTTCCCGATTTCCCCCTTTTATCCATTACCTCTGGGCGGTCCCTCTCCTCTTTCCCTTTCCGATCTGCCTTTCATGGCTCTCCTTCCTTCCAAGTCCCTCCATCCGCATTCTTCGAGGGTTGAGGGCATTTATTTTCCTCCTTTCCTTTCTCTGCCTTATTCCCATTTTGTTTTCCATTTCTTCTTCCAGTATATAAGTTAGTAGTTAGTTTTAATTATAGTTTGCATTTCATTATCATCTTCACGATCACCCAAACAATTAGGGGCC
This sequence comes from Meconema thalassinum, assembly GCA_946902985.2. Taxonomy (NCBI): domain Eukaryota; kingdom Metazoa; phylum Arthropoda; class Insecta; order Orthoptera; family Tettigoniidae; genus Meconema; species Meconema thalassinum. The sequence continues at coordinate 345,274,845 of OX336388.2, forward strand.
GATAATCTAGATGTTAGGCCCCTTAAAACAACAATTATCATCATCATCATCATCATCACTTAAACTACCAGTTTCCTGTATTACACCTTTTCATCCAACGCCTTTATCCTATGATTTCGAAGGCATAACTCATACTTAATTATTATGTGTGTACGGTAAATAAAAATTTCATCTTGTGCTGCTTCCGTAAAAAAAAAAAACATTAGCTGAAACTTTACTTCCCAGGTGCTAACCAAATGGGCTAAGCCACCGACGATACAACGCAGTCAATTGACAGCTACTACACGTTTAATTTTCACTATAACTTTTCAATAATAAACGTAAAGCAAATATGACAGATGGTCTGAAAATCTAAACATGTGGTCTTTGTTATATCACGCATGATTTTTTGGTATATACTTCATTTTCAGTCGTTGCTGTACCTGCAGCAAAAATCAAACCTCAAAAATTTTGAATTTCGCGCATATTGTTTGTTACAATCTACCCCGAAAGGAGAAAAACATTGCCTATAGTCTTATATATGGAATATGAATGTTTCTTATTTCATTTGATACTACTTTTGCCTATCTAGGCCGAGTCGTTCGGTTTTTACTAGCGTTCCAGGGCGGCGATGAAGAATTCCTGGAATTCCAGGTTTCCATGCTTGGAAATCAAGGTAGCCGGCACATGTACGCCCGAGTATTTTGATACGTTGTTCCCTAGGGTCGAATTAATGGGTTCTGAAAAAATTAGCTATATAACATTTTTTTATTTAAACCTAAAAACCTTATTTTCCTGGGCTAATGATCATACACAGTATCTACGATCGTGTTATGGATACAATTAAAATAAAATGGTGGTAGAGTGAGAACCTGACCATATTCTCGGGTTGGATAGGGTAAAAGGACGCCTTACCTGTTCAGGATACCAGAACACCATCTCCTCTATAATTAAAATAAGTCATGCAACGCCAGAAGTAGAAAAGAACGAAATAAATTTATTTAAAAAAATCCTGACATATAAATGAATAACAATATTAAAATAAAACTAGATGAAACCCGTCAAAACATGACGGACAATGGAAAACAAATTTACTGAAGAAGCTTCTTATATAAGTTACATTCTTTGTACGATTACTTTTTAGCACTATTGCAACTTTAAGGGCGTCAAAAGATAGCACTCTCAGCATTGCAACATATTGCTGGTCATGACTGAAAACGTGATGAGGTCATCATCATCTTGCACAGTTTCCAGCCACTGGCCGGGTCTGTTTGGAACACAAGCCTCTCCAACGTCTTCTGTCTTCCCACCATCTCTCAGCCTCCACCCTTGTCCAGTCTTCTCCTCTCTTCTTCACGCTTTCTTCCACCCCCTTCAGCCACCTGTCTCTCGGTCTCCCTCTTGGTCTCTTTCCTTCCCACTTCGTCTCGTGTATCCTCCTGGGTATCCTCTTCTCCTCCATTCGTTTTACATGTCCATACCATCTAAGTCTAGATTTCTCTATGCCATCCTGTAATGGTTCCTCCTTCATTAATTCTCTGGTCCTCTCATTTCTTATTCTGTCCCTCTTTGTAGCTCCAATACTGCTTCTCAAGAACCTCATCTCACTGGCCTGTATTTTGCTCTTCTCCCTTCCTTTCATAACCCAGGTCTCCGAGCCATACGTCAGGATAGGGACATAGTACGATATATGATCTACTTGCTGTTCTGAGGGACATCCCTGCTCCATAACATGCTTCTCACACTCCTCCGGAATGCTTCTGCCTGTCTCCCCCGCTCATTTATTTCTCTACCGTTTCTTCCATTCTCTTGTATCAGGCTTCCCAGATACTTGAAACTCTCCACTTTCTTCAGCTGTTCCCCACCAATTGTTATTCCCGTTGTGGTCCTTTCCTTCTTCCTTGTTGTGATCACCATCTCACTCTTATTTATGCTAAATTTCATCCCATATCCTTGTATTATTCCTTCCCACACGTCCAACTGTTCCTGTACCTCCTCCTCCTTGTTTCCACAATCATCAAATCATCCGCTAACACCATTGCTTTCATCTTTCCTTCCCCAATTACTTGTGCCGCTCGGGTCATTATGTCATCCATCACCACAATGAAAAGTAACGGTGATAGTGCACTTCTTTGTTTCAGGCCGTTTCTCTGTTCCACCCGGTCCGATCTCTCTCCTCCCACTTTCACACAGCTCACGCTTCCCTTGTACATCTCTTTTATCCTCCTTATAGTCCATTTTTCTACTCCTCTATCCTCCAGGGACTTCCATACTTTGTTTCTACATACACTGTCATATGCTTTCTCAATGTCCAGGAAGGCCATCAGTAGATTTGTTCCATACTCATAGTGCTGTTCTTGTAACTGACTTACAGCAAAAATCAAATCCACTGTGGACCTTCCTGCTCTGAAGCCATGTTGTTCTTCCCTCATCCCTCCTTCTATCCTTGTCCTAATTCTCCTTTCTAAAACTTTCTCAAACATCTTTGCACAATGACTCATCAGTGTTATTCCCCGATAGTTTTTGCATTCTGTTCTACTACCTTTCTTGAAGATCGGGACAATTATTCCCTTTTTCCAGTCCTCTGGGGTCTTCGTTTCCTTCCATGCTGCCTTCATCACTCGGTACAACCATTGTATCCCCACCTCTCCTGCTGCTCTCACCATCTCCACACTCAACTCATCCACACCCGGTGCCTTCCCTCCTTACATCTTCCTCACTGCATCTTCCACTTCTTTCCAAGTTAAGTCCTTTTCTGTTTGCAGTTCATCTACTGTACCTCTTCCCCGATTTCTTCTTCCTCGCCGTGGTTTCCATTTGGGTTCAGGAGTTCTTCAAAATATTCTTTCCACATTTTCTTCAGTTCTTCCCTATTTTCTATCCCTTGTCCCCTTTTGTTCACCATTCTGACATAATCCGTAGGATCCTTCCGCCTCTTATTCTTTACCATCCCATACAGGACCTTTTTTGTACCTTCACTATCCTGCTGGTCATGACTTAAAACGTGATGAGGTAAATAGCCCAATACGTTCAAGAGTTTCTCCTTGAGCTTGATTGATTGTGATAAAGTAGGCCGAGCGAATAGGACATTGTTGCCTATTAAAGGAAAATGTACTGTACCTGCAAGTGTTTTATCGGAAGGTGTTAAATCAAGTCGTAGGATTTGATCTCTCTGCCTAATATTACTGCACCTATTATATCCTAATCCAAGCAATTTCTTACATATTTCTTACAATTAATATATTACCATATATGAGTCCTTGGGAAACGTTCAGATTTCTAAGGAGCATAACTATGGCTCAAACGTTCGGAGTATGTGGAGGCGAATCACTTAATTCCAAGGAATTGAAAAATTCAATAATAGGGAAATGAAGTAGCTGGCTTTCATCTTCAGTATCCAATCTGTTAACGCTGATGTATGTGTTTGAACTACTGGATATAAGTTCAATGACTCTTAAATTAATATCATTACATTGTTGCAGCTTGGCAAATATTTTATATTCCAGCAGATCAATTTTACCCTCACAACAGTAAAGACCAAAGTAACCACGCATAGATTTTACGCAAGAGAAGTAAAATGTAGAACAATGTTTACATTTGATCGTCAAAGACCTTACAGTACACTGTACTGCATAATATCTGGAATTGTTTCTGAAATGGCCTATTTATATTGGATTTTAAATGTGGCATCGTATTATTCGATAACACTATAGTGTCCTGCAATAACGGAGCCGCTAAATATTACATGGCAAATAATACTTCCATTGCCGAAATCAACTGCGTAGTTAGACTCAGTACTCTAAACAAATAATCATTAAACAATTGTCTTATACAATGAAGTTCAACATGACCGTCCAGAGACTTTCATACTCAAGTTGGTTGGCGAGGAGAATGCGATGAGACTGATCGCTTAAAATAAATTCCTTATAATTGTTCCTGCCAGCGAATTTTTTTGCGATAGCTTGAAAACGCAGCTCAGAATGACGTTCTTCATTTTGTTATAAACAGTACGAAACTGCTCTAAATAAGCAATTTCCATCACCTGTTATAGGTTATGACAGTACATTTTGCAGGGGAACATAGAATCCCTTCGCCAACTACTGGAACGACCATAGGCCTATACTCAATACTCACTTCGGCAGTCACCCTAATGGAGGCAGTTTTTGAATTATATGTCCCGTGCATGTCAAAAATCGTATTAACACATGGAGGCCCACCTATTCTTGTCTATCGCCCCGGAGACCCGGGTTACATTTCCTGCTCTGCCAAGAAATTGAATTCTGGTCTGAGGGCAAAAACGGGGCACATTCAGTCTCTTGAGGTATAACTAAGAAGAGGAAGGTTTAATTCCCACCTCGACAATCTTGGATGTGGTTTTCCGTGGTTTCCCACTTCCACTTAAGGCAAATACCGGGATGGTTCCTAACTTAAGACCTTGGCCGTCTCCTTGCCATTTTCCACCTTAATTACAAATACACACAGTAATGCAGCCATCACAATAACACAGGTTATGAGAGAAAATTTCACACATACACACCCAAGTACACGGGGCTGAGTGGCAACGATGTCGGAGCCCTTCAAACGAATTATGTATGCCAAGTGTCTCTTATGGCGAAAGCAATTGTGGACACGCGCGAGTGCCTGGAAAACAACTTTTTTCTTTAATAATTTAAGAGTATATCGACGATGCATAATTATAACTTTTAGTCTAGGACTGCAGCCATTCATTATATTCAAAAGCTGCTGTCTGAAGGAAATAATCCATTTCATTATCGAAATAAATCAATGATGCACATTCGTATACGATCATACTGTTATTATATTTTATTGCCAGAACTTGGTTAATGTATGTTTTCAATTACATGGAAGCTTATTAAATAACTTACATTTTAGTGGAATTCTCACCGCCATTTTGTCATGACCTCAGGCGGATTGTGTGCATGCGTGAGGGGAAAGAATACTGCTATTTTCTATATTAATTTAAAAATATACCGAGAGGGAATGTAGAAATATGTATCTTTAACAGACATAAAACCTTACTAATACTCCTTGATTAAACAATATTTCAGTGGTAAAAAAAAAAAAAAAAATCTATCGGTGATGGCTGGGATTGAACCGGTGAACCTTGGAACCACAGTCTGTCGCCTTAACCACATAGCTACTCGCTCACTCTTGTTCAGCAGCAGACGCAGCCTTTCTTTATCATTAAAAGCCGCTGTCTGAAGGACATAATCCATTTCATTATCCAAATAAATCAATGTTGCACATTCGTATACGTTCATACTGTTATTATATATTATTGTCAGAACTTGATTAATGTATGTTTTCAATTACATGCAAGCTTATTAAATAACTTACATTTTAATGGACTTCTCACCGCCATTTTGTCATGACCCCAGGCGGATTGTGCGCATGCGTGAGGAGCAAGAATTCTGCTATTTTCTATATTAATTCAAAAATATACCGTAATATATTTGTTTATTTTATAGACACTCTGCAAATCTAGAGGCCAAGAGCTTTCGTTAGTGTGCTCTACGAAGTAAATCGGTTCTGTCGTTCTCTCAATCTCGTGGTAACAAAAATCACCTTACTGTTTTAAATATATAGATAATGAAGCTCGCTTTCCTCCTCCACTAACAAATATTTAAGTCCAACATGACTTCACTACATATCTGGTTACATTTCAATCCACATCAGCTGTTTACTGATCATTAAACAATCTATACTAATATATAAAAATGAGATGGTGTGTGTCTGTGTATTACTCAATCACCAAAGAAACACTGGTCCGATTTACATGGAATTTTACATGGAAGTAGCTGATTTACGTGGTTAATATGTAGGCTACTTTTGATTTCGATACGTTGCACTATTTATAGATGGCGGCCATTTTAGTGACGGCACTACACCCGTTGGTATCAAACTTCCATATTTCAATTTCAAATAAGAAGAGAATGCTAAGAAATAGCAAACTTTTGATGGCATAAACGAGGTTTAAAATTTAAATGCCTATCCGAAAGGTCCTCATCACTTTTCTTGTATCTCCAATGGTTAGCGAGTAAAACCTAAATTTGTGCTATAAAACACGGTCAACGCCGAGCGGTGTAGATGTGACAAAATGTTCCATCCATACTCTCCCTCCGCGCAGCACCTCGCCTATCCCCTGTTTTAACTGTCACCCTCAGATTTCAATTTATTTATGACCAGTAGCGAAGCACGGGTACTTCAGCTGCGTGTACGTGTCTCCTACACAGCTGAGCACGCTGTTTACATTCAGTCAAGCTCCGTTCATTCAACACCTGCAGCGTATACATACCTGCAGTCTGGTTATATAACTGCTCCGTTATGTCATAGCAAGCTTCGCTCGCTTCCTGCAGCTGGTCGAACCTCTCTTCAGTCAACACGTAAATTGAAAGTTAAACTCCTCTCACACTGACATTACTGTTTCAACTCTTTTACATTCTTAAATCCCTTCACATATCTGTTGTATTGTAATGTTATACACATAATAAAAACTGTTGACTTCGTTTAAATCCTTACGTCATATACAACTGACGTGTACCCACACACTCTCTTACTATTTCACTCAAAACTGTACACTCACGACTAACCTTGCGTTTATTACACGCGAAATATTCATTATTATAAAAAAATTAAAGTATCAACGTAGTTAAGTAATTATTAAATAATTATATAGGTACAATATTTACAACGCTCTATCAACTCAAGTTTACCTGTTTATAACAATGTCTAACTTGTTATTATTAATATTCAAAATATTAATGTTCAACATTTTTGTATTATTATTAATATTTAAAAATATTAATGTTCAAGATTGCTATTTACTTTCTTTAAGATTACTATGCCATCAAGTCTATGATCCGGTTTAAATGTTTATATCAGGCTACTATGAACAATCAATTAAGATAAGAACATATGATTTTTGTTTTGTTCAGGTTTAATAAATTGTTAATAATAATTAGTACCGCAGTCAAAAGTGAACATCATTTCCCAAATACGTTTTTGCCAGCACCCTGACTATCTTCCCCTCAATCTCGTAGTCTTACTCATACATCTGAGTTATTATTAACTCCACCTCAAAATTAACAATGTTCCAATCCTACATATAACATTACTATAATGCATCAACTTCTCAATATGGAAACCACCCTCGCATTTCATCAAATATTATATCCTCGCAGACTTCTACACTTCTATACTGTGATACAACATTGTATACGGAATTAACATTCCTCGTATACCCTTAAACAAATTCAAATAACTACGTTGCACTGGTTTCTTTCAACCCTCGCGTAGTACTTGCATTATTCAACATTACCTTACACAAACTCTCTTGTCTTATACAACTGCTTTACATTGTTATCATAAAATACCTGTTGTTATTACGTAACTTTCATTCTTATGACAATTGAAGTTGATTGTGGAAGACCAAACCGAAGGTTTACCCCGTATAGTTACTCTGTCAGTAAACCTTTGTTACTAATCTTATCTTACCTTATATATATATATATAACAAGTAGTTCCGTGAAGAACTTTACAGCCTATTTTCATATATCTTACTCATGTTAATTGCCTCAATCAACATACAAAATTTCACTTAGAAGGTTTGATAGATTCGTAGATATTCAGAAATGTCTAAATATTTCAGATGGTCGCCAGGTTGGATTTTTATTTATGTACTATTACATGAAGATTATTGCGTACGTGTGGTATTCAAACTTCAATCGTATGATTAGAACACAAGAAGTAAAAACCAGATTTTAAAATTTTGCACAGCTGCCATCTTGTGGTTATGAAAACAATTGAAATAAATTAGATGCCAGTGGATTAACATTTGTATAAGCATTTAACATGCAATGTTTCACTGCACTCGGATTGTTAAATCGCGAGGAACGTCCATTTAAATATTTATATTTCGCGTCGCTGCCATGTTGGATTTGTGCTCACCAGGTTATTGAAAGTCCTATAGGTAAACGTATGTTCATAGCCTCTATGAACATTTTAAAAAATCAGTTTGATTGCTGTAAAAGATTCGTAGTTATTGAGAACCGTCTAAATATTTCGGATGCTCGCCATTTTGGATTGTTATATGTATAGGCCATAGAGTTATGTACCATTAAAGGAAAATTATTGCGTAGGTTCATTATTCAAATTTTCATTTCGATCGCATGATTATGACACAAGAAATAAAACTTAATTTTAAAATTTCGCACAGCCGCCATCTTGAGGTTATGTGAACAATTGAACTATATTAGATACCAGTGCATTACAATATGTATACTCATTTACTGTACCACATTTCACTGCGCTCAGAGATTTAAATCACGAGAAAAGTCTATTAAAATGTATCAATTTCGCTTGGCCGCCATGTTCGTTTTGTACTTTACAGGTTCATGAAAGTTACATAGGTAAACTTGTACCAGTGCTCTTTATCACTGGGGCGTGGTGGCGCAGCGGTCAAGCTGTATGCTTCTCACCAAGGCGGGCCGGGTTCGATTCCCGGTCACTGCATGTGAGATTTTCGATGTGAAATGCCATGTCCTGTGGTTCGGATTCCACGTAAAACGGAGGTCCCGTGGCTTATGATCGCGAGATTAACGGTCACGTTAAACTACAAGCTTCTTCCTCTTTATCACTGTACAAAAGTTCAGGTTGATATCTGTAATACTTTCAGAGATATAGAATGCCAGTGAAATATTTCGCACAGCTGCCATTTTGAGGTTATGTAAACAATGGAATTAAATTAGACGCCAGTGCATTACAATATGTATAAACATCTGCTGTACCAAGTTTCATTACGTTTGGATGGTTAAATTACGAGAAAATTCTATTTAAAGGTATCAAATTCGCTTGGACGCCATGTTGGTTTTGTAGTTACCAGGTTTTTGAAAGTCCCATAGGTGAACTTTTAGTAGTGCCTTTCATCACCATACACAATTTCAGGGTGATATCGGTAATAGTTTAGGAGATACTGAATGCTGGCGAAATATTTCGCACAGCCGCCATGTTGGATTGGTCAGACACAATGAAATTTGAAGGGCACGGTCGAGGTAGGCCAGAATGGTGCTATGATCTTACCGAGTTTAATTTAAATCGCTCCAGCCGTTTAGAAGTTATTAGGGGGACGCACACCATCACACACACACAGACACACGCACACACAGACACACGGACAAAAGGTGATCACATAAGCCTATTTTTTCATCAAATGAAAATAGGCTAAAAATGATGTTCGTTTGTTCGTCTTTTATGCGTTCATATACCATTCATCCCATTGGGATGAAACTTGGGTGAGATGTTGTGTACACATCAGAGAAGGTTTCTGTCGCAGTAAATCCACTTAACAATAGGTAGCGCACGAGTAGATTCAACAAATGAGAGACGACGTGCGAAGCGTTTCAACAAAGTCCCGTATGCGTTCATATACCATTCATCCGATTGCGATGAAACTTTCGGGAATTATTGTGTACACTCCAAAAAAAGCTTTCTGACTTAGTAAATCCATTTTACAATTGGTAGTGCACGAGGAGATTAAACTAATGAGCGGCAGCGCGAGAATCGTTTCAACGAAGTCCCGTATACGTTCATATACCATTCATCCGATTGTGATAAAACATGGGTGAGTTGAATACAGTCCTGCGAAGGTTTATGAAAAGTGAATCCGTTTTTCAATGGGTGGCGCACATGTAGATTCAACAAATGAGTGACGCGCGAAGCGTTTAAACAAAATCCCGTATGCGTTCATATGCCTTTCATCCGATTGCGATGTCATTTTAATGAGTTGTTGTGTACACGCCTGGGAAGGTTTTCGACTTACGAAATCCATTTTACAATAGATAGCGTACGAGTATACTCAACAAATGAGTGACGTCGCTCGAATCGTTTCAACAAAGACCCGAATGCGTTCATATATCATTCATGTCATTGCCATGTAACTTTGGTGAGTTGTTGAGCACGCTCCCATGCATGTTCCTGACATAGTAAATCAATTTTATAATAATTTAGAGGTGGTTAACGTAAAAACAAAATTGGGAATCCAAAAGCAGGTCAAGAAACAAAGTCACATCGCCAACACTTTCTTTGATTGGCATTGCAGAGCATGTCGGGTACAGCCAGTATGAAATAAAAATACATTAAATTGACTCTCCATACTGATTTATCTCAAATTACACTGTTGCAAGACTACGTTAACATAACGTAACATTACAAATTGTGTCTAATAACAGCAATGTTATTAAAGTGTCAAATACATCTCAATCACGACTGGAATAAGGATTACCCTAATATTATTACTGTCGAATGAAAATATCTTCCAAGAAGATATGTCTCAATAAAAGGTTTCGTTTACAGAAAGTTCAATGCTTTCTCTCAAATAATCGGTTTGTCAAATCCTGAATGTTATTCCATTCAAGAATATCGTTGTATACATAAGTTCGTTGCATTATCATGACGAATATTAATTGCCACATCGTCGAATGTCTATCGAAAAGCATTACTGATATATATCAGTATATATCAGTATCCTAGAAAAAAGAATTACAGTAAAGGTAGAAAGCCAAATAGAGGAGGAGCAGTTTGGATTTAGAGGGGGCAGGTCAACAGTGGAACCCATTTTCATTCTGAGACAGAACATTGAAAATGGCTGGGAATATGGGAAGGATAAGGTAATGACTTTTATTGATCTAGAAAAGGCCTATGATAGCATCCCAGGAACAAAAGTTTGGAAAAGCTTAACAAATAGGGGGTTAGGCAAGGAACTGAGAGACATGATAAAAGGAATGTGTATGGATTGCTACAGTAGTGTGAAGACTTAGAGTCGGGACATCGGAATGGTTTAAAATTGTCACTGGACTAAAGCAAGGAATTGTGTTGTCACCATTATTGTTCTTAATGGTGATGGATGACAGCATGAAGGCAGCAATGAAAGAATCTAGTAGGGCAAAGATGAAGGTAATGTTGTTTGCAGACGATGTTGTGATCTGGGGCGAGGATGAGATGGAGGTACAAGAACAGTTAGACGTAATAAATGAAAAGATTGAGCAATGGGGATTGAAGATAAAAGTGGAGAAGAGTAAACCAGTGGTGATGAGTAGAGATAAGAAACAAGGAAAAGGAGTAATCAAAGTAGGAGATCAGGAATTGGGAGTGGTGAAACACTTCAAATACTTGGGAAGTGAACTGACTGAAGATGGAAGACTAGGTTTGGAAATTAGCAGACGAATACAACTCGGGAGTGCTTTCTACCAACAGGTACGGGTACTAGTACGGAACAAGGATATACCAATTAAGGCTAAACAATTTAAGTACACGGCATATTATGTTCCTATAATGACATATGCAGCAGAAACTTGGGCAATGACTAAGAGGGATGAGTGCCGAATACAAGGAGCTGAAATGTGATTCCTGAGAAGTATGGTCCAGAAAACGAGGAGGGACAGAGTGAGAAATGAATATATACGGAAAGAACTGGGAGTACAGAAACTGAATGACAAACCGGAGCAAAACAGATTTAGATGGTTTGGACCTGCCAAACGGATGAATGAAGTAAGGCTACCAAGACGAGCACTGGAACGACGGATGACAGGGAAGAGAGGACGAGGAAAACCAAGAATGCGTTGGATGGACTCGGTGGAGAATAGTATTAGAAAACGGAACCTGGATTGGAACACCGTGTCGGAAGAGGAATGGTGGAACGGCAGAACAAAGTGGAGAGGAACCATATTTGCCCCCACCCAGTGTCAACTGGAAAAGGGGAAATGAAGATGATGATGTTGATCGGTATATCGCACGTAGTTTTCTTCATCCTAATAAATAATTTGTTTTTACTATGAAATACCCAATTCATTTATTCCAAAAATGAATATAAAATGGACATTACTGAAAAAACTATCTGAAATTCAGATTAATAAAATCGAAAACGTCGAATAATAATTTAAGAAAGTCTTACATTATGAAAATAAAATTCCAAATAATTTAATCATGTCAGTTCATAAAGTGCATAATTCAAATTTCATGTACAGATGAAGAAAGACAATCATCTCACATGATATCGAAGCATAAATTCAATAAGAGTCGAAGTGAAATCATATCATAAAACATGGATAAATATGTTGCTCATAATGTCATCAAAATACTAACTACAATCATGAAAACTGGTCGTTTCTACCTTAATGTAGACTCTAGAAGTTCATACTAGGTATTAGGAAAATACCCAGATATTCGATGATCCAGAAAAGATCGTCTTGGATACGTGTCTGCCCCAACCTTGAAGTCGCTCCCCAGTGAGTTTCCAAACGTCCATCGGGCATCGAACTGCATACCGTCCTCTCGTTCTCGGATACCAGTTTTCAAGCTTTTGCCGGGATATGGCCTGGCATTTTCTTTCTTCCAGTGATGAATCTTCTTTCGTCGACTCCATTCGAAATACCAGATCATATTCGAGCAATAATGTTAATCCATCTCCATTGTTGTAAATAAAATTTGTAGGTTGTAGATCGAATCACACTTGTAGTTGCAAATGCTCATGTCGAAGTTCTATGAATTATAATAATTGCTCGTAGTTCGATAATACTTGTATATGAATATACATTAATGTACATGATGGTGTGGTACATCATGTTTTCAGTGTACTTGACATTATAGACGCACATGATGTTGTACATCGTTCTGACGTTAGCGTTGCTCCAGGTCGTCAGCTCATAGCTCTGTTCAAACGTATCCCAGTCGCATCTTAATCTACTCCAAAATAACAGTAATCTCTAAGACGTAATATAACCTTTCTTCACTCTTCATAAATGCAGTCATAATATCGTTCAAGTAGCTATAAGCTTCACTGTTCATACAACACACTAGATTGTTTGCTTACGCACTTTCCTTGTAGGATATATCAGCGTTCACTGCTGTCTTGCTGTACTAAAGTGTTCGTCTGTTCGAAATGCGTTTCTTTTCCACAGCAGAGATAAACTCTCTGTTACTCGCCTTAATTTCAGAATCTGCGACGTAAATGTTTCAATAAATGTTCGTGAATGCTCGAAGGTGTATTCTGAATTCAATTGCACTATAATAATCTCGTAGAATTGTTCACAAGACCTTAAACTGTGTATCGGCTCAACTTATATTAACTTGCATTAGAATGAAGCAAGCAAGGCCGTAAATTAATTGTGCCTGCGACGGCACTGCATTAGACGGTGGTCTATCACCGCACTCTGCTTCTGTCCCCTGAGATCGAACTCTCCCGGACTCACCACTGTACTCGTGAAACTCTCAAGACGACCCCTTCTTCGTGGTGGTAATCCCTTAGCAAAACTCTGGCTCGCGTCATTTTGAACCCCGCGGGAAAAATACTCGCTTACATGCATAAATACACATAACAGTGTACTGCGTACTTCCAACGACATTTAAAGTACTGATAATATCTTCTTATAATTTGGTGCAATAGTCCTATTCATAAAATCTTTCTGAGGGCCTAAATGTAATTATCTAATTATATTAATGAGGTTTTGGTAATTCTTCCTTCTATTAAACCTCTTCTCATTAGCTGTCTTCTTATATTCAATAGCATAATTTATAACAATATATAGCTCATATTTCCGGCAAAATATCTGTTACTAGGTGACTTCTACCTTGACACGTGGCTTTTAACTTCACAAATAACGTGATTAAGCCTCGACTCGAGTGGAACTCGCCAACTAAACCTGTTCTTGTCACCCATTCAGGTCTGCTTTTCCAATACTAAAATCTCATAATTTTTGCCAGAAATAATTCAAATTCAGGGTGCAGTACCTAACGTAAGGCCACAGAAGCCTCCTCCCCTCTTCCTTGCATGTCCCTCCTATCCTTCCCACCCCTTCATCAGGCCCCTGTTCGCTTTGCAGGTGACGCCGCCTGGGCGAAGTGCTAGTTACACTCCCCAGTTGTATCCCCGACTCAGAGTCTCAAGCTCCGGGACACTGCCCTCAGGGGCGGTAGAGGTGGGATCCCTCGCTTACTCTGTGGGAAAGGCCAACCCTGTACACTTCCGTTAAGCTTCTCTTTGAGCCATTAGTGTTATACCAACATATAAAATGGAGCTTCCTCCACAAGACAAAGTATGCTATTTATTATGACAAGAAACACAATGTACACTGCATTTAGGCTTCTGTTGCCACCATTAGTATTATACCAACATATGAAATGGGGTATCCTCTACAAAACAAAACAAAAATCCCCAGGTTACTTCACAAAATGGTTTATAAATAGATTTTAAAAATAAAAGTGTGCAATTTTCGTACAATAACTTCAAATAACAAGTGTGACATCCTTTTAAAGCAGCTTTAAAGTCTTACAATTACAATAGATCTATGGAGAATACACCAATCTCTTCAGCAAATTTTACCGATATTAAAAATACGAAATTAGCATATGTTGATCCTCCCCCTTCCATAGGTACATGCTTTGCGAACAGAGAGCTTATTCATCAATCCCTTCGGAAGAGTGAAGCGAATACTTGAATTGTGGAACTGGTTTAGAGAAGGACGCTGGTAGTTGAATGCTTTAACTTCCTCCACATTGATGATCTGGATTGAATGAGTCCATGCTCGATGACACACTTTATTAATGAGTAAGAACTTTGTTTTATTTTTGAACAGCTCGATCCACTGATACTTGGAGCGAATGCATAATGGTGGCCGCAATGCAGTCGTGCTTCAGGGAAGGTTAACATGATAATCAAGTAAGTAGTAGCAAATGTAGACCATTGATTTTTCACATAATGTTTCTGGAATTCCTATAATAATGGTAAGAGTTTTTTTTTAGCGTATGGCTTTAGTGCCGGGAGTGTCCGAGGACATGTTCGGCTCGCCAGTTTTTGTAGCTGCTTCGAGACGGACACCCAATGGGTGAGCTACAAGTACCGTTGGGGAGGGAAGTTGGAATGTAAGGACGAGGAGTTGGAAGGTAGCGGCTGTGGCCTATAGTTAGGGACCAACCCCGGCATTTGCCTGGAAGGAAGATGGGAAACCACAGAAGACCATCTTCAAGGTTGCCGGCGGGGGGATTCGAACCTCCTCGCCTCCCGGATGTGAGCGACAGCCATCAGTCATGCCGTAACCACCACGGCTAACTCACCCGGTATGGTAAGAGTAAGATAGATAGATGAGTGCTTGAGTCTTCAGACTTTATATTGGTTTGATACAACCCTCCATGCCTCCCTGTCATGAGCTAATAGTTTCATCCCCACATGGCTACAACACCTAACATTCAAAGCAATCTGTTCAACATATTCTAACCTTGGTCTACCCGTACAGATCTTGTCCTCGACCCTCGAATCAGTCACCAGAAACATCTCTTCTCTCCCACTCGTCTTAATACCTCTTCTTTTGTTACCCTATCGACCCATCACACTTCAACGCACAATCTCTACTTGACTCCTCCCACATTTCTGAATTCCGTCATACTTTTGGTAATAGTTCTTGTGACATAATAGCAGTCAGTGAAACATTTCTTAAGCCCTCAATAGGGGATGCTGCAATTTATCTCAGTGGATACAACGTCTTTCGTAATGATAGACTAGGCAAAGGTTCTGGTGGCGTTGCCGTTTATGTCAAGGACACTATAAAATGCAACGCCCTTAGCAAATCTACGGGTGAATACCGTAAGACACCGGAATATTTGATACTTGAAATGGTTCTGCCCGACTTAAAGATACTCTTTTTTTGTGTATACCGTCCAACAAAAGCTGGCTATTTAGACTCATTCTTGAAAGATGTGTACACATATTTACTGAATTACAAATATATTTTCGTTGTTGGAGACATAAATGCTAGATTTGGCAGTGGTACGTTTGAAACAGAAAGTATTCGTGAGATGTTGAACGCCTGCAAACTTGAATGTTTGCCATTCATTGAAACCTTCCACACCGCTGCCTGCGATAGCATTCTTGATTTAATATCTTCCAACTGGAATGATCATGTTATAGAACATGGACAGGAGCCTGCTCCCGGATTCTCATCTCATGACCTCTTCTACGCTGTATTTTCCTTATCTGCTCGCAAGCAAAACCCAAGACATACCCAGCAAATTTAGTTCAAGTGATTTTAGTGCGGATGCAGAATTACTCCCTTGGGAGCAGTTTTATAAAATTAACAATCTAGACGATAAGGTCTCTTTAACCAAAACATCTACTTTCTGTATGACAAACATGCCCCTCAAAAGGTAGTAAACGTTAAACACCGTTCAAATCCATGGTTTAACAGAACAATTAAAGACTTGGTAAAGATTCGCGACACATCCCGCAAGGAATTTTTAAAGACAAAACTTCCGGACGACTATGAAAAATTCCGAATTCTACGGAATAACACAAAACAAGCAATTTATTTATTTATTTATTTACTGTATGGCTTTTAGTGCCGGGAGGCTGTAGCTGCTTCAAGCGGATCCCACTAGGGTGAGCTACAAGTTCCGTTCAATTTCAAGTAGTTCCAACTTTCGCTACCGGATATCAATGATACCTAGTGGTGAACGTTGGAACTTTGATAGAGCGTTACAACGAAATCTAACCTAGAAATTTAGCTCCACACAAGTTTAG
The DNA here is from genome assembly GCA_946902985.2 of Meconema thalassinum. Lineage (NCBI taxonomy): Eukaryota > Metazoa > Arthropoda > Insecta > Orthoptera > Tettigoniidae > Meconema > Meconema thalassinum. Next base: position 345,291,409 of record OX336388.2, read on the forward strand.
TCTGTGGAAGGATATCTTACATGCCATAATCTATGACATGGGACCTCCGGCTTTACTTCCCCTCCGAAGGAAAGCATACTGAAGATTTTTAACGCTCTTAAAAATCCGACGACTTCGGCCGGGTTTGAACCCGCTAACTTGGGCACAGACGTTCACCATACTACCAACTACGCCACTGAGCCGCGATAAGAAATGCTAAAGTTAAGTACACATATAACCTCTTCAGACACTGTGAGAATGCTGCAGCATCCTGGAGAGCTGCAAAATCCCTTGGAATAGGTGCCACCTGATACCCAAATGCCAGTTTCCCCCTCTGAACTGAGCGATCATTACTAAAACGTAGTTCCCAACAGTAACACAACAAGGATATCCCAGACCGCAGAGCAGTATAGACTTCTTCCGCTGCCAAACCATGAAAAATTCAAATACATATACCCAGAACAAATAGTGAAAGCGATCAGGTCTATTCGTACTAAAGCCAAAGGTCCGGACAACATTCCAATCTCCCTTCTCTCAAATTGTCTCGATATATTCCTGCCTGCCATTTTACACTTGTTCAACTTCTGTTTACAAAGCGGAGTATACCCGCTCTGGAAGTGTGCCAATGTACACCCAGTGCCTAAGAAGAGAATACATGCGACTTGCAGTGATTTCAGACCCATCAGCATACTTTGTGCTCTAAACAAAGTTCTAGAAGGAATAGTGCATGAACAAATGTGTGAATATTTGACCGAGTTCCACACCCTAATTCCTCATCAATCTGGATTTACGATAGGTCATAGCTCAACTACCACGCTGTTAAAATTAACGGATGACATACGCTCAGCAATTGACCAAAGACAGCTTACAATACTCTGCCTCTTTGATCTCAGTAAGGCCTTCGATTGCGTAAGCCATGAGTTGCTCCTTGCGAAGCCGCACTCCATTGGCTTATCGCGGAATGCATTGTCCTGGTTTGAATCGTACCTTGTAGGTCGGCAACAGAGAATGGTCTTCTTCGATGGCTCATCATCGAATTGGCGATCAGTCGGAGGTGGTGTATCCCAAGGGTCAGTTTTGGGCCACTGTGCTTCTCGCTTTATATAAATTACTAGCAGTAGTGCCCGGCTTCGCCGGGTGGATTTATTTGTTTTATGGATGATTATGAATACTACTACAGAACTGGCACATGATACGTAACTAACCGAAACCAATATTTTAAAAATATATATTTTTGTGGTGGTGGTGGTGGTGGTGGTGGTTGTTGTTGTGGGGGTGATAAGTAGTACAGTATAATGGACGTAACTTTCAGGTCAATTTCTCGTAATGATAATTATGAATAGGGAAACAGCTATTTACTAACTACAGCACTGACACATGTAATTTACAAACAAATTTACAAAAAAATAGAAACGTGAAACAAAAGACACTGCCTATGGCCGATAACTCATTGGCTCTTAGAAATGTAGAGACCAATAGTGTCGTCTTTTGTCGCATAGCGCCGTAGGAAAATAATCAGAACTCTTTGGCAAACTTCGGCTGTCCGAGCTCCTGAGGTAGCAATAGTATCATTTATCGCCACAAAGCGCTTAACGATAAGTTTCAGAATAAATGAAGGTAAATTTGAAAGCACCAACGCTTATTGCAGCTGATAACCTCAATGTACTGCACCAACACCATTGCACTTATACAGAGCCATAATATTTTCATGATGATAACTGTTTAAAGGGACCTAAGAAATCTTTTTGCACTAATTACCCCCCGTGACTGCAATTTACAAAACAGCGCAAGATGCAACTATTTTCGCAATTCTGCACCAGAACTCTGGTAGGGGTGACGTGATGCAGCCCGAACTGCCCGTCAACAACAGACTCATTAAAATACTCTTACAGTTACACTACTACGGACAAGAATGGTTCTAGGGCCTTAATACGTGGTTTTCAAGTTCATTTTGTCTGTTATTCTAAATGTAGGGAATGAGGAGCGTTGTCCAAAATATCAAGTGAACAGTGTTACCAGCAGGGTTTCAAAGTGTATGAAAAATTTGGTGCAATTAAGAGAAACGGTGTAAATTTGTGATGAAGGGCCTAAATTCAGGGAATGGAGGGGTCTGTCCAAAATTTCATGCAGTCAGTGTTACTCGAAGGGTTCCAAAGGGTAAGTATACAAATTGCCGTTCAGATCGGTGAAACGGTATAGATGTCTGCCAAAGGGCCTAAATGCAGGGAATGAAGGGGTGTGTCCAAAATGTCATGCAGTCAGTGTTACTCACAGAGTTCCAAAGGGTAAGTATACAAATTGCCGTTCAGATCGGTGAAATGGTATAGATGTGTTTCAAAGGGCCTAAATGCAGGGAATGGAGTGGTCTGTCAGAAATTTCATGTTAACAGTGTTACTCGTAGGGTTCCAAAGGGTAAGTATAGGCTACAACTTATGGTTCAGATTGGTGAAAGGGTGTAGATTTGTGCCAAAGGGCCTAAATGCAGAGAATGGACTGGTCTGTCATAAATTTCATGTAGGCAGTGTTACTCGCAGGGTTCCAAAGGGTAGGTATACCAATTTTGGTTCAGATAGGTCAAACGGTGTAGATTTGTGTCAAAGGGCCTAAATGCAGGGAATGGAGTGTTCTGTCCGAAATTTCATGCAGACTGTGTTACTCGCAGGGTTCCAAAGGGTAAGTATACAACTTTTGGTTCAGATTGGTGAAAGGTGGTAGATTTGTGCCAAAGGGCCTAAATACAGGGAATGGACTGGTCTGTCATAAATTTCATGTAGGCAGTGTTACTCACAGGGTTCCAAAGGGTAGGTATACAAATTTTGGTTCAGATCGGTGAAACGGTGTAGATTTGTGGCAAAGGGCCTAAATGCAGGGAATGGAGTGTTTTGTCCGAAATTCCATGCAGACTGTATTACTCGCATTGTTCCAAAGGGTAAGTATACAAAATTTGGTTCAGATTGGTGAAACGGTGTAGATTTGTGCCAAAGGGCCTAAATGCAAGGACTGGAGTGGTCTGACCGAAATTTTATGTAAACAGTGTTACTCGCAGGGTTCCAAAGGGTATGTATACACATTTTGGTTCAGATCGGGGAAAAGGTGTAGATTTGTGTCAAAGGGCCTAAATGCAGGGAATGGACCGGTCTGTCATAAATTTCACGTAGACAGTGTTACCATCAGGGTTCCAAAGGGTATGTATACAAATTTTGGTTCAGATAGGTGAAGCGGTGTACGTATCACTAACCATAACGCCAGCGCATGCGGATAGAGCTGTTCGGGAGCACTTGTTCTACCGACTTACTGAACAAAAATCAATCTTGAAGATCACCTGAGAGGTGTAGCCTAATGCTACTATTTCTCCAGAGATTAGCGCGTTTAAACACATAAACACACAAACACACAAACTCTTCAGCTTTATTATTTTATTATAGATATGTCCGGTGTATTCAAAAACAGTCTCTGTCATATGCACGTTGATGACCTTCAGGCCTACTTCCATTTCAGTCCCTCTGATGCGTCTCACCATATAGAACTTTTCAACGAAGACATCGCTCACCTCCATCAGTGGACCCTAAACCATAACCTCCAGTTAAACATTCCTAAGGCTCAACTTATATGCATTGGCTATACTAAACTTCTTAACTCCGAGGATCTTAACTCACTCCCACCGATAAAATTACTAGACAATGTTATCCCCTACAGTAACTCTGTGAACAACCTAGGAATAATTTTTGATAGAACCTTATCTTCGGGAGAGCATACCGCAGCTGTAATAAGGAAAGCTGAATCATCAATGCATATCTTGAAGCGGAATATCCCTTACACGCCATCAGAAATGCGCAAGCTTTTAATCCAAACGTTGATACTCCCTATCAGTACTCCCTATGGATCAGTAGTGTACAACGACTTTTCAGACACACTTAACATAAAATTACGGAGAGTTCAAAATGCATGCGTTCGTAACATTTTAGACGACAGGCGTGATGTACACATTACACCTTATTATGTGCTAATGCAGTGGTTGAAACTTCGTGAACGTAGGCAACTGTCAATTGCGATCCTGACCCAGAAAATATTGTGTACAAAAATCCCTGGTTACCTCTATGATGTGTTGAAACCAATGAACTCCGTCCACACCAGAGAAAAGAGATTTAGTGATTCTACTCTACAGATTTCTGTCCACCGTACAACTAAATACAATAAATCATTCCTTTGCACAGTTTCACGGCTCTTTAATACATTCCAGCTTCAGTCATTTACAAACTCTGTTAACACTACACAACTCAAGAAATACCTAATATCAAGATCCCTGATGGAATACAAATAAAATATGTAAATAGTTCATACAATTTTTTAAATATATCCGTGCCATACAGCCTTTTATAATATTTTTTGTATCCAAGATGCATCTTCCGTGGAACTGAGTAGTTCGAGCAATCATGCCACTCATGTAATTGTTTTAATAATAGATCATATAATAATTCATATAAAATAGCAGCCCTTTTTTCACATACTATAATTTGTTTGTTTGTGTTTTTCAATAGATTTGACAATACATTAGGTAGATTATTTATCTATTTAATTATTACATTCTAATTTGTATTATTCATCCTGTATAAAATATTTGCTAATTGGCTTGTTTACTTATAAGTATATTTTATATTTTGTTTTATCAGTTGTTAAGCTAGGTTTAGTTTCTCATTACTGTTCCTATGTGGATGGCACAGCTATCGAACCCATATTCTTTTATGTCAAGAAAAGAAGAAATGCTACAGGATTTTTCTACAGTTCTAAGGCAGGCAGAAGGGTTAAGTTGAGATCGCCACTGTGTGACGCATAAATGGTGAGGTAATGTTGGAGCAATACGTGCAGCTGTGCGTGAGATCATCAGCCAGTTTAGTCAAAAGATGCTTGCGCATGAGATTAAAATAGCCCAACGGAATCTTCCATAGAAAAGACAGAGACAGAAAATCTAACAGAAAGTCCTTAGTCACCTGGAAATTGACAACACTGTGAGAGAGGTGTGGCCAGGAACTTGGTAAAATAATGGATATCGGCGAGAATACGCAAAATTATTAAGAAATCTCACCGCCAATTTCGAGAGTGATAAAAGTTCTTAATAATTGTATAGTATAGAAAGGCAAAGTCAGCATTACGTAGTGTGGACTTCACCGATCCAGTGGCCAGGGGAGATGGAAAAAACAAAAGTAATACCCACGCAAGACAGGAGCTCATTAAAAGTTTTATTAATATGTTCTCAAGATCGCATTTGGAAATTTTAGTATATTTAAACATTTAGATCATGAGTTTCAAGAAGGTTATTTTTCATAAAGATACCATGGTTAGTTCAGAAGATAGTTTTGGAGAAGAAGCAAAACTGATTTATTTTTATCAGAATCAATTAAATAGGCAGCGAGTGTAAGGGAAATCATTCAGTCTTCTGTGTCCTAAGGGACGTTATACTGTTTCACAGTTCATAGAGTACTCCTTGAGGGGAGGTGCTGCACGAGTTACTATTCAGCAGTGTCGCCGCACATTGAAACGCTCAAATCCTTGGTAGAAGGAAAACTATTGTCCAGCTTCAAACATTGTAATCAGTCTTTGGACTTAGACAAAGTAGTACACTTTGGCTCGAAATACTTTCAGCCGGCGAAGGCAGTATAAAGCCTAAATATCAGTATTGAAGCAGAAAGCGTAACATCTCGACAGAAAAACGAGACTTCGAAAGAGTAGTGAATTTCTACATTTTTATCCAGTGCGTTTAATAACCGCGTCAGGGTTAAAAGTAGGATAATTGTATAATCTGCCTATTCCTAGGAGATTATAGCACAGTGGCGTTTGATTTGAGAAATCTACAGTATTAGGCATCAGTTGCCAAGTGAAACACAGTAAAGATTTTGGAAATTATTCCACAAGTAAAGACTAGAGTCTTCAGAAATAAAGGCCAAACGTGGACCAAAGAAAAGCTATTGTTAGAGTGCGGTAGTACCAGATAAGGCGACTCTACAAGGGAATGTCAAAGTAGAGACAGTTTGCAAGACGAACATTTGCGTACCGAACGAGATATAATATCGTGCATTAGCTCAAGGAGTGCCGATAAATTACAGTAACCAGAATAGGAGAATCATCCGTTAACAGTAGAGGGGAACGATCGAACGAGACTTTCAATCATACCGATAGGAATTAGGAAGTCAACGTTGATACTTGCACCCCTAGAAGGCCGAAAGAATGAAATCACGTGTGTGTAAGGCAATAATAAATGCCAGAAGTGAAATTTGTATGTGTAAAATAATTTGTTAGTTAAATTTAAGTGCTATAAATAGTTTTGTGAATTTTCTTTTTAGTGATAGTGAAACGATGAGTGCATTTCCTCAAACAAAGGTAAATCGTGTATATAAAATGTGTAAGTTTGAGGAAAATTTTACGTGTGTTGATATGTGTGTAAAAATGGTGTAATCTCAAAATCGTGGGCAAAATGTCACTTCATTGGGCTCCAGGGAGCCTTGCTGTATAAATCATGTAAGTAACCACATTTTATTATGTATTGTGCCTCGGGAGAGCTCGTGGAACAATAAATATGGAGAAGTTATCCTCAATTTTGAATAAACAGGTATATGTGAAAACTGTGTATAATGATATGTTTGGGATCTGAACAATAACTTAATGATGAATTGAACCAGTTAATTGTGTTAATTAATGCCCAGAGAAATATTATTCATTGGAATACTAGTAAATAATAATAATATACACAAGCAAGATAAGAAAACAATAACTTCATGAATAAATCAATTGTTTAATTAATTTTCATATAATGAATAAAGGAAGCCAATCAATTCCTTTAGATGATAATGATAATGATAACGTTTTATAATGTATTATTGAACTATTTGAGTTTTAGTAAATGTAAAGTCAAGAATTGTTTATTAAAGGCAAATACTATATTTTGGGACGGAAATCAATTAATTAAGTTTAAATAAATAATCTTACTTTGGAAGGCATCACGGAAGTACTAATGTAATTGACGCTATGGAGCGCATACATTTTAATTGTCACGCTAGGAATGCTGTGAAAATATGCCAGGAAGAAGTAATTGTGGGGATCAGTTGGACGCGGTAATGAATTATTTTGTGTGTTTCCTAATGCAAATTTTTAAAGGGTGCTAATTTATACTATTGTTGATAGCGCAGGGATTAGTGCATACGCAACCCCTAAGACGCTAATATAGGACGATTGGTCTGATGCCATCGTGCCTTTTGGATGGTCCTAAGCCCTCAAAAATTGGAAGTGTCCAAGAGGCCGGCCAGGGAACGAGCTAGCGTTCCATTACTTCAAAAGCCCCTTTTGTATTGTTGGTTCTATTGAGTATCTTACCCACCAATGCGAAAACTCCACAGTTATAATCTCACCTGATCCAAATGGGCAGGTTATAATAACCTCATATTGTATTATTGAATGATGTTAACGCGTTGCCTTTCCATGTTAAAGAAGCGGTAGGCTGTTAGCAAGCTAGTTGTAAACATCTCGTCCGTGCGAGGAAGTACTGAATTCCCCTCCACTGTCATAAATTTTGCCTGAATTGTTCTGCCAAGCGAGCGAACCCTGTATTGGTATAGGTCTTTAATGAAGCATATTTTTCTGTGGTTAACAGAAGTAAATAACGTTTTAAGATGATCCAGTAATTGCACTGAGATCCATTTATTTTAATTATTCTTGCTTGATGAAGTCAGATCCGTATTTAATAATGGTAAAATTGTCATGGAGACAATAATAGAAATCCCTTCATTGTTGCATTACATTACTATTGTTTCCGAGTATGGTGGAAACATTAAGATAACCTGGGAGTTTATCTTGACTTGATTTAATCAGTAGTTTCCAAAACTTGAGGGTGCACGAGTTCTTCCCGGGCAAGTACAGTTTGGTACTGTTGGATAAGAGAGTTGATACTTTTGAATATCATGTGGACCCAATGAATGGTAATTGTTGTCACCATTGTAAACATTAACTCAGTTTAAAAATAATACTCCAATTGAGGGTAATTAAAGTGTTCTAATCATGTAAATGTATGTAAAGATAAAAACCAAGCTATTTTGGAGCTCGCCTGTATAATTTCAGAAAATGCTATATGGAAGTGAAAGCTATTTGACATTTTGTCAGGTCCAATGGAACCTTAAATTAGTGATTTTGTAAGCTATGTTTTATTGATTCCTCGTTCTTCCAAGAACAAGTGTGAAGTTTTCAGTTTTATGTTTTGTTTTGTAGCGCCTAATTTTGAGTTTAATTAAATAATTTTTAATGTTGGATTTTGATGTTTGTTTTGAAGTGTTATCCTATCCTTGATCCGGAATGTGTGAATCATATAGTGGTAGAACATACTATGCCTCGAATATCCTACTGAGCTAGCGGACTATGATTTGCATATTCTTTTTCCAAAAGGGCACATTGGGGATTATAAATATATGCCTGGATCTAAGCTATTTGAAGTCACTAGAAGTCGGTCGTAAGAATAAAGGGTAAAATATAATGATAGGCAAGCCGAAAACTTAAACTAAACTGACTGCATTTGGGACCACGAAAGCTCATCTGAGCAGCCCCGTGTCAAAACCCCCTTCTTTATAAAATGGCGCCCATAAATTTTGGGGCAGTTTTTTCCGTGGGAAAACCCAGAGTTTTCATTTTTGAAAATTATGTTTTACCAAAATTTTGAATTTTTAGGATAATCACTTCCATAATAGACTTGATGTGTTTTATGAGTTGATATACCATACGGGTACGATTTAGTGCATACCCATATTAAAATACATTTTGAAAAGGGACAATAAAATTAATTCAGGGTATCATCTCTTATGCATGACCCAGTGATGAGATAGCGTAGCCCACTATATTCTCAGATTATAGATCATATAATATGGCGTTGAGTGAGGAGATGCAGAGGCTTGTGGAAGCCATAGACACAAAAAGTAAAGAAAGATTCGATTGTATGGATATTAAATTCGAATCTATTAATAGACAATTGGAAACTGTCAAAGCCGACAGTATAAATATGAGCGGTGAACTGAAGGCTGAGATAGAGGGTAAAATTGAAAAGATAGAAGAGGAAATTCTCGCAGATAATAAAAAAGATTATTCAGGAGGTCAAGAATGAAGTAGCGGATAATTCTCTTAAAATGCAAGATAGTGATGATAGCAAACACTCGTCTCGAGTAGGTTGGCCTTCCAATACTGAATGACTCTTCATCGATGAGTCCGGAGGTGACTAAAAAGCCCAATGCGGGAGAGACACAGTTTCCCGCAGTGATGACAGGTAGTATCAGGGTCAGGTGAGACATCCGCATTCATTCCCTGTCTTCTAATGAACACTCTGTTCTTTCTGCGTTGCCTCCGATCTTCTATCATACGTCGGCGGTTTTCTTCAAAAAGTATCGCACCACGATGAACAATTGATCTCCAGGATGAGCGATCAAGAGCTAAGGTCTCCCAGTTGTTGATATTAATATGGCACATTTGCATATTAGCCTTTAGTACGTCTTTGAATCGCTTCCTCGGACCTCCCACACAGCGCTTGCCCTCAGTTAGTTCAGAGCAAAACACTTGCTTGGGAATGCGATTATTGGGCATGCGGATTACGTGTCCTGTCCATCGCAGCTGACGTTTTAAAAGCATGGCTTCAACACTGGTAGTCTGTGCTTCTTCGAGAATGCTGGTGTTTGTGCGTTTGTCTTGCCATGTGACACGAAGAATTCTCCTCAAACAACGCTGGTGATATTGCTCCAGCTTTTTAAAATGACGTCTGTAGCATGTCCAGGATTCAGATCCGTAAAGTAAGGTGGGAACTACAACCGAGTTGTACACAAGGATCTTCGTTGCAGCATTGATATCATGGTTGTCAAAAACTCTAGACCTCAATCTTGCAAAGGATGCCCCAGCACGGTTAATCCTGTGTTGGATTTCGGAATCTATATTTGCACTTGATGACAGGGTGCTGCCAAGATAAGAAAAGGCGTTAACTTCTTGAAGCTTCGCTCCGTCGATGGTGACATTGATGTTTCTTTGTCCTTGTCCAGGGGCTGGTTGGTAGAGGACTTGGGTTTTACTGGTGTTAAGTTTCAGCCCAATCTTTTTGTAGGCTGAAGAAAAAGCATTCAGGATTTTCCTAAGTTCGTCCTCTGATTGAGCTACTACTGCATTATCATCAGCGTACTGTAACTCAACCAATGCAGCAGGAGATGTTCGAGTCCTTGCCTTTAGACGGCTCAAATTAAAGATCTTCCCATCCATCCTGTAAGTTATCTGTATGCCTGTAGGAAGATCATCTTTGACTAACTGCATGACAGTGGCAACGTACAGAGAAAACAATGTAGGGGCAATCACACAGCCTTGTTTAACGCCGGTATTAATATGAAATGGTTCTCCAATCGAGTCGTTACCAATGACATTTGCCTTCATATCATTGTGGAGTAGTCTTAAGATGGTAATAAATTTCAGTGGAAAACCATACAATGATAAAATCTTCCACAAGGCTTCACGGTTTACCGAGTCAAATGCCTTACTGAGGTCTATAAAGGCAATATAAAGAGGTCTATTTTGCTCTCTACATTTCTCCTGAAGCTGACGAACAGTGAATATCATATCTGCAGTTCCTCTAGAAGGCCTGAAACCACATTGGCTCTCTGGGAGTATTTTCTCCACCAGGGATAGAATACGATTCGCCAAAATACGAGCAATAAGCTTTCCAAGGCATGATAACAAAGATATACCACGATAGTTGTTGCAGTCTGCACGATCACCTTTCTTAAATATGGGAACTATCAGACTATCTCTGAAATCAGCAGGCATTTTTTCAGTTCTCCAAATTTTAATGATAAGATCATGTATGTGGCTTATGAGTTCCTCACCTCCTTCTTTGAGAGCTTCCGCTGGTATTCCATCACATCCAGTAGCTTTGTGTCGCTTTGCTTGATTAATAGCACACTGAACCTCATCTAGTGTTGGCAGGGTACCGAGTTCTTCTTTGATGGGTGCTTGTTCTAATATATCATACACCTGCTCATCAATAACTGAGTCCTGGTTCAAGAGGTCTTCAAAATGCTCCTTCCACCTATTCATGATGGAGTATTGATCTTTTAGAAGTGTACTTTTGTCACTGGACCAAAGTGGATTTCTACCAAACGTGGAGGGGCCATAAATCGCTTTTGTGGCTTGGAAGAACTGTCGCGAATCTTTGTCTGCTAGATATTGCAGCTCTTTAGCTTTGGATGTCCACCATGCATTTTTGAGAGCACGAGTTCCTCTTTGGACATTTGCCTTCGCAAGACAAAATGCTTCTTTCTTAGTACGGGAGTTCATATCTTTTCTCCAAGTTTGCAAGGCTTTTCTCTTTTCTGAGATTAATGCTTCTATTTCTTCATCATTTTCATCAAACCAGTCTTGATGTTTCCTGGTCTTATATCCCAGCGTTTCCTTGCAAGCATTCTGAATAGCGGTCTTCAGACTCTCCCAGTGCAGTGTTACATCTGGATGGTATTCCTGTGGCAGTGTCTGGCTAAGCAACTCTTTATATTGGGAGATATGCTCTGACTTACCAAACTTCTCGGTATCAAAAACATGCCTACAGCTCTTCTGTTGCTTCCTCCTCTGTGTGGACAATGGTATACGCATAACTGATCTGATAAGCCGGTGATCTGTCCAACAGTCATCGGCTCCTGTCATTGCTTTGGTGATAAGAACATCTCGTAAATCTTTCTTGCGTACAATCACATAGTCAATAGTATAGATGAATCAAAGAAAGGGTCAAAGGAATTTTAAAAATTCCTCTCGGCACGCCGGAAGGTGGAGGTAGATTTCACCGGGCAAACTAGGGGATAGGCTATAATAGGCAAAATATGCAGGTTTTCGTAGAAGGATCAAACCTCATTTATTACGAGAAAGTATTTCACAATGTAATTGGAGCTCAATTAACTTTTATTTCGTTTTAATATGCATTTTTTAACATTTTATTGTCTTAGGAGGACGGTAACCTTCTTGTCATTTGGGGTCCATTTTTATACTTGTGGTCACACCGTCCTCATGCAAGGTTTGGAACTGATGTGTAACTATCTAATAGTCTGTTATTTCTTCACGTCAAATTTATCTCCCGCAGAGGTGTTGGTTGATTCCTCAGCTTAGGGCTGCGACAACGCGGTCATGTAACCCCGTGTACTTTGGGTGTGTATAGAATCTGTCTGATAAACGGTGTAAATTGTGATGGCTGTGTTAGTCTGTAATTCAGGTAAGGACTGCAGACGGTCAATTTCAAGTAGTAGTTCCTAATGTTGGTACCAAATATACCATCAACGACACCTAGCTGTGAACTTGGCTACAAGATGCCTCCGCAACCAGTAACTTGCAACGAACGTTGGACTTCCCCTCTGAAGGAAAGCATACTGAGGGAATTTCAGCGCTCTTTGAAAATCTGACGACTTCGGCCGGCTTTGAACCTGCGACCTTGGGCATAGAAGTTCAGCATGCTACCAGCTAGGCTACGTCACCGAAGCCCCTTCCCTCATCAATTTACAAGCGTTGTCATGGTAACCTCTGATGGCTCTTGGCATTTTCTTTTAATTCCGAAATCATTTTTCTCATCCCTTGGCGTAATGGTGGGTTGTATCAAAAATTCTTTCAGACATAAGTTTTAGGTAATTATTAGGGGAATATCGTCCATTCTGTACGGTTTTGATATTGTGTCTATTAAGAGAGATATGATTTTTGTTTCCCGAAAAACCCACTTTTTTCCACCCCATTGGTCAATGGTTGGTGCTATCTAAAATCTTTTTAAACATGCATTTTTGGCACTAATCCGACACATAATATGAAATTTGAAGGGATTCGATATTTTACATATTAAGGGAGTTATAGTGATATTTCACGTTTTCGATAAGAGCTCCCCACTTTTACCCCCTTCGACTGATTTTGCCCATTAACTAACTCGACAGAGATTTTTTAGTGATACATATTATGTACAAAATTGAAAGTGATTGGTGCAAAATTACGGCAGTTATCGTGTCCACAAGGAACTTATATATATATATATATATATACATTAATTATATATAAACTTTTGAACTGACGGTGGTTTTGGGGTCTGGGGGATGTGAAACGCGAAGATATGTTGAAATTTTCCGGAAGTCGAAACATGGTACTGCGTCCGAATCTCGCATTAGCCACCACCCATATCCGCTAAGATGGTAAAGGAGTGTAGAGACGTCGATACCCAGCTAGACACATCAACATTTCCCTACTGGGCGAATGACTAGGAAACCCTTGACGCATACTGACGTACGATAACACTACTAATTAGTTACACATTTACTAGTAAATCTAATTCCATTATAAGATGGTAGTACGAGAATCTCGGATCTCGGACGTGAACGGTGAAAGTTGAGACTAAGTGAGTTCTAGTATCTAACTGATAGTATTATCGCACGGCGGATGCGAAATGAAAAGACGACCTGTGTCTTATAATAACAGACAGGCAAACTAAAACAAGTGCCTGGGATTTATTCCCAAAAAATATACAACAAGGAAATCCCTATTACCACTAAAAATTATTTTTAAGAGTAATATTGATAATTATTATGATGGTAGATACAATATCTACTCCTTAAATTAGAATATTGAGTAAGAATTACGTTGCTAAAACAAGAAATTTCGAATATAGACATCGAATGGTAAAATTTTTAGTCATACAGTGACTTGTTAAAAATATAGCTTGATCTGAGATCAGCTGTTCGTCTCAATGACGTATTACAATAATGAAAAACCCTACAATATACATCTATTTTAACACACGTGGATAAAAATCTAATGATAATAATAATTACGTTAATAACTTATTTATATTGTTGAAATACCTACGTCCAGCGCGGTATTCAAATCAGAACTAGATTTGACGTGATGTGTCAATCTATTAGCGCTCTCGTTATAAAATATTCCTACTTAAAAAACTTTTGTTCACAACTGTATAACTTATTTAACGTTCCTCGTAACTTTAAATAATGCATTTCAATAATAGACCATAACATTGTACTGTAATTCCACGTAATACATGAGTGTAAGTTTCAAAATACTAGTAGTCGGCTCATCTTTCTAAAGTTAATAACAATATCTTCCGTCATTCCGTTTCTTATAAACATTAATGAATAAAATATTCATTTAAGAGCTTGTTTTACACATACTTGACTTTAGACAGACCTACAAGTCTTCTGGTCTTCATCTCGTATTAACAAAATTGTTAATAAGTAATTGTTGCTATTTATAGGCATCACCTGACTTCCATTGTCACAAGGCTGATCCTATCTGACATAAATATAGTTACAGAAATTATCCATGACTTGACTAACGTCACATAGTGTTTATATTCCTTAATTGGAATTATACTTGGTCAATGTTATTATTAATAATATTTAAAATTGTTGCAAAGATGTTTATACATTATAAATTTTTAATAACAGCATTATAGTATTTTACAATAAATCTTGATTTGAATAACGATGTATTCTAGCGATCTTAACGCATTTACATTGCTTATAGGGTAAGTGTATCAATCGGAGCATTCCCCTATATAGAACAGTTTTCGCTTGAAGTGTGAATATTAAAAACGTTACTGAATAAAAATTTAAACGGCATTCTAAGTTCAAATCTAAGGAAATCACGTCTAAGACGACATTCGTTGACGTGTATAAAAGTTAACTAAAAATCTCTAAATAGACAGAATAATAACATGAGTTATACGAAAGAATATCTAAAATATGAATTGGTCACCCTGCTAATTCCAACAAATACTACAACCAAAACTACTGAGATAGTAGAGCAGTCATTTCTGTACCTTGCCGACGGTCTGCGAAGGAAATACCTCGTTCAATGGCTTCAATGTTCCGCTCCCTAGTTGGCTCGTGCTGGTCGCTTTTCTGGATCGAGCCATGCAAGCAACGTGGCTCGCAGCTGATCAACTCGTTCGTGCTGGGCTGGTGACCACCTGGTCTCGGTCTCCTCGCACAGCAATCTTCTATTTTCTCGACTCTTGATAGTCTGGTCGCAGGAACCCGGAACAATGAACACTGCATTCCATCTGCTTCTTTCTTCTTCACCTCGCCGTTAAAGTAGCTATGAGCGTCCATGGTTTATATCTCTCCAAGTTCTTACTGGATATTTGAGTAGAATTGTTGAAATTCAGCAAACTGCATGATGGTTTAGCAGTCGTGGTAACGTCGATCCAAGGACCTCATGATTAACTCCGAACTTCCCGCTCCAAAGTGTAGATTATCCTCCTTTCATGATTTAGTGAATCATATTCTTCCCCCCTGACTGGAAGTTGTAAGAATGATGAATTGTAAGAACAAATCCGCTTGTATAATGTGGCAGTAATAGTGCTTCAATAACGTATTAGCTTGTTATAAGTGAAGCTACTTACTGGATTGTAGAATACAGTTCGTATTAATGCAATCTTTCTCTTCGTGCGCTGTGGTTATAAAAGTTGCTTCTTTAAATGCTGAATATTACTTTTCGTTGCTTTGCCGGACTCTTCACCTCTTCCTCGGCTATCGATGCGTCTCCTGCAGGTAAGTGATGTCTCCTGCTCGCACTTCTCGTTGCTATATGGTAATTTGCGGAGCACCTTACAACACAGGTCCGCTCTCTTCAATCGTTTCAGTAGAAGTCACCTCGCTATGACCGCGGTTAGCGCGCGTGGCACCCTAGATCCAGTTCTAGCCTCGCGTCCGGTCCATTTATAATAGAATTATGCTATTTTCTCTTCTCCTAGCCAATATTATATAATTCCATACTTCCGAATAAATATCATATACTGTTCTTGATCTGTGGAAATGCTAATTTCTCTTTATAAAAGCAAATATGGTTTAATAGCAGTTCCCACACAAATTATGCGATCTGTTTATTGGCAAAAACTCTACCTGTCCTAGCCTCTTATAGTTTGGTCGGGTGCATAATTTGTTATTGCCGACTCGGCTAACCAAAACCGGTCTTGAGAGTGCTAACTTGAAACTTTTGACAATTTCTAGCTTCAAATGATCAGACTCTCCCTTGGTTAATCTTCATTCACCACAAAATTTCCAAATCCAAATATTTCAAAATAGTCCAAAATTCTCCCAAAATATTTCTAAATAATTCAATTCACTTTCCATAACATATCTTTGAGTAAAATAAATTATTATTTCCAATTTTCACATTATAAATAGAAAAATTGACAGGTCGGTTCGATCCTCGGCTCTGTCCATAACTTGAGCTTGGGTGAATTAGGGCTCAGTACCCATTGCAATAGTTAGCTTTTAAATGACATCTACCTAAAATAGTATGGAAGAGACAATGCAAACGGCATTTGAATCACGATTTCAAAATTTTTACACTGAGTTCGGGAATAAATTAAGTCAATTCCAGACATAAAACAGGAAATCAAGGATGAGAATGGGAAAATTAATCTGGGTTTGCAAAAGCAAATAGAGACATTGCAATAAAATAATGAAAGATCCCAAACTTAATGTCGGAAAATTTTTGAAAATTTGGAAACTAAATTAGGTGAAATGCAAGAACAATGTAAGAAAAATATTGATGAATGTAAGGAAAACAGTGTAAACCAAATGTTAGGGGTACAGGGACAGCTAGAAGCTAATAATAAAGAATTAAAAGATCAAATAGAATCCAATAAAATTCTTAGTCAGGCATCCCTGGATGAGATCAAGAGCGGGATTGAAGCGTTAGGTAACAGATTTAACGGAGTTGAGGAAAAAGTACAAGGGCTTGAACAAGAATTCGGGGAAGTTTAGAACGAAATTAATGACATGAAACGTCAAAGTCAAGTCGATGCGAGTAAAATGAAAGAACAATTTAATGATTTTACCGAGCACGTAGATGGAAGTTGAAGGGAATATGAGGCGAAGATAACAGGGAAGTTAGGTAAATACGAAAAGAATCTCCAAGCCGAAAGTACACAGCGAAAATTAAAAATTGAGGAGCAATCTCGTAAAATAGGAGAAATAAATGACGGTATTACCGATGTTCATATTGCAAGGTGGGCCATGATGTTAGAGGAGTTTGATTACTCGATCGAGCATAGACCGGGTGCGAGAATCCCTCACGCCGATGCCTTGAGTCTCCACCCCATGGTCCTCTACGGTCTCGTCGATGGACTCATTGTCAGGCTGAAACGAATTCAGCAAGCCGATGAAGGTCTGTGTGCGATCATGGAGCACCTGAAGTCAAAGCCATACAAGGATTACACCCTGCAGGACGGTATCCTCTTCAAGTTCTGTGATGGACATAATCTACTTGTGCTGAGTTCCTCAAACCCTGGGCTGGAGACGACTCATCATCTGAGGCGGATGATCTGCAGGATGGCCAATTGTGGGAATAGGAAGATGTTGAACCATTCTTGGGTTTCCCGCTAGCCTTGGCACCGCCCGGTTATGGCTGCGATTTGTAGGTTAAATAACTAGGTTATTGGATGCTATTTACCGATATTTGATCCATATGGACTTTGTCTTTTTCTGTATAAATATACGCAGGGAACGGAAAACTGATGATTGAAGATTATATTACCGTATAGTATTTCTGGAGTAGCAGTATTTAATGTTGAAATGTCAGACAAAAACACATTTAACCTGACTCAAAACTCTGATTCATGTCGCCCAAACAGTGCTACTCGAGTCAATACCTGTGATATTTGTGGGAAGACGTTTAAATCTGTTGCAATTCATGTAAGCAAAGCACATCCAGAGGTTTATCGTAGAGGTTTAACGTCAAAATATAAGAGCTCGGATCAAAGTTTGCATAAATCCGATGGAGGTGGTAGTCACTTGCTGGATGAAGAAATTGATCATGTATCAACTAGCGCTAATAGGGAAGATGCGGCTGCATTAGATTCCAAATTAGATGCTATAAAGGAATTTGAACGAAAATTCACGGACGTCATAACTAAAGGTGATATTCAAGTTTTTGAGACAGTCAGTGTTGAGCTAACGGAATTCTTGGCTGACGCAATCAGTTCGCTCTCAGGACCCAAACATCCAGCTATTCGCTATTATAATGCGCGGAGAAAACGACTGGTTGTATGACCCATACAACTACATATTCTAAAACGAAAAATCCATCAAGGTTAACAAAACGAAGAAGAGACAAAACTAGGACAAAATATCAATATGAAGTAGCGCAATATCAGTATTTCAATCAAAGGCGCAAAGTCGTACGCATGATTATAAATAATCAAAATGGCACAGAATGTAGAATTCCCGCATCCACAGTTTTTGAACACTTTCAAGATTTATTTGGAAAAGAGAATGAATAAACACACTTGCAACCAACAGAAGCTGTTTGTACAGAGGAAGACATTGAAATTGAAGATTCTGAAATTAATTCAGCTCTTGCCAGAGTACGAGCAGATACAGCAGCTGGTCCTGACCGAGTAATTATCAGAGCTGTGAAGGAACTTAAAACATCAAAAGTGTTGAGTTTCCTTGCAAACACTATGCTCAAATTTAGGAAATGCCCCGATATATTCAAAACAGGAAGAACAGTACTTCTCCACAAAGGAGGATATGCTGAAGAAATAAGTAACTGGAGACCTATCACCATATATTCAGTAATCAGACGTATTATAGAAAAAGTGATTGACAGGCGACTACGTTCATTCGTAGAGTTCTCCGTACATCAAAGGGGATTCATTAATCTCCCTGGTACACATGTTAATACCTCAATTATTAATGGTTGCCTCAGGAATGCTAAAACAAAGAAAACTAGCTGCTGTGTGGTGTTCCTGGATGTTTCAATGGCATATGATAATATTGGCCATGAACATCTTAAGCGGTGCATTAATCGAGTAAATATGCCAAACAACTTGCGAGATTTAGTAATCGACCTTATTTTAGGAAATAGTATGAAAGTTGAATGTGGTATTAATAAAACAGTGAGCATAGAGCTTAGGAAAGGCGTCGCTCAGGGATCTCCAATCTCACCTGCTTTATTCAACCTTGCAATAGATGATACTATCAAAGAACTCACAGATCAGGAGATCATTCAAGAGTATGGGTATCAGCTGTCATCGGACCTTGAAAATGTTTCAGCCTTAGCGTTTGCGGATGATATTGTATTAGTGGCGAAAGATGAAGCTTCGGCGCAGGAACTCTTAAATACCGCCGTTAATAGTTTATCTGCTATAGGTCTTTCCATGAATCCTTCAAAATGCAGAATGATCAATATTAAAGAAGGGAACCTTTGTCAGAGAAGTGCTGTGACACTAGGAAATACTGCTTTGACATGTGTAAAATCTGGGGAAACCATAAAATATCTGGGAATAACTTTTGAAGATGAAATTGTGTTTCACAAGAGCAAGCTGATAAATAGTTTAGAAAAAGACTTGAATTCTCTCACAGTTTCTTGTTTACTAAAACCAGACCAAAAGTTAAACATAATTAATCAATACATTTGGCCAAGTATGATTTATACAATACAGAGTACACCGTTAAATAAAATTCCATCAAGTTTTCTGGTCGATGTTGATAAACTTTTGCGATCAACTATCAAAGAAATCATTGGGTTACCACAAGACTGTCCCAATGATATGTTGTATGCATCCAGGAATGTTTGGGGGCTGGGTTTAGTTAAGGTTGAATGGGAAGCATATATACAGCATTTTAATATAGTTCAAAAGTTAGTCAGAGTGGAAGATGTTCATTTAGATATTTGTCGAAATCTTGACGGGGAAAAGAAAGGAATTCTTCAATATTTTAATTTTCCAACTAGTGATTGCACAGAATCAAAATCAGGACGTTGTGTACGAAATGAACTTTGGAAACGGTCATTTGAAGCTTGGTGCAAACTTCCTCATAAAGGTAAAGGAGTGGAAATTTATGAACAACATCCTAAGAACAACTCGTGGATAAATAACAGAAAAGGCTTATCGTGCTCTGAATGGACGAATGCCATCAAAAAAGAAGTCCTCTCGGCACGCCGGAAGGCGGAGGTAGATTTCACCGGACAAACTTGGGGATAGGCGAAAATAGGCAGAATATGCAGGTTTTCGTAGAAGGATCAGACCTCATTTATTGCGAGAAGGTATTTTATAATTGGAGCTTAATTAACTTTGTTTTTCGTCATTTTATGCTTATTTTAAACATTTTATTGTCTTATGGGAACGGTAACCTTCTTGTCATTTGGGGTCCATTTTTATACTTGTGGTCACACTGTCCTTATGCAAGGTTTCGACACTGATGTGTAACTATGTAACGGTCAGTTACTTCTTCACGCAAAATTATATCTCCCGCAGAGATTTTGGTTGGTTCCTCAGTTTAGGGGCTGCGACAACGCGGTCATGTAACCCCGTGTACTTAGGGATGGCTGTATTAGTCTGTAATTCAGGTAAGGACTGCAGACGGTCAATTTCAAGCAGTAGTTCCTAATGTTCCTACCAGGTACTACCGTCAACGACACCTACCTGTGAACTTGGCTACTAGATGCCACCGCAACCAGCAACTCGCAACGAACGTTGGAACTTCCCCTCCAAAGGAAAGCATACTGAGGGATTTTTAGCGCTCTTGGAAAATTCGACGACTTCGGCCGGCTTTGAACTCGTGACCTTGGGCATAGACATTCAGCATGCTTGCTACCAGTTACGTCACCGATGCCACTTCACACTTAGTCAGATGGAAATCTGAATCTGATCTCGTGCAAGTGCGTTATCTGGGCAACGTCTGATGGCTCATCCCTCATCAATTTAGTAGTGTTGCCATGGTAACCACTGATAGCTCTTGGCATTTTCTTATAATTCCGAAATAATTTTTCTCATCCCTTGGCATAATGGTGGGTCATATCAAAAATTCTTTAAGACAAAATTTTAGGTAATTATTAGGGGAATATTGTCCATTTTGTACGGTTTTGATATTGTGCTTATTAAGAGAGATATGATTAATGTTTCTCGAAAAATCCACTTTTTCCCACCCCTTTGGTCAATGGTTGGTGCTATACAAAACTCTTCAAACATAAATTTTTGGGCTTTATCC
Organism: Meconema thalassinum; assembly: GCA_946902985.2. NCBI lineage: Eukaryota > Metazoa > Arthropoda > Insecta > Orthoptera > Tettigoniidae > Meconema > Meconema thalassinum. Next base: position 345,312,424 of record OX336388.2, read on the forward strand.
GACACATAGTATGAACGTTGAACGGATTCGATATTTCACATATTAAGAGAGTTATAGCAATATTTCACTTTTTCGAAAAAAGCCCCCCATTTTCACCCCCTTCGACCGATTTAGCCCAGTAACGAACTCGACCGAGATTTTATAGGTATACATATTCGGTAAAAAATTCAAAGTGATTGGTGCAAAATTACGGCAGTTATCGTTTCCACAAGAAACTGATATATATATATACATACATAAATTATATATAAACTTTTGAACTGACGGTGGTTTTGGTGTCTGGGGGATGTGAAACGCGAAGATATGTCGAAATTTTCCGGAAGTCGAAACATGGTACCCATTGCAATGTTTATCTTCCTAATGAAATCTACCTCTGGTTGGTTCCTCAGTTTAGGGGCTGCGACAACGCGGTCATCTAACCCCTTGTACTTTGGGTGAGTGTAGAATTTGTCTGATAAACGGTGTGAATTGTAATGGCTGTATTAGTCTGTAATTCAGGTAAGGACTGCAGACGGTCAATTTCAAGCAGTAGTTCCTAATGTTGCTACCAGGTACTACTGTCAATGACACCTAGCTGTGAACTTGGCTACTAGATGCCACCCCAACCAGCAACTCGTAACGAACGTTGGAACTTCCCCTCCAAAGGAAAGCATACTGAGGGATTTTAGCGCTCTTAGAAAATCCGACGACTTCGGCCGGCTTTGAAACCGCGACCTTGGGCATAGACATTCTGCATGCTACCAGTTACGTCACTGAAGCCGCTTCCCAGTTAGTCAGATGTCAAAGTCAACCCCTGGCACCATCCAGCCCATGACGGGCTAAGGCCGACCAAGCGACCGCTGCCCAGCCATTTGGCCTGCAGATATTGGGGTGACGCGTGATCAGCGCGTCGGGTCCCATCGGCCGTTAATCTTGGTATTCGTGATCGGGGTGCTGTCTCACTGTCAGACAGCTACTCAATTGTCCTCACGAGGCTGAGTGCACCCCGTTCCAACCCTCACGTCAGTTTTAAAATCCCTGACGGAGCCGGGGATCGAACTCGGGGCCTCCGGGTGAGAGGCAGGCGAGCTACCCCAACACCACGGGGCCGGCTTAGTCAGATGGAAATACTGAATCTGATCTCGTGCAAGTGCGTTGTCATGGCAACGGCTCATCCCTCATCAATTTAAAAGCGTTGTTATGGTAACCTCTGATGGCACTTGGCCTTTTTTAAAATTCCGAAATCATTTTTCTCATCCCTTGGCGTAATGGTGGGTCATATCAAAAATTCTTTCAGACAAAAGTTTTAGGTAATTATTAGGGAAATATTTTCCATTTTGTACGGTTTTGATATTGTGCCTATTAAGAGAGATATGATTAATGTTTCCCGAAAAACCCACTTTTTTCCACCCCTTTGGTCAATGGTTGGTGCTATCAAAAAACTTATTTGACATAAATTTTTGGCACTTATCCGACACATATTATGAACTTTGAATGGATTCGATATTTCACGTATTAAGAGAGTTATAGCGAAATTTCACTTTTCCGAAAAAAGCCCCCCATTTTCACCCCCTTCGACTGATTTTGCCCATTAACGAACTCGACCGAGATTTTATAGGGATACATGTTATGTAAAAAATTCAAAGTGATTTGTGCAAAATTACGGCAGTTATCGTGTCCACAAGAAACTGATATATATATATATATATATATATATATAGATACATATATACATAAATTATATATAAACTTTTGAACTGACGGTGGTTTTGGGGTCTGGGGGATGTGAAACGCGAAGATATGTCAAAATTTTCCGGAAGTCGAAACATGGGACCCATTGCAATAGTTAGCTTTCTTATGAAATCTACCTAAATGTCTTGCAACATCTCAGCGGTGAGAGCTGTGCCGGGGAGAAGTCAGCACACAACCCTGTGCCGACAACCAGGATGTGACCAACCAGAGACGCTAGGACATGTCCTGGGCCAATATTCTAAAGGAGAACTGTTACGAAATTCCCGCCATCACCGAGTTCGTTCATCAATTGCCACATCCCTGAGGAAATTGAAATGGGAAGTTTATGAGGAAGTGCACTGCATTTCGGAAAATGGTAGTCACCGTAGAGCAGATATCGTTGCCATTGACAGGAAGAATGGAAGGGGTTTGGTCCTGGACCCCACGGTACGAATGGAAGTGGACATTCCGCAAGCCGTACGAGTCAACGAGGAGAAAGAGGCTATTTACCGACCATGCATACTTCACTTGAGTGAGAGATATAACTTACCTAAAAATGCATGGAAAGTGAATGGCCTTCTATTCGGAGCTCGTGGAACATCTTATAAGTTCGTCGTGGATATCCTCAAGAAGCTTGGCATCATCGAGGATGATCTTGAGAAGATCTGCTTGGGCGTATTGAGAGCTTCACTCAACATGCTACATAACCATTTACATGGTATATCGTAATGACGTATGTACTGTAGAGCCAACAATGTACCTACACTGTATTCTGGATCTTTATGGTCTCCCGGAATGCCGGGCGGATGTCCTTCAGGAAATATATATAATATAAAGGCCCAAGTAGGAAAAACTAATACTGAAGTAGATCAAGTTAGAATTGACTTAGTAATATCGTATAAATGTCATGAGAAAACCGAGGGAGAGCTCACTACTATCAAGAAAAATATATCTGACGGTCAGGAAATTATAAATAAAAGGATAAACGAGATTCAAAAGGAAATAGACGCTAGAGATGAGGTCAAACAGGAAGCTGTAGAAGGACAGGTCCTAGTCATCAAGAAAGAGGTAGAGGTATTAGCTGAAATACGGGATAGCTTCAAGGAAGATAAATTCCAAATTAAACAAGAAGCTGAAAATAGTAGGAAGAAACAGCAAATGTTTGGAAACGAATTTTGTTCACGTCTGGAAATGACAGAGCAGAAAGATAGCCAGATGGAGGTTCAGATAATGTCGCAAGAAGAAAGTGCCCGAAGAGAGAGGAAATTAGATTTCGAAGGTCAGAATGACTTCCAGAAAACACTATGGGTAGATTCTGATACCCAACGCACTAATCGAGATAGGGACTTAGCAGGGGAGAGCCCCTATAAAAACCCAGGATATCCCATGGCAATGTCAACCCCAAATGCTAATCAAACAAGTGGACAAATAATAAACATTATTAAGTCTAATGAGGACCGACCAGTTAAATTTACGGGTCTATTACACCGAAATATTGGCTAAAGGAAGTAGCCGAATACCTAAATGAGATGAAAATTCCTCAGGATCGGAGACTGAGAGCAATTGAGAAGCTGTTGGCAGGTGATTGCCTTACTTGCTACAGGAGATTCAGATATACCTTTGACACTGTTGAGGGCCTTAGAGAAGCATTCTTGAAACGCTATTGGGCAGCGGACGTGCAGGAAAATCTACGTCTGGATCTGTACTTTAGGAATTACAGTATTAACACTCCCACTAAATATTCGGAATTCCTCACCGCTCAGCTGTGCAAGTTCCGTGAACGTGATATTGCTCCAGCTGAGAACGACCTGTGTGCCGCCATTGCAAGACAATTTCCATATGAGATACAGAGGCTGTTAATCTCATCCAAAACAAGAAGTGCTGTGGAAGTAGAGAGTGTGCTGCGTCAACTTGATATGACCACCGAACATGTGACTCCCAGGCAGCAGAGGCATACTGAGCAAGTACACATGGCTAGTAGTCAGGATGACAGGGAAAAACCCTCTACTGTAAACAAATCTACTAGTACAGATACACATGGACTTGGTCGCGAATATGGACATCAAGAGCCTAGGAGAATACAACCCTATAATAGAGGAGGATATCGTGGAAGAAATCCTAGAAATATAGGATACAGGAAACAGGAAAATAGACCGTATAACAACAATCAGAGGCAAGATAACCGAAAGAATTGGGAAAATTATCCCAGAAGAAATGTTAGGCCCGAAGATAGGAGCCAAGAATATCGTGCCGAAATTGAGGAAAGGTATCAAGAAAGTCTGCGTTATATGGATGAACGGACATACGAACCTGAAAGACAAAAGATCCGTTGGAGTGAGGCTATGAAAAACCGTAGATCACCCGACCGACACGAGGGAGTTACAAGCCCAATTAAAGAATGAGGCGAAAAGAGACCCTCAGGATAAAAAAAACTAATTTAAATTGGCCAGAGTGGAAACATACCAGGAGCTGGGAGGAAGTCGAAATTGTAAATTGAATAGCTAGACGAGATGAATTGGTAAAAGAAGAAGCAGAAGGGATTCAACCCATAAGAAGGGAATTACCTATCTTTATGTTAAGGATAGAATGGTTGCTGGTCAGAGCTTTAATGGATACTGGATCAACTGTAAGTTTAATAACACAGAGCCTGTTGGACGATTTGGAGACCAGAGGTCGTGTATTAAAAATCCCCACATCGAGTGTGAAAATTAAGGGAATTATTCCAGAAAAATCCCTAACATGTAAATTTCAGGTTTACATTGACATGATCATTGGAAATACTGAAATTTCGCAATGCTTTTTGCTGGTGAGTCAATTACAATACAATATTATTTTGGGTATTGACTTTATCCGTGAGTACAAGGTCATAATAGACCTAGCGCAAAATAGCATTAGGATTCAGAAAGGGGATGTGGATGAACAAAATATTATATTACATGAGCAGGATGCAAAAACAGATGGACAGGTGTGACATGTAGGAGAATTAACCGAAGAAGGTTATAGGGCAAGTGAAGAGGTATTTGAAGTCTCGAACATAGGACTGGAAGATGGTATTGAAACCGAGTTCGATGCCAACCTGTTAGGAAAAATAGAAGAAGCCAAAATTACGCAGGAAGATAAAGAATTATTAAAGGAACTGTTATTGAAATACAGGGATGTATTTGATTCTAAACCAGGAAAGATCCACAATTTCAAATACGCATTTAAGGTGAAATATTGGGCACCATTTGGCAAAAACCATACCCGGTTGCAGAAAAGAATTACACTCAAACAAAGAAAACACTGCATGAAATGAGAGATGCAGTAATTATAGAAAATATTGCAACACCATATGTTGGTCCATTAGTCATTGTGAGTAAACCGGATGGCTCAGTAAGGGTGTGTTTAGACGCAAGAAAATTGAATGCCAAAATTATACCAGAAAATGATTCTGCACCACCCTTTAAGGAAATACTCAGAAAATTCAAACTCAAGAAAATGATTACGAATATAGACATGACTTCACGTATCGTCATCTCGAACTAGAAGAGAAAACCAGTCTTCTAACTGGATTTCAGTTCGATCAAAAAACTTATTGTTTTAAGGATTAACCATTTGGATTCAAGACAGCGGGATCGGCACTGATAAGAGCACTTGATCGCAACCTGTCGGAGGAAGTAAAGGATTGTACTATCCGTTATGTAGATGGCATATTACTTACCTCGGAAAACGTGGAGGAACACCTAAAGAACTAGACCAAATTACTTGAAGATCTGCTGCTCCCTTTGTATCGACACGTGACGTGCACGCGTGCCCTCTAGCGACGGGCTGTGACCTTCCACGCTCTGGTCGGAACCACACCTCATTACACACGACACGATAAGCCGATGTCGTCACCGGTTTGCGCATTCCAGCCTCCGGCTCGTTACTTTTTGAACGCACCTTATAATTGTACAGTATACAAAGGCAAAGTCAGCATTACGTAGTGTGGACTTCACCGAACCAGTGGCCAGGGGAGATGGAAAAAAGAAAAGTAATACCCACGCAAGACAGGAGCTCTTTAAAAATTTTATTAATATGTTCTCACGATCGCATTTGGAAATTTTAATATATTTGAAACATTTAGATCATGAGCTTCAAGAAGGTTATTTTTCATAAAGATACCATGGTTAGTTCAGAAGATAGTTTTGGAGAAGAAGCAAAACTGATTTATTTTTATTAATATGTTCTCACGATCGCATTTGGAAATTTTAATATATTTGAAACATTTAGATCATGAGCTTCAAGAAGGTTATTTTTCATAAAGATACCATGGTTAGTTCAGAAGATAGTTTTGGAGAAGAAGCAAAACTGACTTATTTTTATCAGAATCAAATAAATAGGCAGCGAGTGTAAGGGAAATCATTCAGTCTTCTGTGTCCTAAGGGACGTTATACTGTTTCACAGTTCATACAGTACTCCTTGAGGGGAGGTGCTGCACAATTACTATTCAGCAGTGTCGCCGTACATTGAAACTCTCAAATCCTTGGTAGAAGGAAAACTATCGTCGAGCTTCGAACATTGTAATCAGTCTTTGGACATAGACAAAGTAGTACACTTTGGCTCGAAATACTTTCAGCCGGCGAGGCAGTATAAATCCTAAATATCAGTACTGAAGCAGAAAGCGTAACATCTCGACAGAAAAACGAGACTTCGAAAGAGTAGTGAAACTCTACATTTTATCCAGTGCGTTTAATAACCGCGTTAGGGATAAACGTAGGATAATTGCATAATCGCCTATGCCTGGGAGATTATAGCACAGTGGCGTTAGATTTGAGAACTCTATAGTATAAACATCAGTTTCCAAGTCAAACACGGTAAAGACTTTGGAAATTATTCCACAAGCAAAGAATACAGTCTTCAGAAATAACGGCCAAATGTGGACCAAAGAAAAGCAATTATTAGAGTGCGGTAGTACCAGATACAGCGACTCTAGATATGAATGTCAAAGTAGATACAGTTTGCAAGATCAACATTTGCGTACCGAACGAGATATAATATCGTGCATTAGCTCAAAGAGTGCCGATAAATTACAGTAACCAGAATAGGAGAATCATCCGTTACCTGTAGAGGGGAACGATCGAACGAGACTTTCAATCATCCCGATAGGAATTAGGAAGTCAACGTTGATACTTGCACCCCTAGAAGGCGGAAAGAAAGAAATTACGTGTGTGTAAGGCAATAATAACTGCCAGAAGTGAAACTTGTATGTGTAAAAAAATTTGTTAGTGAAATTTAAGTGTTATAAATAGTTTAGGGAATTTTCTTTTTAGTGATAGTGAAACGATGAGTGCATTTCCTCAAACAAAGGTAAATAGTGTGTATTAAATGTGTCAGTTTGAGGAAAATTTTACGTGTGTTGATATGTGTGTAAAAATGGTGTAAGCTCAAAATCGTGGGTAAAATGTCACTTCATTGGGATCCAGGGAGCCTTGCTAGATAAATCATGTAAGTAACCAAATTTGATTATGTATTGTGCCTCGGGAGGGCTCATGTAATAATAAATATGGAGAAGTTATTCGCAATTTTGAATAAACAGGGATATGTTGAAACTGTGTATAATGATATGTGTGGGATCTGAACAATAACTTAATGACGAATTGAACCAGTTAATTGTGTTAATTAATGCCCAGAGAAATAGTATTCATTGGAATACTAGTAAATAAATAATAATATACACAAGCAAGATAAGAAAACAATAACTTCATGAATAAATTAATTGTTTAATTAATTTTCATATAATGAATAATGCATGCCATTAAATTCCTTGAGATGATAGTGATAATGATAACGTTTTATAATGGATTATTGAACTACTTGAGTTCTAGTAAATGTAATGTCAAGAATTGGTTATAAAAGGCAAATACTATATTTCGGAACGGAGATCAATTAAATGAGTTGAAATAAATAATCTTACTTTGGAAGGCATCACGGAATTACTAATGTAATTGACGCTATGGAGCGCTTACATTTTAATTGTCACGCTAGGAATGCTGTGAAAATATGCCAGGAAGCACTAATTGTTGGGACAAGTTGGGCGCGGTAATGAATTACTTTGTATGTTTGCTAAATGCAAATTTTTAAAGTGTGCTAATTTATACTATTGTTGATAGCGCAGGGATTAGTGCATACGCCACCCCTAAGGGGCTAATATAGGACGATTGGTCTGATGCCATCGTGCCTTTTGTATGGTCCTAAGCCCTCAAAAATTGGAAGTGTCCAAGAGGCCGGCCGGGGAACGAGCTAGCGTTCCATTACTTCGAAAGCCCCTTCTGTATTGTTGGTTCTATTGAGTATCTTACGCACCAATGCGAAAACTCCACAGTTATAATCTCACCTGATCCAAATGGGCAGGTTATAATAACCTCATATTGTGTAATTGAATGATTTTAACGCGTTGCCTTTCCATGTTAAAGAAGCGGTAGGCTGTTAGCAAGCTACTTGTAAACATCTCGTCCGTGCGAGGAAGCACTGAATTCCCCTCCACTGTCATAAATTTTGCCTGAAGTGCTCTGACAAGCGGGCGACCCCTATGTTGGTATAGGTCTTTAATGAAACATATGTTTCTGTGGTTAACAGAAGTAAATAACGTTTTAAGATGATCCAGTAATTGCACTGAGATCCGTTTATTTTAATTATTCTTGCTTGATGAAGTCAGATCCGTATTAAATAATGGTATAATTGTCATGGAGACAATAATAGAAATCCCTTTGTTGTTGCATTACATTACTATTGTTCCCTAGTATGGTGGAAACATTAAGATAACCTGCGAGTTTATCTTGACTTGATTTAATCAGTAGTTTCCAAAACTTGAGGGTGCACGAGTTCTTCCCGGGCAAGTACAGTTTGGTACTGTTGGATAAGAGAGATGATACTTTTGAATATCATGTGGACCCAATGAATGGTAATTGTTGTTACCATTGTAAACATTAACTCAGTTTAAAAATAATACTCCAATTGAGGGTAATTAATGTTTTTTTAATCATGTAAATGTATGTAAACATAAAAACCGAGCTATTTTGGAGCTCGTCTGTATAATTTAAGAAAATGCTATATGGAAGTGAAAGCTATTTGACATTTTTGTCAGGTTCAATGGAGCCTTAAATTAGGGATTTTTAAGCTATGTTTTATTGATTCCTCGTTCTTCCAAGAACAAGTGTGAAGTATTCAGTTTTATGCTTTGTTTTGTAGCGCCAAATTTTGAGTTTAATTAAATATTTTTTAATGTTGGATTTTGATGTTTGTTTTGAAGTGTTATCCTATGCTTGATCCGGAATGCGTGAATCATATAGTGGGAGAACATACTATGCCTCGAATGTCCTACTGAGCCAGCGGACTATGATTTGCATATTCCTTTTCCAAAAGAGCACATTACTTAACTTCAATCCAGACCATTTTATATACTACATAAAGGGACTCTTTAGTCTCAGTGGCAGTTCTCTATGAATAAATTTATTTCAATTCAATTCATCTGACCTTCATCATTCTCCTGTAACACCTCATTTCAAACGCTTCTATTCTCCTCTTTTCTGTTGTACCAATAGTCCAAGTTTCACATACATAGAACGCCACGCTCCTGACAAAGGCCTTCAAAAATGACTCTCTGACACCTAAATCTGTATTGATATCAACAGATTTCATTTGTGCAGAAATGATTTCCTTGCCTGAGCCAATTGGAGCATAGTCCTTCACGAAAAACTACAATAAATAAATAAATAAATATATAAATCAATCAATAAATAAATAAATAAATAAATAAATAAAATATCACGGTCCTGCTACGCTGCCGTAGCAAGAGGAGAGGTGATACACCGACGTGGCGCGTCCCAGGTGGTGGATAGGGGGATCCTCAGCGGCTTGCCAGCGAACTTGAGCGAAATAAAATTGCTCTCGTGAATAGGGGAGCTAGAAGGCTCATGAGTCAAATACCGTTACTTATGCAAATGAACCCTGGCGTGCTAGGTTGGTGGAATGTAAACAAACATGAATGAAGATGGAACTGTTGATCTCTGTTATTACCTGCTAGCTGATGGGTTTTGAATGTAGCTGAAGGATTATTAGAGGTACCCTGGGTGTGGGTCCATTGGTGAGCTAGGTGAGAATGGGATTGGGAGGGGAATGACCTGGGTGTTGAATACACTCATTGGTAAACAAACATGAATGAATCTGGAGTAGTATTTCCTGTAAACGGGGGGTGGGTGTACAGAGGTATCTAAACACCTGGCATGTTGGGTCGGCCAGCTCAACATGAAATAAATCAAGATGGCGTACACCATATCTGATTTATTAATCCATGAATTATACGTGGCCTTAAAACCTAGCCACTTAACAAAAAGTTTATTGCCACGTTTTTGTGATATTTTTTCAATGAGATAATGCTTGGGATATTGCGCCTTTTGCAGTTCCTCAATATAGAATCCACCTTTGATTGGCTGTTTGTTGAGGTCATCAGTTAAATAGATGACTGGATTTGTAAGTTTCACATTACGAATGCGAAATATTTCTGTGCTCCTGTTCGGTGTGTATTCTTTGGCAAACAATGACTTATGTTTACTGATGCGCACATAATCACCGATACGTAATTGTTGACGTCGCTGATCTACTGTTTTGATTTTGTGATGAATGCGATCCAATTTTGCAATGTTCTTGGTTAAAAGGCGTGGTTTCATTCCGATGGTTCTATGTTTGGTATTGTTGTAACTTGTCACTAGCTCACTTACAAGTTCAAGCCAGCGATAGGATCCACTTGCTGTAAATTGCTCCCACATGCGTGTCTTGAGTGTGCGGTTAAAACGTTCTAAAACACTTGCCTTTAGATTTCTATAACTGGAATAGTGATGGATGCCAAGTGTTTTGAGATAAGCGGAATAAGTCTTCCTGAAAAATTCGTTGACTTGATCTGTTTGAGGCAAGCGAGGTTGTTGTCTTGACCGCTCAATGACGTTCTTGAATGCAGCGGTGACCAGACTTGCAGATTTATTCCGCACAGGTTCAACAAAGAGCATTTTGGAATAAACATCGATGACGGTGAGCAGATAGTTGACCCCGTTGTTAGCTTTGGCATAGGGAATCATTTCAACCAGACCAGCTTGCCAAAGATCGTCAACACCACGTGTGATGACATAACGACGATGGTTGAGACAACGAGCTGGTCTATGCAACTCGTGAGCAATGCCTGTCTTAACAGGCGAGGGTGTATGAACACGTTGACTCATTAGACTATAATGCCAGCATTACGAAGCTCCGCTTCTATTTCTAAAACTTCCGCCTCGTGTCCAGTATGACCTGTCTGTTCCGATGCACGCAACAGTTGCAGACGTTTAACCAACTTTTTGGGATTGTTCCAATAGGTGAAATCGATGGGTGGTTTTAAAGTATTAAACGTGATACCGGACGCTAAATTTGCACGGCGAACACTTGCATAGCTGGGAAACAATTTTGATATGATGGTTTTATATTCGAAAGTCTAATTAGCATTTATCACTTCAGAACGTTTATAATTACGTCAATAACCATTTGTAGCCATCAAGATGTCTTTATACTTTTCAAGATCATCTTTATCATAGTCGTCGTTAGAAGGTGTACGTGAAAATGGAAGTTCTAGAAGCCCCGATGTCAATTTGTAATGAACTCTTTTAACAATATAAACATTGTCACTTATCTTGATTCGTGAATCGCCAATTTGAAATCTATTGTTTTCATAGTGAACGTCATAGGTAGTATCAGTTTTCCTAGTAAAAAGTTCTTCAAGGAAGGGCGTAACCAACGCACCATAATTTGGTACTAAAATGGATTTTAAACGCACATATTGTTCGGGTGTATTCAATATTTCCTTAAGAGTATGCTGCTTTCCTTTGGGTCTAGTGGGTGTTTCAGCAATTTTCGATATTTTTAAAAACTGGGGCAGCGGTGATTCCTTGGAGCTAGAAGACGGAAGCAATGGAGAAAATATCATCCTCAGGATCTTAATCATCTCCTTCCTCCTGTTCCTCTTCAATTGTTTGTGTTTCTTTTGAGTGTGTACTGGGCTTTGATGTTCCTTCCAACACAGCTTCCAGAGGTATCTTCAAATGTTTTTCAACAAACAGTTCACTATCGGCAATTGCACGTTTTAGATAGCGAAACTCTTGCCGAATCCTATTTCGCGCACGGATAATGTGCTTTTTTATTTGACTCCCTGTTGTTGCCATGATATCTGAACAAATGACGTTCAGAAAAGCAATGCAGCTACATAAATACGAATGAAATGATCAAACCCCATGCGGTAGCGTCCGTTGTTGATGTTGTTCTGCTTATCGATAACAAGAAAACCGTGGTGATGGGCGTTCCAACACGTGACACACAACTATGTAAAGGGTTGAAAGGTCATGTCTTGGTTCACGTGATCATCGTAGTCGTGACGCATGTTGCGCTCATCGTGTCGGAAGAGAACAATCAAGTTGGCATTGTCACGAATTAAGTGTTTTGGTTTGAGCGAGATAAAAACAGTCGATATATATATTTATGACGTCCCATGCTAAAGTAAGCCTGAATGATGGCCTGTTGTTCTGTCGCCACATCGTCAAAAATCATGAGCGAATGGAGGCAAACATTGTCTGGAGAAATGACGTCTTCGTGCGCAGCGAATGTGAAGTAGCCCATGTCGCGCAGACCTGACATGACCTGTTCCAAGAACACGTTCAGCGATTTGGCGAAGATATAGATATTATGAAATCGCACTCCATTCAAGGAGGTGATGAGGGTAAGCATAAGATTGTTTTGCCACATCTTGATGGTCCGGCGATAAGACAGCGAATGGAAGATGGGAAGAGTGATCCATGACGTTGTTCGGACGATGTTGAGAAGAGGTGTGAAACCAAGTCTTCCACCGGAAGTAAATGTTGTTGCTTAATAATTTTCATATCAACTAAGCGTGAAATGGGGAGAGGTGGTCTCTATATACATGAAGCAAGTGGGTGTTTCAGTTCCAGTGTAACCATGGATGCCTTTGGAAGAACACTTAAAACAAAGAAAACAAATGAACGATTTGCTTTGACAAACGATCCAAAACATGACAGAGATCCGGCTACTAAACGATATGTTGATGCAAATGCATTGCCACGCACAACGGATGGCAATTATGACTTTAATTGAAAGCGATTAACCAATATAAAAGAACCTCAATTAGCCTTGGACGCATGTTCATAAAAGTATGTGGATAATTATCGCTTACGGCGTGTCAACGGAGATTATGAGGCCCAGAATAAACGTATTATGGGTGTTGCAGACCCTGTGAAGGATCAAGATGTGTGCACCAAAGCCTATATGCTAACAAATGCTGTGGTGTTAACAAAAGAAAAATACTATGATGTACACCAACGTCGAATAACTCAGCTGGCTCTTCCAACAAACGACACAGACGCTGCTAGAAAGGTCTATGTAGATAACAAGGTGAGAGAGCTACACCGTATTGTGCCAACCCTAACCGTAAATGGTTATACTGCAAATAATACACGCCTTGTACACGTGGCCGATCCCGAGGAAGATCAAGATGTTTGTACAACACGGTTTTTAACCTCTGAAATGGAAAAGGTGTGAGAAATTAGGCAGAACGCTCTACAGATGAGGCGAAGACGAATAGCTGATGTTGCCGATCCTGTGCAATCTCATGATGTGACAACAAAACGATGTTTGGACCAACGGTTATCGCTTTTCATAAAATCAATTCACTCCATATTTCTGCTTCACATTGTAAATCAACAACCGGTAAAAGACCCCAATAACCTCACCTATATACTACGTTCGGAGCATAGCAATTACCGTTTACCGTATGATGGTGCCATTCGTGTTCTTAAGTATGCGCCAGATTTTAAATATTTAGACGTGCTATTAAATAGTAGTGTTAAATCATCACTCATTGATCTGGCGGTGAAAGCCGAGGACTAATTATCTTGTCAATTGAAACTCTCGTCTGAAGAAAACGAGGCGGGGAAATCAATAAACGATTTTCCGCTGTATATAGAACTCGAATATACTGCCTCCAGCGAACAAATAATTGCAGGTTCCCTTCCGGAGGAGCGTTAGTTGTCTTCTATACTTTACGGCGTGAGGTTGTCTCGTTCCTTGGTCACGATGGTGGAACATAGATATGTGGTGAAGAAGAGGAAGAAGTCGTCAAGAAAGGGAGGCTTTAAAGCCATTGGCCATTAAGAAAGCACTCCGAACAGCACGATTGCATGCGAATCCCAAAAGTAAACTACGTTTTAGAGAACGTGCTCGAGATATTCCAGTACCGAAACGTGGTGGATTTTTACCTGCGCTGTTTGCTGGACTAGCAGCCCTGGGTTCACTTCTTGGAGGAGCAAGTGCGGTAGCACGAACGGTGAAAGCTGTTGAGGAGGCGATGCAACAGTTGAAGGAAAGTGAAAGGCATAATAAAACTTTGGAAGCCGTAGCACTGCGCGGTAAAGGTGTGAACATGAAGCTAGCACCCTACAAGAGAGGGCTCCTTGGCATTTACATGTCGCCAAAAAACTATGAATAGATGCATTGCCACGACGAGTGATGACGCATGAGGAAGTTATAAGATATGCAAAACGGCTGAAGATTTCCCAATTTCGGGGTGTGTTTATGCGCAACTGACTACTGCCTCGACCACGGAGCCATGAAAGTGCAGTTGTCAATTTGGATGAGAGTCATGGACCGGGAACGCATTACGTTGCCTACAGTATGTGAAGGATGGGCGCACCGTGTGGTACTTTGACAGTTTTGGAAACCTTCCTCTCCCGACAGAGCTTGTTCGATATTTAGGAAGCAGTGCAACAATACACTGTAATGTGAAACGAGTGCAAAATTATAACACACAACAGTGTGGTCGTCTATGCTTTCTATATAAGACGCAGCACGGTGAGTAATGTGGTCATTAGGACGACAGAAAGTAGAACGTTTACAGTGCACGGACAAGGTGCGGAAGTAACCGTCGAATTTTATCCTCCCATTGAATTAGAAAGACGACCCTACGTGCTGGGACTTGTTTCGTTTGAAGGCTATAAAAGAATCTACAACATAATTGAAGACGTCAACGATAAGTTCTACTACGATGACTATGAGTTAACTCTACCGTCTGGCAGCTACACTGTAGATGATATTCACGATCACATCCACACAACTCTCATCAAGGAATTTAGTCTTAAAGCATTTCTTGACGGGACACGCAAGTTTGAACTCATAGCCAACAACGTGACTCATCGTTGCAGTATTCTTTCTTCTTTTATGATTGATTTTGAATCTCAACCAGATTCGATTGGTCCATTGTTAGGCTATTCACCGCAAGTGTTAGTACCAAACGTGATACACAAGTTTGACCAAGCGGTGAAAATCATTGAAGATCATTACGTATTTATCACGTATAATATATTATCACAGACGTTTACACCAATCAAGATCCATCGCATTCGCTCTACGATTTTATTAGCACTTCACCTGGTTGCTACATCATCCGCGAAAACCCATCGGTGGTGCTTTATCATCCTGTGAGTACGACCAACATCAGGAATATTACCTAACGACTGGTGAATAGAAATCAACGTCTTATCCAGTTAGACCCTCATACACCCGTGACCTACAAACTGTATCTGAAGCCGGCATGAAACAAGTGTATAAAGCGGCAAAGCTGTCGAGAGCAGGTGTTAATTGTGTTCAACACGTGTACAGGTTAACACGTGTCAACAAGCAGATCCTACAACAACTTGGTTACACCTTACGCCATGAATTCGATTCTCGACGTGATAAACCCGGTCGAAATACAGGAGGGTATGTAAGAATTGAACACCATTCCTACCAACCGCATACTCAGGGTCTAAATAACAATGATGGGAATCGCATTACTATTAATCAACAAGATATCTACACGCTACCACATGAAAGTTACATCCAGACTGAAGGCCAACTCACTAAATTGGATGGCACCATCCCATCATCGTCAAAGCTGGCCAACAATGCTTTGGCCTTTCTGTTTTCTGAGGTTCGCTGTGTGATCCACGGTATTGAAGTGGATACTACTCGAAATGTTGGCATAACAAGCGTCATGAAACTTTACCCCTCGTACGGAAGTAAATAAAGTAAAGCTTTTCGTATGGCCGGTTGGTGTCCCGACTCGATCAACGACTGTATGATTAACAATGATGGTACATTTACTGGTCATTTACCTCTAAAATTAATACTAGGCTTTGCAGGGGATCATAAGCGCATTGTTGTGAACGCAAGACAGGATATGATTCTTGTACGAAATAGGAGCGATTATAATGCGCTAAAGGGTGCTGATGCAGCGGCAATACATTCAAAAATTCTACTGCAACGAATTCTATGGAAAGTACCGCACGTGATCAGAAAAAAATGAGTATGCTCAAGATTGTGGAGAAGGATACAGCTTTACCCATTTAATTTAGAAGCTGGGAGCTGCATTAATATCCGGTATTACCACTCTCCGATACACATACTTGGTCTATAAAAACCTCTCTACGTCATTGTTGGATTTCAAACAGATCGCAAATATCAACAGAATAAAGATGCATCAAAATTTGACCTCATCCAATTATGAAATATACGACTCTTTTTAAACGGTGTTACCATCCCTTATGAGGGAATGGATTTAAACTTTACCAAGAACAAATATGGTAAGCTCTATGACATGTTTGTAAACTTTCAGTCTTCCTATTATCAGAAAGAAGCATGTCCGCTATTATCACTGCAAGACCTTAAGTCCAAGGCGCCTCTGGTTGTGATGGACTGTTTATATTTGGAGGAGTCGATGAAGTAGACATCTGTTGATATCAGACTAGAATTTGAAACATCTGCAGTTATTCCAGACAAAGAAACAGCCTGTTTCCTTATTGTTCACGAGGCACAGGTGTTTTATCAACCGTTGTCCAACATGGTGACCAGAATATAAATAGCATGTCTTTTCACAATGCCCTACACAGTCATGGAAAGCTACGATGATGTCAACACCCCCGCTGCGAGGTGGGGCCGCAAATGTGAAAGCAACTCGAAAAGTTCAGATGAGAATTCAAGGTTTACCATTTATTGCGCCCTAGTGAGTGAAGCTATAACCACCTATCACAAGAATCATACTGTGCTTAGAATGCCGCCGCATCTGGTTCCCTATTTATCAGTTGGATTTATGTCTACGTTTGGCATTCACGACAGGGGGTACAACAAGCTCAGCACCAATCAAACAAATAACGTGGACGATGGTGTTGCCAAAGCTCCATGTAGTTATGGTAGAGAGCGGGTAGAATGCATGGACTGCAAATGCGATCGTTGCTCAACAAGTCGAGACGCTGATTCAGCATTTGATGTTTATTGCACCCTGGTGAGTTTAGCAATACGTGCCTACCAAAAAGCACAATTTCTTTGTGAAATGCCGCAGCATCTAATTGCCTATTTACCAGCTGGATTTCTGACCGCGTATGATGCACGAGACATTGATCTCAAGTTGGATAAACTACCATTACACCTCCGTATGTCAGCGGATGTTGCAGCCCGCCGCCCCTGTCGTAGACACCTTATGCATCGAGAAGATTCTCACTGCGATTGGGATGGTCCATATCCTATGATAAAAATTGTAAGCGATGTACTGATAACTTTATGAATAAAATTGTGTAATTGATTCTTTGATTATTTTATTTTCCTGCACCTAGCCAATCGGTTAGTTGTTAAGAAGCAGTGGTAGTGGAAGGTGCGTGTTATCTGTCGCCATGCCGAGAACATTCATTGTCGATGCGCTGGTTTTCAAGGTGAACGGAAACAACGGAAGTTGGAATGATTGACTGCACAACCATGTGGGCACCAAGAGTAACCAGTTTTGTCTTTAAACAGTTTCCATCGCATTTGCAGTCAGACGAGGATAGGAGGCAAAAAGAGTGGTTGCAACATAATTTGGGTCTAGTCTGGGAAGAAGGCGACATTCCTTACCATCATCTATCACTTGTTATGAAAGCTCACTTGTTTGGCGCTGACCTTGTCTTTGTAAAGGGAAGAGAAAAAAAGTAATTGTTGCCTCAGTATGTTAATTCAACATGTCAACTAGTTGATCTTCATGAACTGGGTTGTCCTGCACTGTACACCCTGTCCGAGCCTGATGAACCTCTACAAAATAAAGCACTTCAAAACGTTTGGTAGCTTTTTGGTTGGCTAGCTCGCAAAGCTTGTCATAACTTGCATGTTGAGTGTAAAGCGTTGTAACGTCGGCTACAGTGTGAGGCATACCAGTGCTCTGTGCCGTCCGGCCTTGTTCGCAGATGTTGTCGCAGTGGAAGTGTGTACCTATTAGTCGTGCGCTGGGCCCATGATACATGACTAGGTGATGAAAGGATAATAGAATCAGAGGCGGTGGACTGAACGTACATCCACATTGCTGTGAATGCATGTTCAATTCGAATCCCGTAACTACGAAGAATCATGGGCCCAGCCTAGCCTAGTTGCTTAAAGAATAAAGAACTAAACAACGTACGAAATAAGGTACTCAAACACGCCGCATATGTAAAGGAACGGTAATGTATTCTCCAAAGGAAATAGTCCTAAGGATTGAAGAGGAAGCATTATACATGCTAAGGTGAGGTTATGTGGTTGTCAAACATAAGACATAAGGTAAACTGACGATACAAAGGACCGTGACGTTAAGGTTATGGGAGGTAGGAGGTAAAGGAAAAAGGGAGGGAAATATATGGGGAAGGAATACTCGTAAAGAGTATAAATACATTGTAAAATACGAAAGATAAAAGGGTTAGATAACGTGTCAGGAAAAGTGAGTCTACCGCAAAAGAAGCGAACGGTAACTCTAATAGTCCAGATGAAATGGAGAAGGTGGGGGAATATGAGAAAGGACGGAGTTTAATCAAAGCGCGCGTAGATATGACTTAGATAAAATAAACCAAAAGGAGGGGTAAAATAAAATAAAATAAACACAAAAGACGTTACGTTACACTAAATAAAAGATGTCCATCAAAATAAGTTACGTCAGAAAGGGATTAAGCCATACTCATAGACTTGCGTAGGAAGACGCAATCTTAAGATATGGGAGGCACAAAAAAGATAAGAGGTATGGTAAGGATCTTACTGGAGAACGCACTATACGGTAAACCGAACCAAATACCCACACAAATGATACGACGATAGGAGGACAAAGATAACGGGAACGAAACAAGCTCACAATGGACATTCTAAAAAGGCCATACGCCATAGTATTCCAAACGATAAGCGCATACAAAGACAGAAAGACGTGACCTACCTTGATGGAATCTGCTTAATCCGGCATCACGGATTTACACTAAATAAACTTAATCCACGCCCCTATGCGCACCTTTATAATAAACACAAGAAAAGTGATAAAAACGGATAGAAAAACACGGCATCTTGAAAACGAGAGCGGGAGCACAAAATATAATGTCCTACATTGGAGAGAAAAACAGAAGACTGGCTGGAGAGAAACAAAGGGTTGTCACCGGTGACTGAACAGAGAAGAGAAAAGGGAAGCGGTGTCACTAATCACGATTCGGCATAGCAAGAAATTACTACAACGAACCTTGATTAACAATTATATAAATGCCCACTGCTCTGCTCGGTTATTCTGGCCAGTAATAACCAAGAAGAAAAGGGAACAATTCCGATAATTGGCACGCAGAAGGGAACAATAAAAAAGATGTCTACAGGTGGAAGAAGAACGGTTCAGTTCAGTGTGGACGTGTAGTATTATGGCTGCAATTGAAGGTTTGGACGCCAACCCTATGGAGAAGAAGAGGCGCCAGCGCCAGAAAGTAAGACAACAAAACAAAAGATATATTAGACTTTTGCTGGTCATGGTCTCGTTAACAAGGCCATTGATGCACTTCCCATTGAACTGCATATTCCTGGCTATCAATTTTGTGGGCCTGGAACTAAACTAGACCAACGTCTAGCCCCAGGGGATTCTGGAATCAACACATTGGATTCTGCGTGTAGGGTTCATAACATTGCTTACAGCGACAAGAATGCCAAAGTACGTCGAGTTGCAGACCACATTCTTCTAAGAAAGGCCATGCAGCGTGTGACGTCATATACTGCTTCTATTGGTGAGAAGATAGCTGTCTTGATCGTGGCAGGAGCTATGTAGTCGAAATTAATGATAGGTGGTGGATTAGTGAGGAAAAGGACAATGAAATAAATATGGATCTAATTTTGTTAATTATTTATGGAGAGACAGTCCACCAGTTCATAGAATTCACAAAGGATGTTCGGTTTCCTTATATGTAATTGTAAAAACATACAACTTTTGATAAAAAGATTGACAAATGAAAGTGTTTTATTATTTTCTAGGTGTGGAAATGTCCAAAAGGCAAGCTATTTACACCATCCCACAGGCGTTTATTGTCATATGTTGACAGCGATGTTTTATTTTGATTAACTGCAAAGGATGCGTGTTAACTGGCACAAACGAGAGGTGTTTGCGTAGAGTACACATCGATATTCCTCAACATTGAGGAATTGTGTGGCGCTACGAAGAACACCCTTCGCTTTGCATTGACCTTTATTTTTTGTGTTGAAGATGCGTACATTTTCGGCACCAAACCTACAAATTCGGTCATTACATCGCCAACACATTCATCCTTAAATAAACCAATGAGTTATTCATTCATGGAAATTATGCCAAACATATTGTTTACATCATAGTTTGAGGTACCAAAATAGCTTTGATGTTGTCTCATCATAGAATAAACATCTGTCTTATTGGTTTGATAAATAAGACTGTCCGTATACATATACAATAATTGTACATCACCAAACTCTTGTTTGGCAAACTCATAATGAATTTGTTACATTAAAAATTTAGAAAAGTCAAGTATTACCATTCCCAAGCAAATTGGTGTGTTATACATGATTTCGGTCTTTGTCAATTCAATAGTTACTAAATGAGATTCAATGACCCGTACAGAATGGAAATTGGGCTTTGCAATATATTTTCGTGCACCATATCGACCGTCACAATGGTTCACCAAATGTATAGTTCTATGTTTTCTAATATTCTCCATGGATTTACAGTAGCATACATTGTTCATCAATTTATAAAAAATTGACTCGAATGTTGTCTTGGCTTGCTGGCGATGATGAGTATTTAATTGCATGTACGGTTGAAACCATGGTTTTTGGTCGAAACAAATAATGCAATGAATGGATTGTATTTTCAAACCATGTTTCAAACATTGCATTAAATTTTCCATGTGTATGACGTACCGATCTTTTGAATTTAATGTTGCCAGCAACTTTTGATTGTTTGAACGTGAACTGGAAGGTTGCAGTTTTTCAACACAAAATGGCAGATCAGAATGATCATTGTGTATCTCGCGAGGGTATAATATGTTGACTTATAGCACATAGCCACGTTCGTCATTGCTCAACGCGTCATGTAAATTAAAATGTGAAACTTCGCCTGAAGTCAGCCATCGAAACTTTTGATGCGGAAGTGGTTTTTCCAGAGCATATCCGTATAAATTGTTACAATCCAGGTAGGTGAGGTATGTTGTAGGCTGATTTGGTTTGTATGTATCCATATATGGATTATTTGCTTTGGCATGTTTTTGCACAAGTGATACAAGCCCGTCACATATCCCACGTTCAAAAAAGAGCAACATGTCGATATCTGTTAATAGTTCCAATTCTATTTCAGTTACCTTCAACATACAGTCCCAATATACCCGGCAAGGGTGTAGTAATGGGCTGAATCTAGATTGTAGATTTCGAAACACAGCTTGCGAAAGTGTTCAAACGTGCCTGTCAAAAGTAGTGTATCGATTTTCAGGTAGAAATGTGCATACTCCCCCAAGGTTTATATCTTGAACACGTCCCATACTTTCTGGGCGTGTATATAGTCTTCTTCAGAAATATGACTCTTTGTTAAATCGTTGAAAAATTTATCTTTTGAAGGGAGTGCAGTTTCCTGTAAGCATGCCCAATTGTTTACATAATCATATGGAAACACCCCTTTTCGAAGGCATAACTAAATTGTTTGTCTTTGGTAAAGCGTTGACGTACAGAATGCAAATTGTTCGGGTGAAGCCCTTGAACAAGAGCATCCAATGACGATGCGAGGAATCTATACGAATCTAAATATTGTATACCAATTCCATTCCGCCATTCTGAAAACGATATGAAATTTTCATGATTTTGTGGAATTTAACTAAACTTTTGGTTTTCAAGGTTGGCAAATTCCTTAACCCTCTCAGTGCTGCGCGTATTTCTAAGGTACTAGCCAAGAATGCCACCCGCTTTTTGTCCGATTTGCAGCTCTCTAGAAAAAATTAATTACTCTCTCAATTTATGCCCGTGTTCAGTGAAAAAAATCTGTTATATAAAAGGAACGGCTCCTTGAATTAATGTCACTTTACATTAAAAATATGTTTAGTAAAAATTGAAATAAATAATGAATTTTTTTTTAAATTAAATTATTGAAAATCCTCATTTTAAAGCAAATATGTAGTTCTAAAAATCATTGTAACTCACCAACTGTTGATATTTATTGTGGGACACCCTCTTGACTGTTGTTTTGGAAAGAATTAAGTTATTTGGAATAATAATATGTCATAAATGTTCAAAATATAAAATTTAATAATCACGGCAATTGGCGGTGTTCCACTGATAAAATCACTATCAGAATCGCTCTCACTGACTGAAACCTCTCAAGAAGAGTCTTTAATATTATTATGAAGTTCCAGTTCACATTCTGACTCCACATAGTCATCATCATTCCCTAAACTCTTGATATAATCCACTAAATCATCATCGTTTGTAAACACGTCGTAGCGTAAGCCCGCCATTACTCTTGTGACATGTGGCGAGATATGCGGATACGACCTTCAATTATCTTAAAATTCGTCATATGAAAACAAATAATATTATGCGGGTCCTAGTGGTAAATGTGGAGACTACGTATCTTCCTTGATAAGAATATATGTATTTGTGCTTCCATATACCGTAAAATGAAGAACTACGACAGTATCTAAATACGTCTGCACGAGGAATGAAATATTATTCCTGGCACTTTAGGCGAGTTCACGGAGGAATGAAAAATCATCCCTTGGCGCCCAAAGATTAATAATTAGATGTGCATCATATCGAGACATATTGTGTAGGAAACAAGAAATATAACGTTCTCTTTTATAGGCCAAATTACATGCACTATGATCCGCTCCTCTAAATTTGTCAGTGTACCGATTATGGTCTCTTACAGGTGTGTCACAAGGTAATATTGGTTTTTGACAAATATGAGAAGTGGTGGCCGTTGCAAAGGTCACCTCTTCTGCATCCGACATTTGAAGCCGAATTGGATTTTCCAGGATATTGTACACCCGATCTGCCAAGTACTCAATTCGTTTACTATGCAAGCAGCAGCATCTGCATTGCGATATAATTTGAAGTATGAAAGCAAAGGGTCGTATGAAAAAATCACGTTTAGGGCATAACTAAATGGCACGTGTTGCTGTACTTGTTGAGTGTAGGGTCGTGACGGGTCCGGGTTACACGTGTCAATGGGTTCGGTTAAACATTCAAAATCTGCATATAATGTAAATGTAAGTGGATCTTGACGACACACATCTTGAAATTTCATACTGGCTCTATTCTTTTCCAGAAACGTAATTTTTACAGCTGGTTGTGTGGCGCAATCAATAGTTTGTGCTCTCAACTTTTGAATGCTGGTGAAATATTGCAAACAGCGATCGCATATATATAACCTTTCTTTATTCTTTGTAATTTGCGGACGAACTAGTCTGGAACGATCTTTGATAAAACAATAATGATTACACAATTCACCTTCGATGCACAGTAAATTAAAATGTCTGTCTTTTTGTCTTTGTCACATACTGTACAGTGGACCTACAACTTTGTTATTTTCAACTCCGTATATATTAATGGAGTAAAGCGGATTTTTAGATTCAAAACGAGATATGGTGTTAAGGTCCATTGGAAATTCTATGTCTGTTAAATTTAGACTGATCATTAATTCCATAAATTTCTTGTGATGTTTGCCCATTCTGTGAATACTATTATTTGCAGGACGTAGCCCCGCAGTACGTGCCCAAACAAAACAATACACATCATTATTGTCTACGTTAGTAACTGCTTTACGTTTTTTCAACTGCTCGGGTAAATCTACATGACTTGATCCACGGTTCACGGGATCGAATGTGCATATGTTAATTTTAAGGTGATTGATAGCCTCCAGCGATTTGCCGCTTTCTCATCATCATAATCATCATCATTTCCCCTTATCCAGCTCCTGCCGGGTCGGGGTAGTTATGGCACTTCTCCACTTTCCTCTTTCCTTCCACCATTCTTCTTCCACGATCTTGTCCCAGTCCAGATTTCTTTTTCTTACGCTGTTCTTCACTGAATCAATCCACCTTTTTCTAGGTCTTCCTCTTGCTCTCTTACCCCTGCACTTCGCCTCCAGCATCTGTCTTGGTATCTATTTTCCTCCATCCTCTTTACATGTCCAAACCACCTTAGTTTATTCTTCTCAATTCTCTCATTTAGTTTTGCCATCCCAACTTCCTTCCTAACATCTTCATTCCTCACTCTGTCTTTCCTTGTCTTTCATATCATACTTCTTAGGAATTTCATTTCACTGGCTTGGATTCTACTCTCTTGCCTGCTTGTCAGGGTCCAAGTCTCAGCGGCATAAGTTAATATGGGAACATAGTACACTTTATACATTACCACCTTGCTTTTCCTTGGTACTTCCTTATCCCAAACAAGTTTTCTTACACTTTGATGGAATGCATTGCTCTGCTGTACTCTCCTGCCAATCTCCATGTCCAACCTACCAGTTTGCATCAATTCACTTCCTAGGTATTTGAACGTGTCCACAATTTCCAAACTCTGACTTCCAATTTTCACAGTGCCCTTTCCTTGTCTTTCCCCTCTTGTCATCACCATGGTCTTGCTTTTCTCTATACTGATTTTCTGAATATTTTCGTTCAGTGCATCTAGTTGTTTTTGCACTTCTTCGGTGTTCCTTCCCCAGACCACAATATCATCTGCAAATATCAGTAACTTCATTTCTTTATGTCCATATGCTTCCTTTGTTTCCTTTACAATTTCATCCATCACCTTTATGAACAAGAGAGGTGACAGCACACTCCCCTGTCTTAGTCCAGTCTTGTTCCTAAGCCAATCTGTCTTTCCAACTGGGGTCAGTACCCTGCTAACACAGTTGTTGTACATTGCTTGCACCATTTCCAACATTTCTCTTCCCAGTCTCTTCTTATCCCTGGTTTCCCATACCTTCTCTCTGGGGACACTATCATATGCCTTTTCTAGATCTATGAAAGTCATGATCAAATCCTCTCCATATTCCCAGTTCTTTTCCATCACCTGCCTCAAGCTAAAGATTGGGTCCACTGTGGATCTTCCACTACTGAAGCCATACTGTTCCTCTTGCAACTCTCCTTCCACCTTTCTTCTCATTCTTCTTTCTAATATCCTTTCCAGTATTTTTACTATCTGTGATATGAGGGTGATCCCTCTATAGTTATCACACACCTTCTTGTCCCCCTTCTTAAACACTGGTATTATTAGCCCTTTCTCCCAGTCTTCTGGTACACATTTCCGTTTCCACACACATTTTAGCAGTCGATACAACCATTGCATACCAACAGGTCCAGCAGCCTTTATCATTTCTACACTGATTTCATCCACCCCTGTTGCTTTTCCCGTCTTCATTTTATGTACTGCTAATTCCACCTCCAGCATTGTTATATCATCTTCTGTTATAGAGTCGTCAGGTTGTGTCACTTCCATCTCACCAGTACAATTGCTCACATTCAATAGCTTATCGAAATACTCCTTCCATCGTCCCTTTATCTCTTCTGGGTGTGTTAACAACTCTCCATCTTCCTTTTTCACTAGCTTTGTAGTAACTCTTTCTTTCCACTTACTTCTTAGAAGCCCATACAGCATCCTTTTACTGCCACTTACATCTGCTTCCATTCTTCGTGTAAATTCTTCCCAACTTTTCTTCTTTTCTTCTCCTACCACTTTCTTACAACTCAGTTTGCTGTCGTGATACTTCCTTTTGCTTTCTTCCGTTTGATCTCGGTTCCATTCTTTCCATGCAGACTTCTTTCCATTCACTGCTTTCCTCACTTCCTCATTCCACCACGGTGTCTCCTTCTCTTTCACTCTTGTTGACGTCCTACCACAAGCACTCTCTGCTGCACCAACAAATGCATTTTAAAGTTGGACCATTCCTTTTCTATGTTTTCCACTTCAGTAACTGGGATTTGTTGCTTCAATCTCTCCAGAAAATCTTCCTGTACAGTTTTGTCTTTCAATTTCCATACTTTTATTTTACTTTCTCTGATCTCCTTTAGGTTTTCCAATTATTCCCATCTAAATTTTGCTACCACAGCTCTATGGTCCCCAAAAAATGCTTCTCCTGGTAAAGCTGTCACATCTATCAGCTTTCTGCGATTAGTCCTTTCCACCAGAAAGTAGTCAGTTACTGACTTTGTTCTTCTATCGCCCCAACTGTATCTCGTAATTTTCCTGCTGTTTTTCTTCCGAAACCATGAATTACCCACTATCAGTCCATTCCTTTCACAAAAGTTTACAAGTTCCTCTCCTTCCCGGTTCTTTTTCCCATATCCATATGGTCCAATGACTTCTTCCTTTCCTTGTCTCTCGTTTCCGACTTGTGCATTCATATCTCCCATGATCACCACTTCTACATCTGAAATTACTCTTTCTACATCCTCCAGGAATACTTCGATATCTTCCTCACTGTTTCCAGTCTGTGGTGCATACACTTGTATGAAGTCCATCACGTCATTTTTCATCTTCATTCTAAATTTCATTATTCTGTCACTCACACACTCGACCACTTCAACATACTCCTCCAGTTGTTTCGAGGTTATCAGTCCCACGCCATTTTTTGCCTCTTGGCCACCACTCCAGTATAATGTATATCCTTTCCTCAATTTCTTCCTTCCTTTACCTTTCCATTTCACTTCACTCAGACCCATCAATCCAACATTCTCCCTCTGCATGAAGTCTACCACCTCCTCCACCTTGCCTGTCAGGGTCATGACATTCATGATTCCCACTTTCATTTCGGTTACTGGTCGCCCATTTCTCACAGTTCCCCCAGTACCAAAAGAACTGCGCGTCGCCTGCAGGGTACGCCCTAACCTTCTCCGAATCATTTGAAGTGCCATTTCCATTATAGGCTATTATTACGATGGGGTCGCCACTCCTAAAGGCATTTTATGAAGCTACTGTCAGCTATCATACAGGCCGCCCCTAACGTGGGAAACAGACGCTCTTGCAGCCGCCCCTAACCTGGGAAACAGACGCTGCCGATTGATGCTGTACTCATACTATTCCCTGAGTACTGGGTTGCCTCTTCCGCAATCTCCACCGTTCCGAAGTCCATCTTCTCCGCTGCAGATTCCGTTGAGGTCTTCGCACGTAACCCTGTGCACGGGGCCTATGTTATACCCCATAGGACTGGGTCCTCACCAGAACTTAGCCGGTACTCTAGTTCCATGGTATATTACAGTACCGTTGCCCACCCCCGCGACGTGGACCCGCCTGGCAAGAATTATCCATGTAGCCAATTATAATTGCCTCATGGACCGGGTTAAGGAGCTGTCTAAATCCCGCCTCCAAGGCTTGCCGCTTTCTAATTCATGAAACTCGGCAAAGCGTGTCATTAGCTTGAATTGGATCTGGTTTCTTGGAAGGTTAATGTTTCTGTGGGTTTCTTGCACTTGTCATTCAAATGACACCCAGTGGACTAGAAGCTTCGCCTTGCCATTTGTTCCAGCATTACGTCTTGTCTGTTTACCCATTCTCACATGATCTTTGTTTCCAGGATTTGAGCAGTTCCTAGACCATTCACTGTATAATAAAGAGTTTCACCGTTTTATTGCAGGTCTAATGAGGATATTCCGGGCGTTAAGGGAGCAGTAAACAGAATGTAGAACCTTCTCATGAAAGAATAAAGCTATGAAATTAACCCTCGTCGTTTCTTTATTTTCTTTACCGAACCACACTCCCTGACAGAATAATAAAAAGTACTCATGATGGTGACACTGAATGGGAAGTCCACTCTCATATCGGGAAAGCTGCTGCTGTGTTCAACTGGCTCGGACCACTCTCAGAGGCACCTTCTAACTCGCTTGACATCAAGTGTGTGTGTAATAATAATTGTATCGTATGGCCTCGGGTGCTGGGTGCAAGCTTTGTAATTTGACACGCAGAGGGTAGCTTGCGTGTCGAATTTCGTTGTTCCTTGAATCACTATGAAAGTCAAGGAGGTTAGATATATGAACACGGCCTACTGAATTCAAATGGGTTCTTTGACATGCCAACATCGTATGACATGCGTGTCGTATTTTTGGCGCCTTTCAAAAAAAAAATTCACTTACCACGACCAGGAGCGAACCTGCAATCTTGGGGTTAGTAGGCCGACCGGCTATCCACTCACCCACCGTGGCAAGCTGTGTGTGTGTGTGTTAGTCAGCGGGCAAGGCCCATCAGACGGTTACGCTGCCCCTTCACCAATCAACCATTACCAATATAATAATCCGGTGGTCGTGTCTTTGAACAAATCCTGACAAAGTAAATAATCTACGATAAAGAGGGCAATGCAGTAATTAATTCAAGCCCTAGCACGGCTTTCTAACTTTACAGGTTCGCGAAATATGGAGGGAAAAAACAAAAGTAAATAAGGCGTCCATGCGAAATGAGGGTTCGTTACGAGTTATTCGATTCCCTTTATGTCTATGCACGATTATTGGTTCACGAAATATCAACAAGTAGTTCCGTGAAGAACTTTACAGCCTGGGTTGACAGATCTGGTACAATAACATTGAGGAAGAAAGCTGAAGATAGACATGTCTACGAGCTGCGGACACCAGACGACCTTGAAAAACTGAGATAAACAAAATGGCTGAGGACAAGTCTCTTAGGATTTACTATCAAAACGTCCGAGGACTGAAAAGTAAAACACAAGAATATTACCTTAATACACTTAATTGTGAATATGATATAATTCTAAATACAGAGACCTGGATTTCAGATAGTATGCAGGATGGTGAGCTATTTGATGATACTTTCACAGTATATAAAAGAAATAGGGAAGGAACTAAAAAGGGGGGTGGAGTTTTGATAGCTGTGAGAAAAGATATTGTTTCGAGTAACTGCCATTTTGATACCGGGGGCTTGAGCATTGTGTGTTAAAGCAATAATTAGTGGAAAAATTCATTTTATCATTACTGTGTACTTCCCTCCGAACTCCAAATTGGAGTCTTATCTTGCATTCTTCTGTGCAATTGAAGACAAATATTATCAAAACCATAATTTAATCATTGCAGGGGATTTCAATATTCCAACAATTTCAGGCACATGTTACGATTTTATAGCAGGTGGACCTTGCAGTAGAGTTCTTGCAAATTTTATGTCATTGTATAACTTGTCATCCCATAACAATATTCAAAACTCCAATCAAAGAACATTAGACCTTGTATTAACAAATATAAATAATACCATATCAGTATTTAGGGAAAGGGATCCGTTAGTACCAGAAGATGTTCACCATCCTGCTCTAAGTTTAGTCATCAACTACAATCGTATAGGAAGGGTAACAAATAGTACTCAAAAAAAGTATATAATTTCAAGAAAGCAAATTTTTTAGGCCTGTATAGATCGTTGGAAAATTTGGACTGGACCCCATTAAAACAATCTTGCAATGTTGAAGAAGCTGTTGGATATTTCTACAAAATATTCAACTCAGCTTTGCAGACAAATTCTCCTATAAAACATATGCAGTCAAAAAGAAAGTATCCTTGTTGGTTTAATAAAGAAATCATTAATCCTTTAAAACTTAAAAATTATCACCGGAAAAGGATGACGTACAGTCAATCAAGTCTTGAATCTTACAAAGAGCTAAGAAAAATGTTAAAACTATGATAAGCAGGAGTTACAGAAATTACATAAAAAAAGGTTCAGGAAAACTTAGGCGATAACGAAAAATATTTCTGAAATATTTCAGAGCAATCAAATAATGGCATACAAAGGTAATCAGCTGAATAAATCAAGAGATATAGCAGAAGGTTTCGTTGCATGTTTCCAAAGTATGTATTTGCCACAAGCTGCAAAACACGTCATTCAAGCAAAAGGAGCTGGTCCTAAATGTTATTCTCCAGTTTTGAATGATGTGACTGAAAATGAATACAAAATGGCTGCCAAACATCTAAAGCCCAAGCATTCGGTTGGTCCTGATGGTGTTCCGCCATATATAGTAAAGGGCTGTTCAGCTGTGCTCAGAGAACCACTGTGTCTAATATTTAACCTGATACTGCGTACTCAAACTTATCCGTTATTATGGAAAACTACTAGGATCTGCCCAATTTTCAAATCTGGAGATAGGGACACAATCGAAAAGTATAGGCCTGTATCAATTGTATGCGCACCCGCAAAGATATTTGAATTTATTCTGTACAACAGAATATTTAGACACGTACAGAACTACATAACGGATAAACAGCATGGATTCTTCCCTAATCGCTCGACCACTAATAATTTAATTAATTTCGTGCAGTACGTAATTAATGCATTTCATGGTCGTAGCCGTGTTGATTTTATCTTTACAGACTTCGCGAAAGCTTTCGATAGATTAAATCATGATGCATTAATTTAAAAACTCTCTGATTTTGGCATCTGTGAACTGCTATCAAACTTGATTGCATCATATTTGAACGGTCGATGGCAATACGTTTTTTATAGTCGGTATGAATCCTATGAATTCATAGCCAACTCCGGAGTCCCATAAGGATCAAATTTAGGCCCATTATTTTTAATAATATTCACCAATGATCTACCACAAAGAATAAAACATTCAGAATGTCAATTATATGCAGATGATTTTAAAATCTACAAAGTTATAAAAAATTTAGAAGACGCAGTAAAGTTGCAAGAAGACATTGACCGTGTTTTTATCTGGGGCATTAAAAATCAGCTAGCACTGAATATAAACAAATGTTTTTACCTTAAATTTTCATCAGCAAAATGTACATCTGATTATACATACACAATTAATGGAACAAACTTAAAACCAGTTATGTCTAACAAGGACCTGGGAGTTATCTTAACACATAACATGTGTTTTAAGCAGCATATCTATTTCTGTGTTAATTCGGCATTCAAAACTCTTCGATTTGTTATTAGGACAACTAAAGAGTTTACGCGGATTAAAACCATCGATCATCTATTCAAAATCTTGGTTCGCAGCAAGTTAGAATATGCTTCAGTTATTTGGTATCCGTATTATAAATCACTGGAAGGGAGCCTCGAAAAAGTTCAAAAATGTTTTCTAAGGTACGGTACTTATATTACAAAGACAACAATATATCTGCATTTAAAGCAAATAAATCATACACTCAACTACTGGATGATTTCAACTACATTAGCTTGGCAGCAAGGCGCAAACATTTACAGCAGGTGTTTTTGTATAAAACAGTTAATGGAATGTTGGACAACAGTGGCGTCTTGCAGCAGATTCAGTTCAATGCCAGAGCAGGAAACTTGCGAAATCGAGATCTCTTAGTTTGCAAAATACCAAAAACAGTATATTATAAAAATTCACCATTAGCAAGAATGTGTCAGATGTACAATTAACTTGCCAAAATCAACAATAGTTTAGACTCCAGCTCTGCATTACCAGCATATATTAAGGTTTTAAGAGCTACAATTCTTACATTGTTAATTAATAAATTGTAAATGTTAGCAACTACCTGTATGGAATGGAATCTGTAATGTTCTCCGTATGTGTGAATATGCAGAGTACTTATGTTATATCTGAGCTATAGTGTGACTTATGTATTGTTACGGCTGTGAGTTTGTGTCATCGCTCGCCGCATGAGTCACAACTGCCCCAGGGCTGGGCTGTGGCCTGCCTCCTGTATTGCGTGCGCCTTATGCAACAGGGCTACTAGGACAAAGGGATAGTCGAGAATATTCGTGACTGGACCAGCGATGGAAACCTCGAGAAGCCGTGAACCCTGGATGGATCTAGAAGCATTCATTGAGTCACCAGCCTGCTATATAAGCGGCTTCAACAGTAAGGGGACCGAGTTTTCTGTGGGTGTGTGTTTTTGAGCGAGTGCGACAGAAGTGTGGTGACGAAGTGCCGTGCGAGTTACGAAATCCAGTGACATTGTTTCCCCAGCTTGTGGACAGCGAAGCAGCGGGTAGCGGATTATCGTAAGAAACTGTGGTTGTTATACATGAGGAAGAGGGGCAGGTAGTTTCTGTCAAGGCCACCGGACTCATTATGACGATTTAACTTCTGTGGTTTGTTGACAAGTGAAAGGGGCAAGAGCGCTCAAGGAAGAGACTTGAGGAAACTGGAGTAAGGATCTAATTGTCTGCAATTGCTGATGAGTAGTGTAATTTTCTGGCCGCAATAAAGTTAATTATTTCTTTAAGCAGTAATTGGTGTTGTGCTTCTTACCCACCGTGATCCAGTTAACAAAAGTGCCACTAGGGGGGTGGCACTTAACAGTATCATTGTCAAATATTTTCTAAAACGTTTCCTTTTTTGTTAGTAATATAGACCTAGTATGTATTTTTTGTTTGTTTGTTAAATCTGTAACAATTCAATACAGTGCAATGTACGCCTTCTGTAATTGAAGCCTAAGCTCTGTTGAAGGTATAAATAAATAAATAAATAATTAAATAAATAAATAAATTTTCATATATCCTACTCATGTTCATTGCCTCTATCAACATACAAAATTTCAGTTTGAAGGTTGTGATAGATTCGTAGATATTGAGAAGCGTCTAAATATTTCAGATGGTCGCCAGGTTGGATTTTTATTTTTGTACTATTACATTAAGATTATTGTGTACGTGTGGTATTCAAACTTCAATCGCATGATTAGAACACAAGAAGTAAAAACCAGATTTTAAAATTTCGCACAGCTGCCATCTTGTGATTATACAAACAATTGTTCATAGCCTCTATGAACATTAAAAATTCATTTTGATTGTTGTAAAAGATTCATAGATATTGAGAACCGTCTAAATATTTCGGATGCTCGGCATTTTGGATTGTTATATGTATAGGCCATAGAGTTATGTACCATTCAAGGAGAATTATTGCATAGGTCCATTTTTAGACTATTTTCATTTTTGAAAAAAAAAAAAAGGCTTATGAGATCGCCTTTTATCCGTGTGTCTGTCTGTGTGTGCGTGTGTGTGTTTATGAGGATTTTTGCGTGACCCCCCCCCCCCCACCCCTCTAATAATTTCTAAACAGCTGGAGCGATTTCAATGAAACTCTGTTAGTTCATAGAATTATTCCGCGCGACCCCGACCGTGCCCTTCAAATTGTGTTACGTCCCACCAATCCAACATGGCGGCTGTGCGAAATATTTCACCAGCATTCCATATCTCCAAAACTATTACCGATATCACCCTGGAAATCAGTACGGTGATAAAGGAAACTACTAGAAGTTCACCTATGTGACTTTTGAAAACCTCGTAGCTACAAAACCAACATGGCGGCAAAGCGAAGTTGCGACTTGAAATAGAAGTTTCACGCGATTCAACCAACCAAATGCAATAAATCGTGGTACAGTATTGTTTATACACATTGTAATGCACCGACATCTAACTTCGTTCAATTGTTTACATAAACTTAAGATGGCGGCTGTGCGAAATATTTCACCGGCATTCTATATCTCTTAAACTATTACCGATACCTGCATGAAATTTTGTACGGAGATAAAGGGCACTACTGGAAGTTCATCTATGAGTCTTTCAAAAACCGGTTAACTAGAAAACGAACATGGCGGCCAAGCGAAGTTGAAAATTTTAAATAGACTTTTCTTGCGATTTAATGATCCAAACGCAATGAAACTTCGTACAGAAAATGTTTCTACACATCGTAATGCACTGGTATCAAATTTAGTTCAATTGTTTAAATAACTTCAAAATGGCGGCTGTGCGAAATTCGAAAATTAAGTTTTTATTTGTTGCGTTTTAATCATGCGATAGAAATCAACATTTGCATAATGACCGTACACAATAATCATCATCTAATAGTACATAACTCTATGGCCTACATATATTAAAATCCAACGTGGCGACCATCCGAAATATTTAGACGGTTCGCAATATCTATTAATCTACTTCAGCAATCAAACTAAAATTTTGTAAGTGTATAGATGCAATAAGCATAAGTTCACCTATGGGACGTTCAATAACCTGGCGAGCACAAATCCAACATGGCGGCGATGCGAAATTTAAATATTCAAATGGACGTTTCT
The DNA here is from genome assembly GCA_946902985.2 of Meconema thalassinum. Taxonomy (NCBI): domain Eukaryota; kingdom Metazoa; phylum Arthropoda; class Insecta; order Orthoptera; family Tettigoniidae; genus Meconema; species Meconema thalassinum. The sequence goes on from OX336388.2 coordinate 345,346,497, forward strand.
TGCGTTTTAACCATCCGAACGCAGTGAAACTTGATACGGTATATCCTTATACAAATTTTAATCGACCGGCATCTAATTCATTAAATTATTTTCATAACCACAAGATGGCGGCTGAGCGAAATTTTAAAATCCCGCTTTTATTTCTTGTCTCCTAAACATGGGATTGAAGTTTGAATAAAACACATACACAATAATCCTCATGTAATAGTACATAAATCTAAGGCCTATAATATAACAAGAAGTTCCGTGACGAACTAATGAGCCTACTTTTCTTAAAATTTAAGAGCCATGCCAATGATTAATCTATATGGATCTATCTAGAATAATGACGAAATTAAGTTGGTAATATCTAAATTTCAAATTAGTTCGAAATACTGTATACCTGGTAAAATGTAGCCTAATAGAGAACTACAGTTGGCAGCCCTGGGGACAGAATATATTCTTAGTTCAATCTTTTAAGGTACAGAATACAAAATTTGGTTAAAGTCCAATGGATATCATGCACGTTACATGCAGTTAAACATAGGATCGAACAGCGCGCGTAAAATCATGTGGGCAACAACGACATACATGTATTGGACAGAAATAATCTGAAAAATATGATCTATTTTTGTGTCAATTTTAAATGAAATCCATTAGTTAGTATAGAAGTTACATGCATTTTAAAATTGGACTTATCAGCAGGCTTAGAATCATGTTGGCAGCACTGACGTATATTAGTTACTCCAAATTAATCTAGAATGCCAGGTACTATACGTGTGCAAAGTTTAGAGCTATTGGCTTGCATACTTTCTGATATATTGATATTTGGGTAACAAATATAGAGACAGTATTTATTAACAGTTGGCAGCCCTGGTTACTCTTAAGAATCGGCATAGTCATATCTGTTATGGTACACATAGCACACACGAAATTTGGTTGAAATCCAAATGATAGTATAGAAGTTACATGTATTTAAAGTTGGACCTCTCAGCAGGCTTAGAATTATGTTGGTAGCACTGGCGTATATAAATTACTCCAAATTAATATTGAATGTCAGGTACTATACGTGTGCAAAGTTTAAAGCGGTCGGCTTGCATACTTTCTGATATATGGGTATTTGGATTTAAATAATTGAGAGCATTTATTAACAGTTGGCAGCCCTGGTGGCTCTTAAGAATACGCTCAGTCATATTTGTTTATGTACACATAGTACATACGAAATTTGGTTGAAATCCAATTGATAGTGTAGATGTTATATGCATTTAAAATTTGGACTTATCAGCAGGCTTATAATCATTTTGGCAACACTGCCATGTATGGCCTCCTGGAAATTAAACTGCAATATTTTTATCTATACGTGTGCCAATTTTGAAATAGCTCCCATTCATACCTTCCAAGATATCCAACATGGAGCTCAAATTTTAATTGCTGTTTTTCAGCAGTTGGTAGCACTGACATCATTTTCAAATATGGCCGTGAGATATTCAGGTGTAGATCTTTACTCCTACCAAATTTTGTTCCGATTGCCGCACCCGTTTAGGAGTTTATAGGGGGACACACACACACAGCCAGACAGACAGACAGACACACATTTGCCCGATCTCATAAGTCTACTTTTTCCTCATTTTTGCAAAATGTGAAAAGTAGGCTAAAAATCCAACGTGGTGACCATCCAGAATATTTAGACGGTTCTGTATATCTAAGAATCTATTACAGCAATCAAATTTTTTTTTTTATGTTGATAGAGGCAATTAATATTAGTAGGATATATGAAAATAGGCTATTTAGTTCTTGACGGAACTACTTGTTCAAACTTTCACTTCGATCGCCTGATTACGACACAAGAAATTCAAACTTAATTTTAAAACTTCGCTCTGCCACCATCTTGAGGTTATGCAAACAATTGAACTAAATTAGATGCCAGTGCATTACAATATGTAAAATCATTTAATGTACCACATTTCACTGCGCACAGAGAGTTAAATCACGAGAAAAGTCTATTCAAATGTTTCAACTCCACTTGGACGCCATGTTCGTTTTGTACTTAACAGGTTTATGAAAATTACTTAGGTAGACTTGTATCAATACCCTTTATCGCCGTACAATATTTCAAGGTGATATCTGTAATAGGCTCTGAGTTATAGAATGTCAGTAAAATATTTTTCACAGCTGCCATTTTGAGGTTATATAAACAATTGAACTAAATTAGACTCCAGTGCATTACAATGTGTATAAACATTTGCTGTACCATGTTTCATTACGTTCGGATAGTTAAATCGCGAGAAAAGTCTATTTAAAATTCTCAAATTCGCTTGGCCGCCATGTTGTTTTTGTAGTCACCAGGTTTTTAAAAGTCTCTTAGGTGAACTTCTAGTAGTGCCCTTGATCACCGTACACAATTTCAGGGCGATATCGGTAATAGTTTCGGAGATTCTGAATGCTGGTGAAATATTTCACACAGCCGCCATGTTAGATTGGTGAGACACAATAAAATTTGAAGGGCACGGTCGGGGTCGGCCAGAATAGTGCTATGATCTTACCGAGTTTCATTGTAATCGCTCAAGCCGTTTAGATGATATTAGGGGGAAACACACACACCTCACACACACACACACACGCACACACACACGGACAAAAAGTGATCTCATAAGCCTATTTTCTCATAAAATGAAAATAGGCTAAAAATAACGCCGATGACCTAAAAGTTAAGTTGTCTTTTTTTTTTGTAAATCGGTTACAATATGTAGTTCATGGGAAAGATGAGAAACAAGAAGTTCCGTTACGAACTAAAGAGCCTACTTTTCTTAAAATTTAGTTTCATGCCAATGAGTAATCTACAGTATATGAACCTATCTAGAATAATGACGAAATTAAGTTGGTAATATCGAAATGTCTAATATACCTGCGTGTGCTGATCAGAAATAATCTGAAATATTATATCTTGTTGAACCAATTTTGGATGAAATCCATTTGTTAGTATAGAAGTTACATGTCTTTTTAAATTGAACCTATCAGCAGGCATAGAATCATGTTGGCAGCACTGACTTATATTGATTACTCCAAATTAATCTAGAATGTCAAGTGCTATACGTGTGCAAAGCATAGAGCTGTTGGCTTGCATACTTTCTGATATATTGATATTAGGGTAAAAATATTATAGACAGCATTTATTAACAGTTGGCAGCCCTGATTGCTGTTAACAATACTGATAGTCATATTTGTTATGTTACACATAGCACAAACGAAATTTGGTTGAAATCCAACAATTGTATAGAAGTTACATGTATTTAAAAATTGTTACTATCAGCAGGCTTATAATCATCTTGGTAGAACTGACGTATATAAGTCACTCCAAATTAATCTAAAATGTCAGGTACTACACGTGTGCATAGATTAAAGCTTTCGGCTTGCATACTTTCTGATATATTTGTATTTGGTAAAAAAAATAGAGAGAGCCATTATTATCAGTTGGCAGCCCTGGTGGCTCATAAGAATACGCTCGGTCATATCTGTTTATGTACACATATTGCATACAAAATTTGGTTGAAATCCAATTGATAGTGTAGAAGTTATCTGCATTTAAAATCTAAAATGTCAGGTACTACACGTGTGCATAGATTAAAGCTTCCGGCATTTAAAATTGGACCTATGAGAAGGCTTAAAATTAAGTTGGCAAAACTGTCATGTATGGCCTCCTAAAAATTAAACTGAAATAGTATTATCTACATATGTGCCAATTTTGGAATAGCTCCCATGCATACCTTCCAAGATATCCAACATGGAGCTCAAATTTCTAGCGCTTTTTTCAGCAGTTGGTAGCACTGGTGTATTCTTGGAATACACGGTACGAGAGAATATAAAGTTTAATGCTCTTTGCTTGTTCATTCCTTCCTCTTCATCAAACACCAACAGTGATCTTCTATTTTCTCTTTGGTGATCATGTCGCTTATATCTTTTGTGAGTCTGTTCTAGATATATATCTTCCATGACCCACCTAGCGTCATCTAGCAGCGAATCTCTGAAGCTCCTCAATTCTTCCTGGTGCAAGAGGACTTCCTTTTCCATCTGGCCACCAGATCTCGTTACCATCGCCAGCTATTATCTCCATGAGCAAGAGAACTTCGTTTACTTTTTCACTCACCATGCTGTGCTAGTATCGCCTGCTATCAACTCTTTGAAGACCATCTCCTCAAGAGAATTTAATTTCTTATGTTGGTTATTCTGATATGTATTCCTTTTGTCTCCTACCCCCACTCTTTCCCTTCCTTGGACCCTCCGCGCTTTGCTGAGCAGGTCTCACTTGTAAGTCGGCAGTTGACTCGGTCAGTTAAGGCTCAACTAGAGCCAGTCTCCTCAAACCAAGAGACAGTCTCTACTCTCTACGCCATGTTGGCACATTAGGTATCTGTCAAAGGGAACTTCACCTTCGCCATGCAACAAAGATAAGTACCTACCTCAAGTTTTAACTTCATCTTCATCGGTTTTAGCTTCTACATGCTTTTGACGATATTTTATAGACAGCGTGAGATTACTTATTTGGGCCGGTAATCATTCTTCGCGGGATTTGCCATGTTGAGCTTTTGTCTGTCTAAGCCAACCTTAACAGAAAGTAGCTTTTCTTAAGCTATTTAAATGAGAAATCTTCTCACCACGTGGGATATTATTTAATATCCTCTGTCTATAAATCACCAAGCTAATTCCTCCGCTGGATTAACTTTGGCCCCATTCTTCTATTAAGATCGTTCTGGAACCTTCCAGATCCTGTACTTCATCTACAAGTCCTGCCGTCAGGTATTTTTCACTCACTTGTGAGAATACTATTTAAAATTGAAGAATCTTACTTCTAAATTAAAGCTCAATAGCGAATTTTCTTCCACCGCTGGAATGTTCTATGGCGCATTTAATTGTAATCCACAACTTTCTCAAGCAATAGATTTTCGCCTATCTAGTGCAACCAGTCCTTTTTCATCAATGAAATAACTTTCTTTGCCATAAACTTTCGTGTTACTACAGTGACTTTTTCATCTATTCAAAAGACTATAGTGAGAAACAGTGCTTTCAGTATTTCTTCCGCGTCGCGATCGTCCGTTTACATTAAATAAGGCCATGAACTTTTATCCTCAATCCCAATTGATCTTTCCTAAACCTTCTACTAACAAACTATATTAATAAAATTATAAATCTGGATCATTTCCAATATGGTGTCACTCTAACGAAGTGCCCTTCCATCTTGCTTGTTTGGCATTACTTAATTTCTGCATAACTACGTGTTTTATACATGGTTCAAACTTACATTGTTTCTACCTTATAATCAGGGAAAACAATTCTTTCAACTCTTGAGTGAGTTATTTCTAGGTCTCACGAAATGGAAACTTCCCCATTTGGCTCGTGATTCCTACTTAAAACATAGGAGGTCGAGAACCTTCCTTTTGATTTTCTCTTCAGGTTTCACAGTAAGTGACCTGCCCTTATTTGTATAATAACCAACAGTAATTCTGTATAAATATAAGAAGTTATAGGAACTTCTCCTTTATTCTACCCGCTTTCTTTTTTGTTATTTTCGAAGTTGTAACTTTTTCTAAAACAGTTACCTGGAAATTTGTCAAAGTACACTCCTTGTACTCAATTTAATGTTTAAACTTAAATCATTTCATTTGTCTTTTTTTAAATCTTCTGAAGATGTTAGTACATATAGAAGGTTTGAAACCTAAAGGATTGTTATTTGCCTGGAGCAATCTCTAAATGTTAGGAGGTCTGCGACCCCATTTGTTAAAAAATTTAAATGATCTATATTTATCAAAAAGATATTACATACTTGTTAATTCATTAAACTTCTTTGAATTGTTAAATAAATTAAATATTTGTTTTTGGATTTATCATTTCGCAAATACAACGGTTAGGCAAGATCCTGGCTTTACTAACTCTTCCTCAGTTCATGCCATCGTTAATACAGAACAAATCTGTTACTATTTGTCTTGCCAGACTATCACCCTTCCCCATAGTAGTCGTATGCATGCTTGGGAGGAAATACACTAAAGCCTTTCTCTGGCAAACCGCCCAAGTCTTAGCTGCGGTTCCCGTCAGCTTCGACCAAGCTCGTACCCACTTTAGGTATCAGAGAGCGGATTTGCGGTTGCAACCGCCTCTAAGTGCAATAAAGGTTAAATTTATAACTTTTGAGGGACTCTCATCCTATTTTTCTATCCTTTTTCTCCAGTCCGAAACCCACCTCCTTTTATTTATCATCTTCCCTTGGTGGGTAGGTTATTCCTCAGCCAATAATCTACCCAAGCACTGACATTATTTTCAAATATGGACGTGAGATATTCCGGTATACATCTTTACTCATACTAAATTTGGTTTCGATTGCTGCAGCCGTTTCGGAGTTGATAGGGACACACACACACACACACACACACACAGCTAGACAGACAGACAGACAGACAGACAGACACACATTTTCCCGGATCGATCTCATAAGTCTATTTTTCCTCATTTTTGCAAAATGTGAAAAGTAGGCTAAAAATGCCATCAAACGAGTCGTCACACGACCCTCTCCGATAATTGGTTTGCGAGATGTCGGGTTGCCGGGCTGCAACATATAGTCACAATATTTTTCAAATTATTTATAACTGGCTGAAATACCCGTTATTCGAACGGCTTATAGTACTTGCTGGCCTAAATCATTAATATATATAATCACACATTCGTAATGTAGTTATGTTATTTCCATGTTACCAACTAAGTTTTACATGTGTAGACTACATGCATTTTCACTCACCCAATTATTAATCAGAGGTAGGAAAGGGAAAATCCTCAGCCTGCTTTCAGTCAACCGACCTGGTCAGGGAATGGAATGATTCAAACCCCCATCTAGCAGCGACGATATGAACTATGCCGGCTGCCGAGGCCTGTCGTACTCCCCTGGGGCAATGATTAAATGAATGACAGATGAAATGAAATGATAGTGGAGATTGTTGCTGGAATGAAATTGTGACAGGGAAAACCGGAGTACCCGGAGAAAAGCCTGTCTGCCTCCGCTTTGTAGGTGAGAAAGTGCGATTATATATTGGAATTAAATATCAGCTTCTATGTAGTAAATGTTAAATAACCTGTCATAAATATTGAACACCTATCGTTTAACGTCTTTATACTATATTTAAACATATAAACATTATGCTAAAAATACATCAAACTTGATAGCAATTATCGTATCCGCAATAAGTAATATTGCGGAAACTACGTACCATGTCATGATAAAGAGTAACAGATCGGAACAAACTTCAATCATCCCAAGTAATAACAACAAAAAACAAATTAATCACAAAAACATTTTCTAAGTTTCTGTAGTGTCTTGTGCGAGATTACGCCTAGTAACTCCGAGATGGTTCATCAGCGGTCTCTTGTGGTCTATTTGCGGACTACCAAAGGAGTAGCAAACTGCGCGATACCTCAGCTACATTACTGCGAGAGGTAAACGCTAAAATCTTCCTTCACCTCCCTGTAAAGGCTTCCGAAATGATTGTATATTAAATTTCAGGGCCAAGCAATTAAAACTCAGCAACTTTTCTAGGTTCACGCCGTGTTTTGTGCGACTTTTTTTTATTGGCCGTCAAAGGCAAAATAATAACTTTATTGAAATAAATTTTCCCATTTCTGCAGTGAGATTAAAATGAACACTAAATTAACTAATGTGACAGTCGGTAGCCATCGACACATAAACTAACCCCGTGGCACTACAGACCTTGAAGGGCCTAGGCCTACCAAGCGACCGCTGCCCAGCCAATTGGCCTGCAGATTTTGGGGTGACGCGTGGTCAGCGCGTCGGGTCCCCTCGGCCGTTAATCTTGGTTTTCGTGACCGGGCACTGTCTCACTGTCAGACAGCTACTCAATTGTCCTCACGAGGCTGAGTGCACCCCGTTCCAACCCTCACGTCAGTTTTAAAATCCCTGACGGAGCCGGGGATCGAACCCGGGGCCTCCGGGTGAGAGGCAGGCGCTCTACCCCAACACCACGGGGCCGGCAGCCATCGACACATACGTCTGTGAATTTGGGTTTTTGATAATGTTAAAAAACGACAAAAAGCAGATAAATATTGGCCAAGAGAAATATTCAGTTAACAAAAACCAAATCGATAATAAGGATGAAAGCATACCGTGCAAAGTAGAAAGACTTATAACATTGTGAAACAGCGTAAAGATCCAAATACATACATACAATAACCGGCACAAAGAATATAAAATTAAACTCAAAATCACGTTTCGTTTCGGACCCCACAAACTACCTCTATAAATAAAACAGTTCATGTAGAGACTAACATTAGACTAACATCGCTTGGCGTTGACTGTGTTTTAAAGCACATACTTAGGTTTTACTCGCTAACCGTTAGAGATACACCCTTCGGATAGAAAATTACATTTTAAAGCTCGTATATGTACAAAGTTTGCTATTTCTTAGCGTTCTCTATTTATTTGAAATGGAAATATGACATTTTGAAACCAAAGGGTGTAGAAACGTCACAAATGTAGGTTTTACTCACTAACCGTTGGAGATACACGTACGAAAAGTGGTAAGCACCTTTCGGATAGAAAATTATATTTTAAAGCTCGTATATGCCATCAAAAGTTTGCTATTTCTTAGCATTCTCTATTTATTTGAAATGGAAATATGAAATTTTGAAACCAAAGGATGTAGAGACGTCACTAAAATTGTCGCCTTTTTTAAATAGTGCAAAATATCGAAACCAAAATTACCCTATGTGTAAAGCTGGTAAATCAGCTACATCCATGCTAAATTTCATTTCAATCGGATCAGTGGTTCTTGCGTGATTGAGTAACAGGACGACAGACAGACAGAAAAACACCATCTCGTTTTTAGGTAGATTTCATTAGAAAGCTAACTATTGCAATGGGTCCCATGTTTCGACTTCCGGAAAATTTCGACATATCTTCGCGTTTCACATCCCCCAGACCCCAAAACCACCGTCAGTTCAAAAGTTTATATATAATTTATGTATATCAGTTTCTTGTGGACACGATAACTGCCGTAATTTTGCACCAATCACTTTGAAGTTTTTACCGAATATGTATACCTATAAAATCTCGGCCGAGTTCGTTACTGGGGTAAATCGGTCGAAGGGGGTGAAAATGGGGGGCTTTTTTCAAAAAAGTGAAATATTGCTATAACTCTCTTAATATGTGAAATATCGAATCCGTTCAACGTTCATAGTATGTGTCGGATAAAGCCCAAAAATTTATGTCTGAAGAGTTTTTATAGCACCAATCATTGACCAAAGGGGTGGGAAAAAGTGGTTTTTTCGGGAAACATTAATCATATCTCTCTTAATAGGCACAATATCAAAACCGTAAAAAATGGACAATATTCCCCTAATAATTACCTAAAACTTTTGTCTGAAAGAATTTTTGATATGACCCACCATTACGCCAAGGGATGAGAAAAATGATTTCGGAATTATAAGAAAATGCCAAGAGCTATCAGAGGTTGCCATGGCAACACTACTAAATTGATGAGGGATGAGCCATCAGACGTTGCCATGACAACGCACTTGCACGAGATCAGATTCAGTATTTCCATCTGACTAAGCCGGCCACGTGGTGTTGGGGTAGCGCGCCTGCATCTCACCCGGAGGCCCCGAGTTCGATCCCCGGCTCCGTCAGGGATTTTAAAACTGACGTGAGGGTTGGAACGGGGTGCACTCAGCCTCCTGAGGACAATTGAGTAGCTGTCTGACAGTGAGACAGCACCCCGATCACGAATACCAAGATTAACGGCCGATGGGACCCGACGCGCTGATCACGCGTCACCCCAATATCTGCAGGCCAAATGGCTGGGCAGCGGTCGCTTGATCGGCCTTAGCCCGTCATGGGCTGGATGGTGCCAGGGGTTGACCTTGACCTCTGACTAAGTGGGAAGCGGCTTCGGTGACGTAACTGGTAGCATGCAGAATGTCTATGCCCAAGGTCGCGGTTTCAAAGCCGGCCGAAGTCGTCGGATATTCTAAGAGCGCTAAAATCCCTCAGTATGCTTTCCTTTGGAGGGGAAGTTCCAACGTTCGTTACGACTTGCTGGTTGGGGTGGCATCTAGTAGCCAAGTTCACAGCTAGGTGTCATTGACGGTAGTACCTGGTAGCTACATTAGGAACTACTGCTTGAAATTGACCGTCTGCAGTCCTTACCTGAATTACAGACTAATACAGCCATTAAAATTCACACCGTTTATCAGACAGATTCTACACTCACCCAAAGTACACGGGGTTAGATGACCGCGTTGTCGCAGCCCCTAAGCTGAGGAACCAACCAGAGGTAGATTTCATTAGAAAGCTAACTATTGCAATGGGTACCTTGTTTCGATTTCCGGAAAATTTCGACATATCTTCGCGTTTCACATCCCCCAGACCCCAAAACCACCGTCAGTTCAAAAGTTTATATATAATTTATGTATATATATATATATATATATATCAGTTTCTTGGGGACACGATAACTGCCGTAATTTTGCACCAATCACTTTTTACCGAATATGTGTACCTATAAAATCTCGGTCGAGTTCGTTACTGGGCTAAATCGGTAGAAGGGGGTGAAAATGGGGGGCTTTTTTTCGAAAAAGTGAAATATTGCTATAACTCTCTTAATATGTGAAATATCGATTCCGTTCAACGTTCATACTATGTGTCGGATAAAGCCCAAAAATTTATGTTTGAAGAGTTTTTTATAGCACCAACCATTGACCAAAGGGGTGGGAAAAAGTGGGTTTTTCGGGAAACATTAATCATATCTCTCTTAATAGGCACAATATCAAAACCGTACGAAATGGACAATATTCCCATAATAATTACCTAAAATTTTGTCTGAAAGAGTTTTTGATATGACCCACCATTATGCCAAGGGATGAGAAAAATGATTTCGGAATTATAAGAAAATGCCAAGAGCTATCAGAGGTTGCCATGGCAACACTACCAAATTGATGAGGGATGAGCCATCAGACGTTGCCAAGATAACGCACTTGCACGAGATCAGATTCGGTATTTCAATCTGACTAAGTGTGAAGCGGCTTCGGTGACGTAACTGGTAGCATGCAGAATGTATATGCCCAAGGTCGCGGTTTCAAAGCCGGCCGAAGTCGTCGGATTTTCTAAGAGCGCTAAAATCCCTCAGTATGCTTTCTTTGGATGGGAAGTTCCAACGTTCGTTGCGAGTTGCTGGTTGGGGTGGCATCTAGTAGCCAAGTTCACAGCTAGGTGTCGTTGACGGTAGTACCTGGTAGCAACATTAGGAACTACTGCTTGAAATTGACCGTCTGCAGTCCTTACCTGAATTAAGACTACTACAGCCATTACAATTCACACCGTTTATCAGACAGATTCTACACTCACCCAAAGTACACGGGGTTTGATGACCACGTTGTCGCAGCCCCTAAGCTGAGGAACCAACCAGAGGTAGATTTCATTAGAAAGCTAACTATTGCAATGGGTACCATGTTTCGACTTCCGGAAAATGTCGGCATATCCTCGCGTTTCACATCCCCCAGACCCCCAAACCACCGTCAGTTCAAAAGTTTATATTGAACCCATGTACCATTGGCTCAAAAGGGGTCGAATCCATGTATTTGGGGAAGAAATGAAAGAAACATACAGTTTCTAATGTAACATAGAGAAATTTCAAGCCAGGATTCTAGCCTAACGTTGTGCAAGCGGCGAGGACCAGGTGTTCAGGAGATGAGATCATGCCTCTTGACATTCAGAAGGAGCCAGTCATGGATATTAATAGAACGAGTAGAAAATTTTTACTGTGAGACAGAGGAGCGTCACTCGGAAATCCCGCTTAGCTTGCAGGAAAACGGCAACACCGCCGACGTGCCAGAAGAAGAATAATTAAATTTAACCCATTTGCAGGAATAAAAATAAGTAAATAATCACTGGACTGTGAATCATTTCAGATTAGAGATTTTTGTGTAAAGAAAAACCTTGTAATAATTGCACAGAAAAAAACTGCAAACGCAATATACGTCATCGAGGGATTCACTGATACCAGAGGAGTGGGGAATATTAAAAATGAACAGCAACACCCACGCAGCTGAAGACTACAATTAATTAATATTTCAGAATTGCACGATCGATTCTTATGCGCAATGAGATTATTTGACGTTTGGAAGACGAGCTTTCTGGAGATATAATTTGTATAATTGTACGACAATTAGTTCAAAAGTTGGTCACGGAAAGGACTAGAGTTTTATCTTTTTGTGACTAAAGTGTATAAAACTCCTGGCAGAGCCAGACCAGACATGCAGTTACTAGTCCGTCCAGGGGACGTGACGCTGGAGCATCATAACCACGCAGTATTCAAGAGCCCAGGGGGGCGTCACTACGCATCATGCAGTTACTAGTCCGTCCAGGGGACGTGACGCTGGAGCATCATAACCATGCAGTTTCCGATAGCCCAGGGGGGCGTCACTTTGCATCAGTACAGGCAGTATTCCGACAGTCCGTGAGGGGGCGGCACTCTGCTTCATCAGACATCGAATTCAGATAGTCCGTGTGGGGCGTCACGCTGAAACACACCGAAGAAAGTATACCAGCTTTCCTTGAGGGGAAAAACGCTGTATCACACCGAATGAAGAATATCCGATAGCCACGGGCGTCGCAGTATCAATAATTTACGTGCCTCCGTAAGGAGTTGTAAAGAAGTAAAATTACAGTATCGCCGTGTTGAAAAATTAGGAAAATCCTAGTTACAGGATTTAGGTCCGACAGTATAAAAGTTTACAGTGAAAAGTCGTAAAATACAGTCAGAGCAGGCTGTGAACTTAGGACTCAGGGCGATAGGTCTTTAAGTAAACGACCAAAAATATCATAACGTACGGAACTACCGTAACAAAAAGATAAACAGTTTATCTAATTTAAAGAACCCGAGCAGGGACAGAGAAAATAAAGTTCGTAAGTATTTTAGAAGATTAGAAGTGCAAGAACCGAATAAGCAAAGAGGAAGACAGGAAACTAATAGACATCGTTTTAAGAAAGCAGACGAACTATTCAAAAGCACTAAGACGCATGAAGTATTAGTTGCTAAAAATCCGTAGGTCAGCGATAAATTATCGAGAGGACCGTGAACAGAACAGACTTTCGCTAAGATCAATAAATAGGATCTATAAAGAGAGCCGTTCGTGTCAGAGGAATAGCAGATCGTCAAGAACGGGATTCGAAGGAGTGCTATTGCAGGGAGGAAGTAGATGAGTCGAGACTTTCACATTCAGAGAGGATAGGAAGCCGACATTACAAAATATCACCCTTGGAAACGGGAGATCAAGAGGTCACGTGTGATAGGCTTTAATAGCGGCCTAGTGATCAAAAAATTGTGAAGTGTAAATATATCAAGATTTTGTGTTAAAAATAATATATTTTCAGTGTTTTTATTGTGTGTTCTAAACGGATACACCAGTGTATTTCAAATGTTATTAGTGTTAAATATGTACGTGTTAAATTTGTGTCAAGATATGTCTGTACATGCAATGAATTTGTACACGATGGAGTAAGTTAAAAAAAGTGGGCCAAAAATGACACATCGCACGAGGAGAAGGGTCATGAAACGACCTTAAATATGTGAGTAAAGATTTTCATTATGTTTTGATGTCGGGGAAATGATTGTGTACAAATCCACCGGAGTTTTTGAGTAAAAGGGATGTTTCTAAATAACTAAATACAGAATAAGAACGCGGTCTGAACAAAAGTAGAATTTTGAAAAATTATAAATAATTATGTGAAAGAATAAATCCTGTAGAGGAAATGTATGAATAAAATGTCAGTGTATTTGACGAATGTTATAAAAGCAAGCGTATTAATAATAATAATAATAATACAAAGGAAATATAAATACAGATTAAACTGAATAATATGAAAATAAGAGCATTGGAACCTTAATAAAAGTATAAGACATGATATTAATGCATGTTATTAAAATAGAGCAATTATTGTCAAAGGAAAAGATTAATATAAAAATTGAAATATGTATCAATTGTTAATATGGAATGTATCAGTTTATTGGAAGACACTAGTCTTAAAAATAAAGTATAGAGCAATGGAGCGCAATGGAGCGCAATTAAAATAAAATGTCACGCTAGGAACGCGTAAAAGTTAAAAGTACTTGGTAAATTACTTATGAAGGGTAGTTGATTGCAGTGAATTGAGATATGTTGTAAGTCCTCCAATAATGACATAGATCACGAGGCCATGTGTGTGTTATTGACAAGGGAGCTAATGTATGGTATTATTGAGCGTAGGTCATGTAGGCTACGGCTGACCCTAAATCGCATTTTGTATAAGTCCACCAATATGGAAATGGTTCCCAAGGCATGTTAAAAGATTCGAACCTAGAATCCTCTTGTTGTTGAAGCCCCTAATTATTCGTCGTAAAATGTGTATTACTCTTCCCAATCAATGAGGGCCCTTTATAATTAATAAATGCCAAGGTTACGAAAGTGGTTTATGAACCTAAAATATTGTTGAAAAGAAATAAGTGAAGTTAAAAGCCAAGTCTCTCCATAGAACTGAAAGAAAGGAAGGTTTGTTTTAAAATCATTGAAGAGAGCTCCAACCGTAGGCTAGACAGGGAGCCACCCTCCCAGCCATAAATCTCGCTCGAGTATAACGGCCTGACCTTCATAGCATGAGGGTTGGTAAAGGCCGTCTGTAAGAAGTAAATAATACACCGTGAGTGTTTAAAAGTTGTTAATGACCCGGGAAGTGAACCGAGGTCCTTGTAGTTGAAATTATCGCTTGCAAGTTCAGATCGTAGTTTTCTTATGTGATAATGGTCTTAGAAGACAAATAAAGTAAATAACAATCCCTATTGTAATGTTGTATGGAAGTAGGATTCCACGAGTTAAATGAAGATAACTAGGTTCCGGGAGTAATCATAGTTTTTGACTTTGTCAAGTAATCTTATAACTCTGGAGTACACAAGTAATTTCCCGATCACTGTGATGAATTTGTAAAACTTGAGAGAGATGGTAAATGCTGAAAAACGTGTGAAGTGCCCAAATATTGAAGTAGATAATTAACATGTAATTTTAAATGTAATTATATATTTGTTTTGATGATAAGAAAAGATAAAAATAGTTCTTGAGGTGTACAAAGGAATGACACCATTATTATTGGAAAGTATCGAGCCAATGGATCTCGTAGTTATATGGAACTTTAAGATGGATACTTTATGGAAGTAAAAATAATTATGAATTGTTGGTTTTAAAGGAAACCATGTGTTTTAATACAATATTTGTTTTATTCTTATATTATTCCTTGTTCATTTGGAACAAGTAGAAGATTATTGGTCAGTAATTTAATTGTTTTATTGTTTGTAGCGCCATAATTTTTGGTTAATTAAATGTTTTAAATAGGAGTTGATCTTGTTGTTATTTTGCAAGTGTATCCTCTATTTAATCCAAAATGTGTAAGTCACAGAGTGGGAGAACGTACTACAACCCCGAAAATCCCGAATTGAGCAATGCTGGCATACTGTGATTTGAATATTTCTTGCTGAAAGGGCACATGGGGGTATATAAAGTAATGTGCTTGGATTAATGACTAGAGGAACACTTAAGACGGTCATTTCATGTAAAGTAAAGTAATATTAGGAATAGCTACAACGTATAATGTTAACTGACCGCATGGGTCCCTAGAAACTCACACCGAGCAGCCCTGGATTTAAACAACCCCCTACCGAACATTTCATGGCGCCCAACGTGGGGATGAGTTTTCCTAGGGAAAACCAGAGTTTTCTCGAAAAATCAAAATTTTTTGAAAAAAAAATGGTTTTTCGAAATTTTGAATTTTAAATATTTCCATAAAAGTTTCTGAGTTTGAATAAAGATACCAAAAGGGTACGTTGTAGTAAAAACCCGTACCAAAGTAAATTTTTGGAGAAATTGGGACACAATGGTTCAGTTACCATCTCTCAAGCATGTTTTAGCGATGTGGCATGAGTAGCCCACTGTATTCTAATATGATGTCATTAAGTGAAGAGAGGCGGAGGCTCTCAGAGAATGTAAGGGTAAAGAGTAAAGATAAAGGTAAAACTACAGATGTTAAGGAGTGCCTGAGGGAGCATTTTAATAAAGAGATGGAGGAAATGATAAAGATAAATAATGAAGTATGGGAGGCCAAGAAGGCAGAAAGTAAAGCTAGAGATAGTCAAGAGATCCTCCAAATAGATGATAAAGAGTACCCAAGTAAGGAAATTGTAAAGGTTTCTGTAGAAAGCATGCGTGCACCTGGAGACATAGTTACACAAAGAGAAGGTAACATGTCTGCAGACAACAGGGTAAAAGTTGAGCCTTTAGAGCTCCAAAAGGAAAGAGAAAAATGTAAACCGATTCCAAGGGAGAATATAATTAGTACAGACGATAACAATAGTAAAGAAAATTCAAAGTCTCATGTAGTAATGCAGGTTCAGGTAGGCTCGGAAAACGAAGGGGAAAAGAACGATAGTACTAGCGTTCAGGATCAGGAAAAGGTAGAAATAGCGACCTGGAAGGAAGTAGAAAAATTCTTGGATATAATTGATGAAATACGAAAAGAGCACTATAAGATGAGGAATGAACTTTGGGATTTAAAGGATTTCAGCTTAAGAAAGAAGGAAGGAATTGAGGAACAAAAAGAAAGTATTTGCGAGGAAATTGACAAGATATTTGAACTTCGTAAGAGGGCATGTAAAAATAACTATGAGATACCTAAACAGGAGTTAGAAGAATTATACAAAGAAATTCCTGAGATTAAAAGGTCATTCAGAGAAACAAAGAAGAAATTTGCGGAACGTATGGTGAAAGAAGGAAAAATGGAATTAGCTTCGTGGGAACAGTTAAAGACATTTGCGGGGGAAATTAATGAGATAAGGAGACAATGGTCGGAGGTACATGATAAATGGAATCACATTTGGTGGAATACCTTTTATCAAAAGCCAAAAGAAGGAGATTACGTGCAGGAACAGAAACAATGGATAGGAAAAGAAAAGAGTAAGATGCATCAGTTCATAATGAGCATGTATGATGAATATGATATAATAAGTGTTCAGGAGTTAGCTGAAGTAAGGAAAGTTAAAATTCCGGAATATCAAGAAATATTAGAGGCTGCTCAGAAGAGATATGATGAATACATATTTGCAGAGGACCTCAAAACGAAAGAAACGGCTATACCAGTCATAAATGAAGCCGTTGCCCAAGTTGAAAAGCCAGTAGAAATTGTTGGTGTATTCTTGGAATACACGGTACGAGAGATTATAATTTTCAATGCTTTTGCATGTTCTTTCCTTCCTCTTTGTCAAACACCAACAGTGATCTTCTGTTTTCTCTTAGGTGTTCAGGTCGCTTATATTTTTTATGAGTCTGTTCTAGATATATATCCTCTGTGACTCACCTAGCGTCATCTAGCAGCGAATCTCTGAAGCTCTTCAACTTTTCCTGGCGCAAGAGGACTTACTTATCCATTTTGCCACCAGATCCTGTTACCATCGCCAGCTATTTTCTCCTTGAGCAAGAGGACTCTGTCTACTTTTTTACTCTCCATGCTGCGCTAGTATCGCCTGTTATCAACTCTTTGAAGACCAGCTCATCAAGAGAAAATAATTTTTTGTTATAAAGTTGGCAATGTTTATATGTTCTCCTTTTGTCTCCTATCCCCCACTCTTTTCCCCTTCCTTGGACCCTCCGTGCTCCGTTGAGCAAGTCTCACTTCTCAGTCGGCAGTTGACTCGATCAGTTAAGGCTCCTCTCGAGCCAGCCTCCTCAAACCAAGAGGCATACTCTCTTCTACGCCATGTTGACAAAGTAGTTATCGTCAAAAGGAACTTCACTTTCAACATGAAATCAAGATAAGTGCCATCTTAAAGTTTTAACCTCATCTTCAGGGTTTTAACTTTCACGTGCTTTTAACGATACTTTTATAGACAGTGTGAGATTATTTATTTTGGGGCAAAAATCATTCTTCGTGGGATTTGCCATGTTGAGCTTTTGTTCGTACAAGCCAACCTTACTAGAAAAGAGCTTTTCTTAAGCTATTCAAATGAGAAATCCTCTCACTACGTGGGATATTATCTAATACCCGCTGTCTATAATTTACCAAGCTAGTTCCTCCGTTGGATTTTCTTAACCCCATTTTTCTACTAGGGTCGTTCTGGAACCTTCCAGATTCTGTATTTCATCTACAAGTCCTGCCGTTATGAAATTTTCACTTACTTGTGAGAATGCTATTTAAAATTGAAGAATCTCACTTCTGAATTAAAGTTCAATAGCGAATTTTCTTCCACCGTTGGATGTTCTTGGCACATTTAACTGTAATCCACCATTTTCTCCAGCAATAGACTTTCGTTCATCTAGTGCAACCAGTCAGTTTTTTTCAAATCAAAATAACTTTCTTTGCCAAAAACTTTCGTGTTTCTATAGTGAACTTTTCATATATTTCAACGAACTATAGTGAAAACCAGTGCTTGTTCAACCTTCTACCGCGTCGCGATCGTCCGTTTACATATAAATAAGGCCATGAACATTTTCCTCAATCCCTATTTCTCTTTCCTAAACCTCTTACTAACAATCTGTAATAAACTTTTAAATTTAGGTCTGTTTCAACGAGGTGTCAATCCATAGATGTGCCCTCCCATTTTTTCTCATGTGTAATTAATCAATTTCTGTATAATTACGTGTTCAGCGCACGTTTCAAACTTACATTGTTTCTCCCTTCTGATCAGGGAAAACAATTCTTTCATCTCTTGAGTGAGTTATTTCTAGGTCTCACGAAATGGAAACTGCCCCATTTGGTTCGTGATTCCCATTTAAAACATAGGAGGTTGAGAACCTTCCTTTTGATTATCTCTTCAGGTTTCACAGTCAGTGACCTGCCCTTATTTGCATAATAACCAAAATTAATTCTGTATAAATATAAGACGTTGTAGGAACTTCTATCTTATTCTTCAGGTTTTTCTTATTGTTATTTTCGAAGTTGTTACTCTCTCTAGAATATTCTCTCAGAAATTTCTTATAGTACACTCCTTGTACTCTTGTAAATGTCTAAACTTTAATCATTTCATTTGCCTTTTTAAAATATTACAAAGATTTTAGTACCAGGTTTAAAACCTTAAGAATTGTTATTTGCCTGGAGCAATTTCTAAATGTTGTCGGAGGTCTGCGACCCCAAATTGTTAATAAGATTGAAATTATATACATGTTAAAGTTACGCTTCTTTGAATTGTTAAATAAATTAAATATTTGGTTTTGGATTTATCATTTCTCAAATACCACGGTTAAGCAAGAGTCTGTCTTCCCTGACTCTTCCAAAGTTTATGCCATCGTTAATACAGAACAATTCTGCGACTATTTGTCTGGCCAGACCAACACCTTTCCCCATAGTAGTCTTATACATGCTTGGGAGGAAATACACTAAAGCCTCTCTCTTGCAAATCGCCCAAGTCCTAGCTGCGGTTCCCGTTAGCTTCGACCAAGCACGTACCTACTTAAGGTATCAGAGAGTTAATTTTCAGTGGCAACTGCCTCTAAGGGTTAAAGTTAAATTTATAACTTTTGTGGAACTCTCATCCTATTTCTCTATCCTGTTTTTCCAGTCCGAAACCCACTTCCCTTTCTTAATCATCTTCCCTTGGTGGGTGGGTTATTCCTTAGCCTATAATCTACCCAAAAATTGGTGCCGAAACCCGGGAGAGTCCATTTTCCATTTTTTCTTTTTAAAAAGTGTCATTTGACAATACTTTGCATATTATTGATATCTGCTTTGAATTTTTCAGCTATAACTACATCATGCAAAGCCTGTGAACGGGAAAGAGGCCGCTCCTGTCTCCTTTGGTGTGTCCCGTTCTTTCTACTTATTTGCTGCTGCCAGCTTGACAGCATTTCCAAGGTTCCACAGTGTCGTGAGTTACATTTCAATCTACCTTTTTTAACATGGCTCCTACTGATAAGGATAAGGATGAAAAACTTACTTCTAAACGAGCATCCTATAAAGGGCAAATTACCCGATTCAGAAAGTATATAAAAGAATTGGACCCCTCAGAAGCTCAATTAGACTTGTTGAAACATCGTGTAAGGGATTTTGAACGTTCTTATGAAAACTACTGTAACATTCAAACTGAAATAGAAACTTGCATGCTCAATCAAACAGAAGATCGTGTCGAATTAGAAAACCTATATTACGAAGGCATAGGTTCTGCTTTCAAAATAATACGCCAACTCGAAGAGGAGCAGAAAAAGGACGCTTCTGTTCTTGGTTCCCTTCACGAACCACAAACTTCTTTCCGTGAGGGCACTCACAAGCCCAAACCAACTTTACCGAAAATTGATTTACCCCATTTTTCTGGAGATGAATCTGCTTGGGATTCTTTCTATGAATTATTTTGCTCCCTTGTTCATGACAATGAAGACATTCAAGTCATTTACAAGTTTCATTATTTGAGATCTATCCTCCGAGGTCAAGCTTTGCAGTTGGTCGAAGCACTTCCTCTGCGTGCCGAAAATTACCCCATTGCCTTTAACTTATTAAAGGAAAGATATGGAAACTTACGGTTACGTATTCAGCGCCATATAAAGGCTCTATTAAATCTACCTGCGTCACAGCACAATGACGTCACTAGTTTACGTACTCTAGTTGACACTACACAACTTCACGTTAAGGCTTTGTCCCAATTAGATCAACCTACTAATTATTGGGATACTTTCCTAATACATTTAGTGGTTTCTAAAGTTGATGCTGCTACCCTCAAAGCTTGGGAAATTGAACTTTCTAAAGAAGACGACTACACTTACGAGCATTTAGTTACTTTCATATACGCTAGATGACAACTTTTAACCGCTCTAGCTAATCAAAGTGAACCTTCATCTCCTAGTTCCAAATTCGAATTAATGTCCATCAAACCCAAAAGTGAACGCTCAGCGTCCAATACCCAAAAACCCGGGTTCAGCACATCCAAGTTTAAATCAAACACTACTGGTTACCCAACTAGGTCTAGTGAACGTCGTGTTGCTAGCTCTATTGTTTTAAACACGCAAAGCGAACCTCGCAAAAGTTTAAACGAACCTGTAAAGTGCATACTTTGTACAGATCCCCATGCCCTATACCTCTGCAAATCTTTTAAAGAAATGTCAGTCGACGACAGACGAAAATTAGTCGCTCAAAACAAACATTGTTTCAACTGCCTAGCGCCCACGCATTCTGCTTCTAATTGCAAGTCCACAAGACTTTGCTATCATTGTGAAAAGGCTCACCATACTTTGCTACATCGTCATGATCAGGCAAGGTCATCGACGGCATCTACTTCTCCGAAAAATGATAGTGCTAACAGTTCTAATGCGTCATCGTATATTCAGAATGCCAAGTCCATTCGCAGTGCTCAAGTATTGTTGTCTACTGTCCAAATTGAAGTTCAGGATAACTTTGGCAACTGGGTCCGTGCACGCGGTCTTCTAGATTCAGCGGCAACTCATGATTTTGTGTCTAATTCCTTGATTAGAAAACTAGGCCTACCCGTAAACCCCACTTCTATCAATGTGTCGGGCATCAACAGCTCAAAATCGCAAGCTTTACAATTCTCAAAACTAACCATAAGAGATATTTGTCATAGAAACAAGTTCTTTAAACTTAATTGTCTAATTCTCAATAGCATTGGAGAAGACACTCCAAGTCACTCTGTGGATATTTCAGGGTTAAACATTCCCTCGCATTTAAGGCTAGCCGATCCTTCGTTTAATATGCAGAACCCTATTGACATACTCTTTAGTGCCAATGTTTTTTGGAATTGCCTACGTAAACAGGTTCGTAAATTATCCTCAAACGTGGTCGCCAGAGACACTAATTTTGGATGGATCGTCACAGGGCAACTTCCCCATTATTCTCTCCAACCTGCATCGCAATGTTATTTCTCCAACACTGACCTGGAACAGTTTTGGAGGCTTGAAAGCGTTGATTCTCCTAATGTGACCTCTTCAGAAAATGAATTATGTGAGCAACTTTTTTTGAACACCACCACTCGTTCTTCTGATGGCCGGTTCGTTGTTCAAATGCCAAGATTACACAAACCTCCCGAACTTATCAACTCTCAGCCTAAAGCTCGCAAAGCTCTCTTTGCTATCGAGAGCAAATTCAAAAAAGAACCCCTTGTCAAACAGCAGTACACTGATTTCATGGATGAGTATGAAAGCTTGGATCATATGGAAGTTGTTAACAAATCTGATGATGAATCGCACCCCCCCAATTGAAACGGTTTATTTAAATCATCCCGTGTGGAAGAACCCTCTTGTAAAAGATAAAATCCGAGTTGTTTTCAATGGTTCATCGCCCGACGTTAATGGCAACAGCCTTAACGACACTCTTTATTCTGGTCCTGCTATTCAGTCAGATCTATCCGCTATACTTTTAAACTTTCGGTTATTTCCCATAGCTGTTATAGCCGACATAAAACAGATGTACCGTCAAGTGTTAATTCAACCAGAACAACGAGATCTTCAAAGAATCTTGTGGCGTGATGAAATCAGTAAGCCCATTAAGGTATTTCGCTTGAAACCGGTTACTTATGGCTTAAAACCCTCTGCTTTCCTTGCTATCCGATCCCTACACTTGCTAGCCTCACAAGATGGTCATTTATTTAATTCCAAAGCCTCTGAAGCACTAACTACGTCATTCTATGTTGACGATTATTTGCAGTCCTTCCCCTCTTTGGAGGAAGCTTCTTTTGTGTCTTTAGAACTTCAGGCATTGTTAAGGAATGGAGGTTTCCCACTTCATAAGTGGAACTCCAACTCCCCTGAGTTTCTTGCTCAGTTTCCCATCGAAGACGTAGATCCTTCTTCTGTCGAAATTTGTGGAAACTCCGAATCTATAAAAACTCTAGGAGTTCACTGGTGCACTAGCACTGACACTCTTATCTATAAAGTTTCGCTCGCAGAAGAGCTTCCTAATACAAAAAGACAAATCCTATCTGAAATTGCAAAAATTTTTGATCCGCTTCAATTCCTTGCCCCAGTTATCGTTATAGCCAAACTCTTCATGCAAGAGCTGTGGTCGCAGAAATGTGAATGGGATGATACTGTCCCTCTTTCTTTTCTTAATCGTTGGCTCTCGTTTCGCAGCAATTTGCTGGATCTTTCCCTTATTGAAATTCCTAGGAATTTAATCAGCTCTCATTCTAATGCATCCTTTTTCCTTCATGTGTTCGCGGACAGTTCCGAAAAAGCTTATGGTTGCTGTGCATATTTAGTTCATCACGATTCACTCTATGGATCTCCAGTTTCCAACCTTGTTTGTGCCAAATCGAAGGTCGCTCCTCTTAAAACTATCACTTTGCCTAGGCTCGAACTGTGCGCTGCACTCATGGCTGCAGAACATGTTAAAAAACTACGGGAAGTATTAAAGGTCGAATTCTTGCAAATCTATCTCTGGAGCGATTCCATGATCACCCTTTCTTGGATCGCCAAGAACCCCTCTCGCTGGCAAACTTTTGTTGCAAACAGGGTTTCCAAAATTCAAACTCTTTCTTCTGGATGTCAATGGAGGCATGTGCCCAGTGCGGATAATCCAGCCGATATTATCTCTCGTGGTTGTTTACCCTCTCAATTGGCAGTTTCCCAATTGTACTGGCATGGGCCCTTGTGGCTAATCGAAGACTCTTCTTCATGGCCTTCTAAACCTCCAGTTACAAACTCCAACGTGCCCGACGCTAAAGTACCTCTATCTATTGCTTCGTGTCTTGTTTCCAACGCTTCTCATCCCTTGTTGTCCCGCTATTCTTCTTTTCATAAATTAATACGAATTATCGCCTATCTCCTTAGATGGAAATATTTAGTGGTTGACCAACCTCTCCTCCCCAAACCACACCTTACCAATCATGAATTGAATCTCGCTACCATTAAGGTTTTACAACTAACACAGCAAGAAGCCTTTTCTTCTGAATTGTCTTTGCTTTCTTCTAAAAGGGATCTTCCCAAATCCAGCCGTCTTCGTGCTTTAGCCCCGTTCCTTGATGACCATGGGTTACTCAGGGTAGGTGGAAGGCTCTCGCAATCTTTACTCTCTGAGGACAAAAAGCATCCCGTTATTTTGCCTTCCAAACATCACGTAACTTCCTAATTATACGTGACTTTCATTATCGTAATCTTCATGTTGGTACACGCACTCTGCTTTGCCTCTTAAGGGAAAAGTACTGGATTATAAATGGAATTCATGAAGTTTCTTCTGTAATTCACAAGTGCATTCCTTGTTTCAAAGCGAAACCTAAAATCAAAACTCAATTAATGAGCGATCTGCCCTCTTTTCGCTCTTCTCCTATACGCCCATTTGCTTTAACTGGTGTGAATTATATGGGTCCGTTCCAATATCAACGAAATTCTCCTGAAGCTAAACGCAAATTGTTTGGTAAGCTTTATGTTTCTCTCTTTGTTTGCATGGTTACTGGCGCAATCCACTTGGAACTAGTAACGAATGCTTCTACTTCTTATTTTTTATCAGCTGTCTCTCGCTTCACCTCTAGGCGTGGTGTTCCTTCAGAGATGTTCTCTGATAACGCTTCCACATTTCAGGGCGCAGCTTCCCTTTGGAAGAAAGCTCTCACTTCCTCTCCTGCCATGGAACAAATTTCTAATTTTTCTTATTCAAAAGGTTTCAAATGGCGCTTTATACCTCCCTACGCTCCTCATCACGGGGGTAGGTGGGAATCTTGCGTAAAGCTCACTAAACGTCATTTAAGAAAAGTCTTAGGTAATCGAATTCTGACTTATGAAGAATTCAATTCACTGTCTGTTCTGATTGAAGGTGTTGTTAAATCTCGCCCTTTAACTCCGCTTTCCAATGTCCCTGATGACCTACTTCCACTCACTCCTGGTCACTTCCTTATCGGCCCTTCTCTTTCTGCCCCTCCTCCTCTTCCCAATTCTTACAGGGATTCCAATCTACCTATCACTTGGCGTAAACTTGAAGCCCTCCGTAATTCTTTTTGGAAGAGGTGGAACTTGGATTATTTAACTTCCTTGCAACGGAGACAGAAGTGGTTTCTTTCCAGTCCCGACATTAAAGTGGGAGACTTGGTCTTGGTTAGGGATGTTTCTCCCCCTCTAGTCTGGATCTCTGGTAGAGTGACCGAGTGTTATCCTGGGAGAGATGGGAGAGTCAGGGTGGTCAGAGTCTTGACCACTAAAGTCCGATTACAAGACCCCTGTCTTTGATCGCTCCTCTTCCCTTAAATGTCTAACTACTTATTTGTTCTCTGTTGGTGTTTCCCCTCCCAGTATGGTGTATTCTTGGAATACACGGTACGAGAGATTATAATTTTCAATGCTTTTGCATGTTCTTTCCTTCCTCTTTGTCAAACACCAACAGTGATCTTCTGTTTTCTCTTAGGTGTTCAGGTCGCTTATATTTTTTATGAGTCTGTTCTAGATATATATCCTCTGTGACTCACCTAGCGTCATCTAGCAGCGAATCTCTGAAGCTCTTCAACTTTTCCTGGCGCAAGAGGACTTACTTATCCATTTTGCCACCAGATCCTGTTACCATCGCCAGCTATTTTCTCCTTGAGCAAGAGGACTCTGTCTACTTTCTTACTCACCATGCTGCGCTAGTATCGCCTGTTATCAACTCTTTGAAGACCAGCTCATCAAGAGAAAATAATTTTTTGTTATAAAGTTGGCAATGTTTATATGTTCTCCTTTTGTCTCCTATCCCCCACTCTTTTCCCCTTCCTTGGACCCTCCGTGCTCCGTTGAGCTAGTCTCACTTCTCAGTCGGCAGTTGACTCGATCAGTTAAGGCTCCTCTCGAGCCAGCCTCCTCAAACCAAGAGGCATACTCTCTTCTACGCCATGTTGACAAAGTAGTTATCGTCAAAAGGAACTTCACTTTCAACATGAAATCAAGATAAGTACCATCTTAAAGTTTTAACCTCATCTTCAGGGTTTTAACTTTCACGTGCTTTTAACGATACTTTTATAGACAGTGTGAGATTATTTATTTTGGGGCAAAAATCATTCTTCGTGGGATTTGCCATGTTGAGCTTTTGTTCGTACAAGCCAACCTTACTAGAAAAGAGCTTTTCTTAAGCTGTTCAAATGAGAAATCCTCTCACTACGTGGGATATTATCTAATACCCGCTGTCTATAATTTACCAAGCTAGTTCCTCCGTTGGATTTTCTTAACCCCATTTTTCTACTAGGGTCGTTCTGGAACCTTCCAGATTCTGTATTTCATCTACAAGTCCTGCCGTTATGAAATTTTCACTTACTTGTGAGAATGCTATTTAAAATTGAAGAATCTCACTTCTGAATTAAAGCTCAATAGCGAACTTTCTTCCACCGTTGGATGTTCTTGGCGCATTTAACTGTAATCCACCATTTTCTCCAGCAATAGACTTTCGTTCATCTAGTGCAACCAGTCAGTTTTTTTCAAATCAATATAACTTTCTTTGCCAAAAACTTTCGTGTTTCTATAGAGAACTTTTCATATATTTCAACGAACTATAGTGAAAACCAGTGCTTGTTCAACCTTCTACCGCGTCGCCATCGTCCGTTTACATATAAATAAGGCCATGAACATTTTTCCTCAATCCCTATTTCTCTTTCCTAAACCTCTTACTAACAATCTGTAATAAACTTTTAAATTTAGGTCTGTTTCAACGAGGTGTCAATCCATAGATGTGCCCTCCCATTTTTAGCCTACTTTCGATTTTTGCAAAAAATGAAAGTAGACTTATGAGATCAACACAGGGCGAAAAAAGTGTGTCTGTCTGTGTGTGTGTATGTGTGTGTGTGAGTCTGTGTGTGTGTCTGTGTGTGTGTGTGTCTGTGTGTGTGTGAGTGTGTGTACTCTGAATGTCTGTCCCCCCCTATCAATTCGAACACGGTGAATGCGAATTGAACGAAATTTGGTACAAAGGTAGCACTAGCAAAGGACACCTCAGTGTCATATTTTATATCGCCGCCATCTTGACGGAAACGTAATGGCGGCCACACAAATGTTCAAAGCCTAAATCAAATTACGACTAACCTAATCATCCGATCTCTACCAAATTTTGCAACAACATACCTTTATGGAGGGAGCATCCTGTGACCAATCTAATAGGCCATTAGCCTAATAGTTTGCGGATGGCGGCCATCTTTTTGTCAAAATTTATTCCCCCTATTAATTCGAACACGGTGGAACCGAATGAACGAAATTTGGTACAGAGGTAGCACTAGCAAAGGGCACCTCAGTGTCATGTTTTATATCGCCGCCATCTTGACGGAAACGTAATGGCGGCCACACAAATGTTCAAAGCTTAAATCAAATTACGACTAACCTAATCATCCGATCTCTACCAAATTTTGCAACAACATACCTTTATAGGGGGAGCATCCTTTGACCTAACTAATAGGTCATCAGCGTAATAGTTTGCGGATGGCGGCCATCTTTGTGTGAAAATCGATTCCCCCTATTAATTCAAACACGGTGCAACCGAATGGAACGAAATTTGGTACAGAGGTAGCACTAGCAAAGGGCACCTCAGTGTCATGTTTTATATCGCCGCCATCTTGACTGAAACGTAATGGCGGCCACACGAATGTTCAAAGCGTAAATCAAATTACGATTAACCTAATCATCCGATCTCTACCAAATTTTGCAACTACATACCTTTATGGAGGGAGCATCCTTTGACCAATCTAATAGGTCATTCGCCTAATAGTTTGCGGATGGCGGCCATCTTTGTGTAAAAATCGATTCCCCCTATTAATTCAAACACGGTGAAACAGAATGGAACGAAATTTGGTACAGAGATAGCACTAGCAAAGGGCATCTCAGTGTCATGATTTATATCGCCGCCATATTGACAGAAACGTAATGGCGGCCACACAAATGTTTAAAGCTTAAATCAAATTACGACTAACATAACCATCCGATCTCTACCAAACTTTGCAACAATATACCTTTATGGAGGGAGCATCCTGTGACCAATCTAATAGGCCATTAGCCTAATAGTTTGCGGATGGCGGCCATCTTTTTGTCAAAATTTATTCCCCCTATTAATTCGAACACGGTGGAACCGAATGAACGAAATTTGGTACAGAGGTAGCACTAGCAAAGGGCACCTCAGTGTCATGTTTTATATCGCCGCCATCTTGACGGAAACGTAATGGCGGCCACACAAATGTTCAAAGCTTAAATCAAATTACGATTCGCCTAATCATCCGATCTCTAGCAAATTTAGCAACAACATACCTTTATGGAGGGAGCATCTTTTGACCAAACTAATAGGTCATCAGCCTGATATTTTGCGGATGGCGGCCATCTTTGTGTGAAAATTGATTCCCCTTATCAATTCGAACACGGTGAAACCGAATGGAACGACATTTGGTACAGAGGTAGCACTAGCAAAGGGTACCTCAGTGTCATGTTTTATATCACCGCTATCTTGACGGAAACGTAATCGTGGCCACCCAAATGTTAAAAGCTAAAATGTAATTACGACCAACCTAATAATCTAGTCTCTACCAAATTTTGCAACACCATATCTTTATGTGGGAAACATATTCAGACCAAACTGCAAGAACATCAGCCCAATAGTTTGCAGCTGGTGGCCAAGTATGTGTGCAAATCGATTCCCCCTATCAATTCAAACACGGTGAAACCGAATTGAACGAAATTTGGTACAGAGGTAGCACTAGCATGGGGCACCTCATATTCATGTTTAATATCCCTATAGCACGTTGTATTTCAACAAGCTACTACAACCAACATTCGATCATACTCCTTGAAAAGGACAAAGAGTTATAACAATACCCATGCATTTAGGAGAAAGTAGGCTATATGTTCTTTACTGAACATCTTGTTTCTCATGTGTAATTAATCAATTTCTGTATAATTACGTGTTCAGCGCACGTTTCAAACTTACATTGTTTCTCCCTTCTGATCAGGGAAAACAATTCTTTCATCTCTTGAGTGAGTTATTTCTAGGTCTCACGAAATGGAAACTGCCCCATTTGGTTCGTGATTCCCATTTAAAACATAGGAGGTTGAGAACCTTCCTTTTGATTATCTCTTCAGGTTTCACAGTCAGTGACCTGCCCTTATTTGCATAATAACCAAAATTAATTCTGTATAAATATAAGAAGTTGTAGGAACTTCTATCTTATTCTTCAGGTTTTTCTTATTGTTATTTTCGAAGTTGTTACTCTCTCTAGAATATTCTCTCAGAAATTTCTTATAGTACACTCCTTGTACTCTTGTAAATGTCTAAACTTTAATCATTTCATTTGCCTTTTTAAAATCTTACAAAGATTTTAGTACCAGGTTTAAAACCTTAAGAATTGTTATTTGCCTGGAGCAATTTCTAAATGTTGTCGGAGGTCTGCGACCCCAAATTGTTAATAAGATTGAAATTATATACATGTTAAAGTTACGCTTCTTTGAATTGTTAAATAAATTAAATATTTGGTTTTGGATTTGTCATTTCTCAAATACCACGGTTAAGCAAGAGTCTGTCTTCCCTGACTCTTCCAAAGTTTATGCCATCGTTAATACAGAACAATTCTGCGACTATTTGTCTGGCCAGACCAACACCTTTCCCCATAGTAGTCTTATACATGCTTGGGAGGAAATACACTAAAGCCTCTCTCTTGCAAATCGCCCAAGTCCTAGCTGCGGTTCCCGTTAGCTTCGACCAAGCTCGTACCTACTTTAGGTATCAGAGAGTTAATTTTCAGTGGCAACTGCCTCTAAGTGTATTTAAAGTTAAATTTATAACTTTTGTGGAACTCTCATCCTATTCCTCTATCCTGTTTTTCCAGTCCGAAACCCACTTCCCTTTCTTAATCATCTTCCCTTGGTGGGTGGGTTATTCCTTAGCCTATAATCTACCCAATTGTAAAAGAACAAGAAGTCAAGACGGAAGAGTCTAAAATTGATATTAAAGAAGAAGAAGAAGAAAAAGAAGTGGAAATCGCAATAACTCCAGTGGAAACTGAGAGAAACTTTGAGATCCTTCCTGAAGAACAAATGGAGACCCAAGAGGAAATAGTAACTCCAGACCAAGAGGACAGCCGAAATGAAAATGAGCTGCAAAATGAACTAATCATTTGGATGAAAAGGTTAAGCTGGAAGAGCAAGAAATAATCTCAGAACAGGAGATAACAAAAGAATTGAAAGCTGGGGAGATGGAAATAATAATTCTTGAAGAGATGGAGAAAGTGAATGAGACGATAATAGAAACAATCGTCGAAAAACCGATAGAAGCAGAGGTTCAAAATCTTACAGAAACGGAAAGGGAAAACCCAGAAGAAATTCGGGAGAATAAGAAAGATAGGATACAACTAGAAGAAATTCCAGAGGATAAGGAAGATAAAATGCTATTAGAAGGACCAAAATTGAAAGCACAGATCCTTGAATTAATGATTAAATACCAGGACTGGCAACAAAAGAAAAGAGAAATGGAGACAGATGCCAACAAGAGCCAAGAAAACCTCAAAGGAAAAGAGGAGATTTTTGGAAATAATGGAAAGAGGGAAGGAGATGCCTTTGAAGAAAATCAGGAAAGAGGAAAACCGCAATTGGTAGTCGGTTTACAAGAAAATTGACACCCCATGGAAATTAAGAGAGGAGGAGAGACAACGTATAATGCCTTGGAGAAAGAGGACGCACAGGCATATTTCAGTTGGAAACTTCGTAAAAAGAAAGGGAAGGATAAAAGAAAGAGAAAGAAGGGAGATCTGAAGGATCTAAAGAATTGGAAGAGTCGAAAAAAAGAAATACTCTTTGGAAATGCCATCTCGATGTGAGATGAAGGAAAAAGATTATTCCAATGTAACCGACGGGTTAAGCCATATGCAACCGTTAAAGAATAAGAGGAATAAAATAATTTTGTTTGAAATACCATCTCAAAAAGAGATGAGGAAGGTGGAAGAAAACCAGAAAGAGTCAGGTGAGGTTAGACCGAGCTCTTAAAAGAAAAAAAACCAAATGAAATGTTACAGACTTGAAGTCTGAGAACAAAAAGGATGAATTGACGGGTAAAGCCAGTTGCACCCGCAAGGTAATTAAAAGAAGGTCATTAGGTTGACAATACGTAATGAATAGAGAAACAGACCGACAAGAAGTCCGTCTTATGAAAAGAGAAAAGAAACAAAACGGTTTGACTCAAGTGTGGGAGTATACACCAGACTGGGGAAGAATTGTAAACATCCAAACGTGACAAGAAATTTATGACCCTGAGTGTAGTCGACCACTAAGGGGGAATGAATGAATGGGACCTTTTAGAAAATCCAAAGACAAGCCAAAGAAGAAGGGAACTTTAAAAAAATAAAAGAAACAGAAGGTACAGATAACGTTATGATGGCTTCGACGAATAAGGAAAGATAAGATTAATTGAAATAAATTTCCTCAATTTTTTTTTTCGAAAATTTATTTTACCTAAGGAGGGATGAGATGAACCCATGTACCATTGGCTCAAAAGGGGTCGAATCCATGTATTTGGGGAAGAAATGAAAGAAACATACAGTTTCTAATGTAACATAGAGAAATTTCAAGCCAGGATTCCAGCCTAACGTTGTGCAAGCGGCGAGGACCAGGTGTTCAGGAGATGAGATCATGCCCCTTGACATTCAGAAGGAGCCAGTCATGGATATTAATAGAACGAGTGGAAAATTTTTACTGTGAGACAGAGAAGTGTGACTCGGAAATCCCGCTTAGCTTGCAGGAAAACGGCAACACCGCCGACGTGCCAGAAGAAGAATAATTAAATTTAACCCATTTGCAGGAATAAAAATAAGTAAATAATCACTGGACTGTGAATCATTTCAGATTAGAGATTTTTGTGTAAAGAAAAACCTTGTAATAATTGCACAGAAAAAAACTGCAAACGCAATATACGTCATCGGGGATTCACTGATACCAGAGGAGTGGGGAATATTAAAAATGAACAGCAACACCCACGCAGCTGAAGACTACAAATTAATTAATATTTCAGAATTGCACGATCGATTCTTATGCGCAATGAGATTATTTGACGTTTGGAAGACGAGCTTTCTGGAGATATAATTTTTATAATTTTACGACAATTAGTTCAAAAGTTGGCAATGGAAAGGAATAGAGTTTTATCTTTTTGTGACTAAAGTGTATAAAACTCCTGGCAGAGCCAGACCAGACATGCAGTTACTAGTCCGTCCAGGGGACGTGACGCTGGAGCATCATAACCACGCAGTATTCAAGAGCCCAGGGGTCGTCACTACGCATCATGCAGTTACTAGTCCGTCCAGGGGACGTGACGTTGGAGCATCATAACCATGCAGTTTCCGATAGCCCAGGGGGGCGTCACTTTGCATCAGTACAGGCAGTATTCCGACAGTCCGTGAGGGGGCGTCACTCTGCTTCATCAGACATCGAATTCAGATAGTCCGTGTGGGGCGTCACGCTGAAACACACCGAAGAAAGTATACCAGCTTTCCTTGAGGGGAAAAACGCTGTATCACACCGAATGAAGAATATCCGATAGCCACGGGCGTCGCAGTATCAATAATTTACGTGCCTCCGTAAGGAGTTGTAAAGAAGTAAAATTACAGTATCGCCGTGTTGAAAAATTAGGAAAATCCTAGTTACAGGATTTAGGTCCGACAGTATAAAAGTTTACAGTGAAAAGTTCGTAAAATACAGTCAGAGCAGGCTGCGAACTTAGGACTCAGGGCGATAGGTCTTTAAGTAAACGACCAAAAATATCATAACGTACGGAAGTACCGTAACAGAAAGATAAACAGTTTATCTAATTTAAAGAACCCGAGCAGGGACAGAGAAAATAAGGTTCGTAAGTATTTTAGAAGATTAGAAGTGCAAGAACCGAATAAGCAAAGAGGAAGGCAGGAAACTAATAGACATCGTTTTAAGAAAGCAGACGAACTATTCAAAAGCACTAAGACGCAAGAAGTATTAGTTGCTAAAAATCCGTAGGTCAGCGATAAATTATCGAGAGGTCCGTGAACAGAACAGACTTTCGCTAAGATCAATAAATAGGATCTATAAAGAGAGCCGTTCGTGTCAGAGGAATAGCAGATCGTCAAGAACGGGATTCGAAGGAGTGCTATTGCAGGGAGGAAGTAGATGAGTCGAGACTTTCACATTCAGAGAGGATAGGAAGCCGACATTACTAAATATCACCCTTGGAGACGGGAGATCAAGAGGTCACGTGTGATAGGCTTTAATAGCGGCCTAGTGATCAAAAAATTGTGAAGTGTAAATATATCAAGATTTTGTGTTAAAATAATATATTTTCAGTGTTTTTATTGTGTGTTCTAAACGGATACACCAGTGTATTTCAAATGTTATTAGTGTTTAATATATACGTGTTAAATATGTGTCAAGATATGTCTGTACATGCAATGAATTTGTACACGATGGAGTAAGTTAAAAAAGTGGGCCATAAATGACACATCGCACGAGGAGAAGGGTCAAGAAACGGCCTTAAACATGTGAGTAAAGATTTTCATTATGTTTTGGTGTCGGGGAAATGATTGTGTACAAATCCACCGGAGTTTTTGAGTAAAAGGGATGTTTCTAAATAACTAAATACAGAATAAGAACGCGGTCTGAACAAAAGTAGAATTTTGAAAAATTATAAATAATTATGTGAAAGAATAAATCCTGTAGAGGAAATGTAAGAATAAAATGTCAGTGTATTTGACGAATGTTATAAAAGCAAGTGTATTAATAATAATAATAATAATAATAATAATAATAATAATATAAAGGAAATATAAATACAGATTAAACTGAATAATATGAAAATAAGAGCATTGGAGCCTTAATAAAAGTATAAGACATGATATTAATGCATGTTATTAAAATAGAGCAATTATTGTCAAAGGAAAAGATTAATATAAAAATTGAAATATGTATCAAGTGTTAATATGGAATTTATCAGTTTTTTGGAAGACACTAGGCTTAAAAATAAAGTATAGAGCAATGGAGCGCAATTAAAATAAAATGTCACGCTAGGAAGGCGTAAAAGTTAAAAGTACTTGGTAAATTACTTATGAAGGGTAGTTGATTGCAGTGAATTGTGATATGTTGTAAGTCCTCCAATAGTGACATAGATCACGAGGCCATGTGTGTGTTATTGAAAAGGGAGCTAATGTATGGTATTATTGAGCGTAGGTCATGTAGGCTACAGCTGACCCTAAATCGCATTTTGTATAAGTCCTCCAATGTGGAAATGGTTCCCGAGGCATGTTAAGAGATTCGAACCTAGAATCCTCTTGTTGTTGAAGCCCCTAATTATTCGTCGTAAAATGTGTATTACTCTTCCCAATCAATGAGGACCCTTTATAATTAATAAATGCCAAGGTTACGAAAGTGGTTTATGAACCTAAAATATTGTTGAAAAGAAATAAGTGAAGTTAAAAGCCAGGTCTCTCCATAGAACTGAAAGAAAGGAAGGTTTGTTTTAAAAGCATTGAAGAGAACTCCAACCGTAGGCTAGACAGGGAGCCACCCTCCCAGCCATAAATCTCGCTCGAGTATAACGGCCTGATCTTCATAGCATGAGGGTTGGTAAAGGCCGTCTGTAAGAAGTAAATAATACACCGTGAGTGTTTAAAAGTTGTTAATGACCCGGGAAGTGAACCGAGGTCCTTGTAGATGAAATTATCGCTTGCAAGTTCAGATCGTAGTTTTCTTATGTGATAATGGTCTTAGAAGACAAATAAAATAAATAACAATCCCTATTGTAATGTTGTATGGAAGTAGGATTCCACGAGTTAAATGAAGATAACTAGGTTCCGGGAGTAATCATAGTTTTTGACTTTGTCAAGTAATCTTATAACTCTGGAGTACACAAGTAATTTCCCGATCACTGTGATGAATTTGTAAAACTTGAGAGAGATGGTAAATGCTGAAAAACGTGTGAAGTGCCCAAATATTGAAGTAGATAATTAACATGTAATTTTAAATGTAATTATATATTTGTTTTGATGATAAGAAAAGATAAAAATAGTTCTTGAGGTGTACAAAGGAATGACACCATTATTATTGGAAAGTATCGAGCCAATGGAGCTCGTAGTTATATGGAACTTTAAGATAGATACTTTATGGAAGTAAAATAATTATGAATTGTTGGTTTTAAAGGAAACCATGTGTTTTAATACAATATTTGTTTTATTATTATATTATTCCTTGTTCATTTGGAACAAGTAGAATATTATTGGTCAGTAATTTAATTGTTTTATTGTTTGTAGCGCCATAATTTTTGGTTAATTGTTTTAAATAGGAGTTGATTTTGTTGTTATTTTGCAAGTGTATCCTCTATTTAATCCAAAATGTGTAAGTCACAGAGTGGGAGAACGTACTACAACCCCGAAAATCCCGAATTGAGCAATGCTGGCATACTGTGATTTGCATATTTCTTGCTGAAAGGGCACAATATATATATATATATATATATATATATATACTAGCAGAAGTACCCGTTCTTCGAACGGTGTTCGTTGTTAACACCAGACATAATCAATTGAGCTACTGTTGCAACGGTTAGCGGTTAGTCATTCCTTCAAGTTTATCAAAACGAAGATAGTTTACAGGGAATATCACACACACACTGTTAATTTAAGGTCCTTAAAATGTAGTTTTCGGAGACCCTTTATAAATTCCCGAATTTTGGGTCTCACATTGAGAAGCGCAACATATGCTTTGAGCGTCCTTCTAGGATAATTTTTATATTTCGCCTATTTTAGCATATATTGAGAAGTTTTTCTCTATATCCACCCTTCTACTGTATGAAAAGTACGGTGAAGAGTTTTATAAATGATTGGTGTATTGACTCTCATGGTTACCATACCTAATTTTACGATGCACCAAGCATCCGAACACGAGGTTTAGGCGTACATAAAGATACACAGAAAGACAGACAGACAATTCTATTGTCTACAGCATATCACCCAGATATCCAAACATGGGTATATCTACCACACACTATCAAATAAAATCATCCATACGATG
The DNA here is from genome assembly GCA_946902985.2 of Meconema thalassinum. Taxonomy (NCBI): domain Eukaryota; kingdom Metazoa; phylum Arthropoda; class Insecta; order Orthoptera; family Tettigoniidae; genus Meconema; species Meconema thalassinum. The sequence continues at coordinate 345,382,485 of OX336388.2, forward strand.
AACCCGTATGTCGACAAAAAAAAAAGTTAAAATGTGCTCTCAGACTAAATTCACCTAACGTGTACTTCCTGACGTGAAATACAATTGAAATCCTTGTAAGCGAAACGCAATACACGTCACATAAAAACTGAACCTCTCCGTTGTGCTAGATGCCCATTCACAGGAAGACCCCTTTCATAAATTATAAAGGCTTTTGGTGCATGAAAATTCAGGTTCTTTAGCCTCAAATTGCCCAAATTCCTAAAAGCCGCAAAAAATGCTGGTTCAATTCAGGAATTTTTGAAAATAATGTTGCTGTTTGGAGATATAATAGACCTTCTGTACTATATGTCGAAAGTGAAAATTGCATGAAAATATTCTAGGTTACCCCTTCACCCCCTTAATTGCATTGATGAATTATACGGTCTACGTTAGTTCCGTGATAACCTTATAGCCATTTGCAAACTTTCACAGAAATGTAATAAATGGAGTGACATTGCTTCTTACAGAAATAGAAGGAAAGTTGTATGCCACCCCTTGAGATAATGTTCTCATGGTTACCGATCTGCATTCCTTCATTAGTTTGTTAAATTAAATTAAATTAGTTTTCTGGGAATATTTCAGAAACTGTTGGCTTTAGAGCCTTATAATGTAGTTTTCGAAGACCCTTTAGGGCCCCCTACTTTTGTTGCTGGCACCGAGGGGATTTATCTCGTCGTTGTACGCCATAATATAATACTAATAATAATATAATATAGGGAGAAATTATAACACCTATTTTTATTTTATTTTTAATTCAGCCTTTTCAGGACGGGTCAGGGAAGGGATATTATCAGAGAAAGAAGCATTCATATCATGCATGAGCAAAATGGAAATGGCCTACCATTTAACTAAGGACATCTATAAGAAAAGGTCAATATCCTTCAACGCAAAACTAAAACATTACTGCAGTGTCATCCGTCCGGAGGTCTTGCATACTTCTGAATGCCTCACGATGAACAAAAAAGGCTTGATCGAGAAACTGGAGGCCAAAGAAAGGAAAATTTTGAGAAAGATATTGGGTTCCATCAAAGACAGTGGGGATTACAGAAGACGGCATAACCATGACCTATATACTCATGTGGAGAAGATAAGCAACGTCATCCGGAAGAGGAGGTTACCATTTTTTTTGGGCATGTGAAACGATTGAGCCCAGTGAGATTGACCAACCGCAACATAACTTACTTTCAGGAGAGGAAAACAAAATGGGCCTGGTTCATTGAACTGGATAAAGATCTGAATGAAGTGGGGATTACACCAACAGACATTCAGGAGCGCGCCCCACTCAAAAGGAAACTTCAAGCTTGTAAAGGTTTCCAAGAAAAACCGAAGCAGAAAACGGGAAAGATTTGGACCCAGGAACGGAAGGAAGTCCACCGAGAACGAATGCGGGCGTACAGGGCAAACATCAAAGCCAGTAGGAGACGGTTGGAATGACGCGGTCCATAGATGGCCTATCCGAAATGAATGAATGAATGAATGAATGAATGAATGAATTAATGAATAATACGGGGATAGGAATATAATAGACCTTCCGTACCACACCCGCAGGTGTAAATCGCGTGAAAAAATCTAGAGTACCCCTTGATCCCCTTAAGCGCATATACGTATTGATGAATTTTACGGCTTAATTTGGTTCCGTGATAACCTTCTAGCCGTTTGCAAACTTTCACACTAATGTAATTAATGGAATTGCATTGCGTCTTACAGCAATAGAAGGACCTCTGAGAATCCGTTGGCATGGTTACTGGCTTGCATTCGTTCATTAGCTTATTAAATTAAATTAGTTTTCTGGGAATATCTCAAAAACGGTTGGTCTTCGGTTCTTAAAATGTGGTTTTCGGGGCCCCGAGTTTTGTCTCTCACATTGAGGGGTTGAAAATGAGTTTTGTCTCGTCCTTCTACGCCTATTTCATCATGTATTTTAAGGGGGTAGGCCCCCTTTTATGAGGGGTACGGAGAAGGGTTACATCAATAATTAGTGTCGTGCCTCTGATGGATATCTGTACCAAATCTTACGTTGATACACCCAGCCGTTCTCGAGTTACAAGGGAACAAATTTGTCCACAGACAAACAAACAAACAGACAGTCAAACAAAAAAATTATTTTCGCGCGCATCCATCATAAAACAGTCTAAAACGTGTAAACAACTAAAATTTCCGTAGAAATTCAGAGATAAACACACAAATTTTCATTTTTATATATAGAGAGATATACTGCACCGCTCGGTGTTGACCGTGTTTTATTGCACAGATTTTGAAACCAAAGGATGTAGTGACGTCACTAAAACGGTCGCCTTTTTTAAATAGTGCAAAATATCGAAACCAAAAGTAGCCTATGTGTAAACCTGGTAAATCAGCTACATCCATGCCAAATTTCATTTCAATCGGATCAGTGGTTCTTGCGTGATTGAGTAACAGGACGACAGACAGACAGTCAAACACCATCTCATTTCTATATATTAGTATGATGATGACGATGATGATACCATTGTGAAACAGGGTAAAGATCCAAATACTCACATACAATAACCGGCACAAAGAGTATGAAATTAAACTCAAAATCACGTTTCGTTTCGGACCCCACAAACTACCTCTATAAATAAAACAGTTCATGTAGAGACTAACATAGACTAACATCGCTCGGCGTTGACCGTGTTTTAAAGCACATACTTAGGTTTTACTCGCTAACCGTTGGAGATACACGCACGAAAAGTGGTAAACACCTTTCGGATAGGAAATTACATTTTAAAGCTCGTATATGCCATCAAAAGTTTGCTATTTCTTAGCGTTCTCTTTTTATTTGAAATGGAAACATGAAATGTTGAAACCAAAGGGTGTAGTGACGTCACTAAGATTGCTTGGGCTTTTAGTTCTCGCAGTCAAGAGGTGCAGTTGCACCTTATATAAAGGGAGGTGACGCACAGTTCGCTACTCCGGTGGGGGTCCGGTTGGGGACACCAAGAGCCCGCCGATGAACCAGCTTGGTGTCCTAGGCGAAACCCCACACAAGACACGGCACAAACCTAGAAGAATTGCTGAGTTTTAATTCACTGGCCGTGAAAGCCAATATACTATCTTAATTAAGTGTAGTAACATGTTTTCTCCCGTCATTGCTTCGTGTCAGTGTATATCAACTAGCATGGTATAAGTTGGTGAACCCGACGTGATATGATCTCGTGAAATTGAGTAACGAAGAACAAAGACCAGTAAGTGTCACGCCGACATCTGAAACCAAGCTTGAAGTCGACAAGGTACTGCAAGCGTCAAATTACCTCCTTTTAGGGTCGAAAAGCCAGAGATCTGGTTTTTCCAAGCGGAAGCGCAATTTTTAATCGCCGGGATAACTACTGAGGCAACAAAATTCAACTACCTTCTTGCCCAGTTGGAGTCGAGATTTGTCGAGAATATTTGGGGTCTGGCGACAAGTCCAGAAGCTAATAAATATTCTCTTGCAAAAGAGAGACTGTTAACTTAATTTAAGGAAAGCGAAGAGCGGCAAATAAAGAAGTTAGTAAGCGAGCTCGAGCTTGGTGATATGAAACCAAGTCAATTACTTAGGGAAATTAAAGGTTATGGTGGAACGAATGTTTCAGATAAAATTTTGAAAACTCTTTGGCTCGATAAATTACTCAGAAATGTCAGGAGTATACTAAGTATTTCTGACGAGAATGTTGAAAAAATGGCCCAGATGGCTGACCGTATATTCGATATGCGAGCTGATGATGTGGTGCAAACTGCCCCTGCACAACCAGTACCATCAACTTCCACACTTTCTGTTCAAGAACTCTTGTTGAAATAGAAGAATTAGAAAGGGAGGTTTGATTTTGATTAAAATCACTCCAGTCATTTACATTTATTATGGGGTAAACACACACAAAGTGATCTTATCAGCCTATTATTTCATATGATGAAAATAGGCTAATAAGACGTGTTGTGTGTTGACATTGGGCATTATATAAGGGCACCAAGGTAAAGTTATCATTTTCGCCCAAGTGCTCTACACTCAACCCATTCACCATTAGTGTGAAAGGAAGCTTGTAGTTTAACGTGACCGTTAATCTCGAGATCATGAGCCACGGGGCCATTAGTGTGTTGAGCCTCATATTCATTGATAGAGATATTAATTTGCATTTCATACTTAGGAAATTTGCTTCAGTTCTATTGGTAGAGATTTGATTCTCATGTTTATAGCTCAGGTGTATTGTGGATGGGATGGTACACGATGGACATCGCCAAACTAAAGGAGCAAAGTTTCCTGGCTAGTAGGTAATGTAGGCCGGTCCTGGCGCAAGGGCTAATGCGCAAGATGGCCACCACGCGTAACTCACCTATGTTATTGTTATGGGTAACGTTGCTTTCTTTCTTCGTTTGGCCCACTTAAGGAGCGCGTTCGACTTGTTGACTCGGGTTGATGGTGTTTTCCTCTCCTTCTCCTCCCAAAATCTCCTCATGAACTCGCTATGCCCCTTCTTACGTTCCTCCGTCCATTTTTTTTCCAGTGGTCGTTTTAGTTTCTCCGGCGGAAGAATGATTTGTAACTAGAGTTCCAAAAGTCTTGTGATTCAAGATGATATCTTTTGTAATGTTTATTTCTTTTAAGCCCTGTTTGATTTCTTCTAACCAACTGATTTTGACCTTCTTTGAATTAATTATATCAAGACTTTTTTTTTTGCATATTTGGTGTTGTCCATTCTGCAGATGTGACCATAAAATGTCAATCGTCTCTTACGCACGGTATCAGTGAACTTATTGATTACTGTGTACAAGTCTGTGGTTTTCATTTTTCCCATATACCATTAACATAAACGGGGCCATATATTTTCCTGGGTATTTTGCCTTCCTGCATTTCGATTTCACCAATTTGAGAGTGGCCTCCTAGAGATATAGTTTCGGAGGCGTACAATGCTTCCGGAAGAACAACTGTCTGGTAGTGCCGGTGTTTTGCATTTCGTGGCATCACTCTAGGCATAGTGCTTCCATGTTATTCGGCATGCCTTCTGGAGTTTGGTAGCTCTTTCTAAATTAGCTTTCCTGCCAAATCCAGATGGTACAATAATTTCGCCTAAATATTTGAAGGAAGGTACGTGTCTAAGTATTCCATAGTTCGTCTGTAGTGGGCATCTTGGGATATTCTGGTGTCCACTTAATATGAAATGCGTCTTCTCATACGATATTTTGAGTCTTGTCTTTGATGCTGTCTAACTCCTGTTTGTACTTCGAAAGGCTCGGATAATTCACCTAGAAACTTCACTTGAGATGTTGTGTCAGTGAGAGCCTGGCGGATTAAATCCCTGGTCTTCCTGGCCTCTCTGAGCTCTTCTAGGGTGTCCAGAACTGTTTGTCTGTCAATAGAATCATACGTCTTCTTAAAATCCACGAAGGTGACAAATGTGTTGGTACTGCGGCGTATCCTTATTATCGCCTTTCGGCTCCAAATCTGCTCCGAACACGATCTAACTTTCCTGAAGCCTGCATGGTATTCACCAATCAAATGATCAGTTCGTTTTTAGTGGTGTATTTGCAGGGGTCCTAATGCCACCCCACCGCTCCACCGCTGTAATTCCAGAATGACGATATCTTTCGAACCAATAAGGCTAGAGACTTGTACGAGGTATCAAATTACTCGGGCAAACACCCCCTTTCCTATGGATGACTTATTTCAACCCCCAAATTAAAAGCTAGCCCCTATTAGGGGTGAAATTGTATTTTCTTAGAAAATGTGGCTTTCCCTTGCTTAACCTAGCCTAGTCAAGCTAACCTAGTTTGGCCTATCTAACTGGAACCGGACCGAACCGAACCGGAACCGAACCGCAACCGAACCGAACCAAAGCAAACCGAACTGAACCGGAACCGAACCGAACTAAACCGAACTGAACCAAACAGGTGAGTGAATGTGTTTAAGATCAGGGGCTAATGCATACACCCAAGTACACGGGCTACATGCAACTCTTTCATGCTGTTTTTATAGAGGATGAGACAAGCCTGCGATGTATGATTTAAAACAAGCACCATTCTGGCAGTGTATGACGTCACGCGATGCCGGTGATACAGCCGTATGCAAGGACAGCATTAGGTAAAGAAGTGTGCAAGATATGATTCTTGCTGACGTAGAATGATAGTGAAAAAAATAACTTGCCACCGGATGCAAGGTTTAGTGATACAAAATGGCAAGTGTGTGAAATATGATTTTTTGCAGATGTTTGATGTCAGCAAATCATGAACTTGCCACCGGATGTAAGTTGCTGCGTTATAAAAAAATGCAAGTGTGCAAAACATAATTCTTGCAAATCTATGATGTCACGTGATGCAGGTGTTTATTATCGACCATGAGAAAGGTTACATTGACAGATATTTGAGACGACACAGGTGCACACATGACATAGGTGTGTTTTTGGTATAAAAGGCAAGGGAGGGGGAAGGCCTTTCTCACTTTGTACTTGAATCTCGTGAACGACAGTTGACAACGTGTTATCTCTACAGCTTACCTGTGTGTTAGAAGAGGACTTGAAAATACCTTACTACTTGGGTAAGTATGTTTACTTTAAAAATCATATTCAGTTGGTTATAAACACTCCGTTAAGTTCGAACGTTAACCACTAGATGTCAGTGACAATGGTATCTAGTAACCAAAGTTGGTACTATTTGACAATTATATGAAGCAGAATTTGTAGGGTAGATTTGATTAACGTTTTATCAAGTTACAACGTTCTCCACTAGATATCAGTGACAATAGTATCTAGAAACCGAAGTTGGAACTATTCGACAATTGTGTGAAGCTGAATTTGTAGGATAGATTTGATTATCGCTTTATCAAGTTCCAACGTTCACTACTAGGTGTCAGTGACAATGGTACATGGTAACTAAAGTTGGCACTACTTGACAATTGTGTGAAGCAAAATTTGTAGGTTAGGTTTGATTAACCCTCTATTAAGTTCGAAAGTTTACAGCTTGGCGTCAGTGACATATCTGCTAACCAAACTTGGAACTACTCGACAATTGTGTAAAGCTAGATTTTTAGCTTAGATTTTATTAACGCTCTATCAAGTTCCAACGTTCACTGCTAGGTGTCAGTAACAATGATATTGTTAATCAAATTTGGAACTACACAAGAACCTCGTTTATCCAGATTAAATGGACCGGGACTGATCCGGATTATCGAAAATCCGGATAATATGAAAAAAAAACAAAAAACAAATTCAAACTATATCTTATATATAAAAGTGAAAGTCTGTATGTATGTATGTGGGTGGGTTGGTTCCGTATACAAATCTACACCGTTCCACCAATCCCAACCAAATTTTGCATACACATAGTTTAGGACCCAGAAGGAACCGCTGGCTACATGAATTTTCGATAGTCTTTCTCATTCTTCTGATTTCGGCCCTTTTGCACTCAAACACAGGCTAATCAAATCATAAAATATACTCATGAAGGAATGGCAAGGCAGATAGTTTCCATGGCAACAGCTCAAGTCGAGACACGGCCGACTGGATGCCAATTGTGCTCTGCACTACCGGTATAGAAAAAGAGGATCTTTACTTGAAATCCCGTTAGTTACTCAACCGCTCACACAGCACTGGCAACCGGGTTTAGCATAACAAAGTCTTGACACTATCTACTATATATTTGTCAAATACCACTCACACACTCGCTCACTCATTCCTTCATCACGAAATCTCAGAAACCACGAACGGATTGAAATTAAATTTGGTATGCAGCTTCCTCAAGGGCCGCAAATGCCCACTAAGAGAGAATTTTTGGATATTCAGGTTCTAAAGGGGTATTAAGGGGGTAGAGTTGCATTTCATTGAATAGCAAAATCTCCCGATTGGTTCCATTGGGGGATGTGATACTCGGCATATAATCTCATCATTAAAAATAAGAAGACACGTGTCTGAGGGTTTTTTGATGTGGTATATATTATGAGGTGAAAGGGGTGAAAAGTGAGTATTGAATGACTCCTAATGGAGCGTGTATCTCTTAAACGACATAGGCGAGGAGTTTGAAACTCAGCGAAAAATATCAACATAAAAAAGAAGTAAATATGTGTTTGACCGTTTTTTCGTAAATCCAATTTAAGGGGCCCACGGGGAGGGGTGAAATTCGGGGGGGGGGGACAGGAAAGTAAGTGTCCTAACTGATTGACTGACTGGCTCACTCATCAAACTCAGGGGGGAAAAAATGCTTCAAAGTAAGTTCGACAGTTTTTTTTTCATAAATCAAATTTAAGGGGTTCATGGGGAGGAGTGAAATTCTGAAAAAAGAAAATTGAAAGAAAATATCCTGAGTCACTCACTCACTCACTCATCATCGCACAGCCAAAATTATTGAAGTTAGAAACATGACAGTTGGGGATATGTTCATTGTATGTCAAAACCGTCTACTAGGCCTAAGGGAGGATTTTCGGATATTCAGGTTCTTAAGGGGTCTTAAGGGGGTTAAACCTGCATTTCATTGAATAACAATATCTCCCGATTGGTTTCATTGGGGGATGTGATACAGGGCATATAAACTCAGCATTAAAAAGTAAGAAGACACGTGTCTGGGGGGGTTTTCGATGTGGTGTATATTATGAGGTGAAAGAGGTGAAAAGTGGGGATTGAAAGATTCCTAACGGAGCGTGTATCTCTTAAACGACATAGGCGAGGAGTTTGAAACTCAGCGGGAAAAAATCAGCATAAAAAATAAGTAAATATGTGTTTGACCGTTATTTCATAAATCCAATTTAAAGGGCCCATGGGGAGGGGTGAAATTCTGGGGGGGGGGATCAGGAAAGGAAGTGCCCTAACTGATTGACTGACTGACTCACTCATCAAACTCAGGGGGAAAACAGCTTTAAAGTAAGTAAATAGCTTTACGACAGTTTTTTTTGATCAATCAAATTGAAGGGGTTCATCGGGAGGGGTGAAATTCTGAAGAAAAGAAAAATTGAAAGAAAATGTCCTGACACATTCACTCACTCATCATCGCACAGCCAAAAATATTGAAGTGGGAAACATGGCATTTCGGGGATAAGTTCGTTGTATGTCAAAACCGTACACTAAGGGAGGGTTTTCGGATATTCAGGTTCTAAAGGGGTCTTAAGGGGGTTAAACCTGAATTTCATTGAATAACAATATCTCACGAGTGGTTTCATTTGTTGATGTGATACTCGGCATATAAACTAATCATTAAAAATAAGCAGACATGTGTCCAAGGATTTTTCGATGTGGTGTATTATGAGGTGAAAGGGGTGAAAAGTGGGGGTTGAAGAATTCCTAACGGAGCGTGTAGGCCTATCTCTTAAACGACAGTCTGGCTGCGTGGCTCAGGGGTAACGTTCTCGCTTGCTGAGCCCAAGGTTGCACGTTCGAAACCTGGCGCAGTCAGCTGGCATTTGAGGGTGCGCAAATGCGAGGGAGCCGTGTCAGTACATTTACTGGCACGTTAAAGATCCCCTTCGGGGCAAAATTCCGGAACCCCGGCGTCTCTAAAAGCCAGGGTAGTTAAAAGGGACGTAAAACCAATAACATTATTATTATTATTATTATTATTATCTTAAACGACATAGGCGAGAAATTTGAAACTCAGTGAAAAAAGAAATCAGCTTAAAAAGTAAGTAAATCGGTGTTCGACCGTTCTTTCATAAATTAATTTAAGGGGCCAATGGGGTGGGGTGAAATTCTGGGGGGGGGGGCGGGGGGAAGGAGAGAAGGTGACCTGACTGACTGACACTCACTCACTCATCAAACTCAGGGGGAAAAGACAGCTTAAAAATAAGTTTACTAGGTGTTCAAGCGTTTTTTCATCAATCCAATTTAAGGGACCCATGGGGAGGGGTGACATTCTGGTAAAAATAATTGAAATAAAATGTCCTGTCTGACTCACTCACTCATCACGCCCATCGAAAACTATTAAAGTTGGAAACATGAAATTTTGGGAATATGTTCGCTGAATGTCAAAAACGTCAACTAAGGAATGATTTTTGTTTATTCGGGTTTTAAAGAGGTGTTAAGGGGGTAAACGTGCATTTCATTGAATAACGATATCTCAGGAGTTGTTTCTTTGGGGATGTAATATTCGGTATATAAACTAATCATTAAAAATAATCAGACATATGTCTAAGGGTTTATAGATGTGGTGTATATTGTGAGGTGAAAGGGGTGAAAATTGGGGGTTGAGTGATTCTTAACGGAGCGTGTATCTCTGAAACGACATAGGCGAGAAGTTTGAAATTCGTCGAAAAAAAAACAACTTAAAATACAAGTAAATAGGTGTTCGACCGTTTTTTCATGAATCCAATTTAAGGGGCCCTTGGAGAGGGGTGAATTTCTGGAAAAAAAACAGGAGAGAAAGTGTCCTAACTGATTGACTCACTTATTCACTCATCAAACTCAGGGGGAAAACAGCTTTAAATAAGTAAATAGGTGTTCGGCCATTTGTTTCATAAATCCAATTTAAGGGGTTCATGGGGAGGGGTGAAATTATCAAAAATAAATGAAAGAAAATGTCCTGACTGACTCACTCACTCATCATCGCCCAGCCAAAATTATTGAAGTTAGAAACACGAAATTTTGGAGATATGTTCGTTGTATGTCGAAAACGTCCACTAAGGAAAGAGTTTTGGATATTAAGGTTCTAAAGAGGTGTTAAGGGGGTAAACGTGCATTTCATTGAATAACAATATCTCACGAGTGGTTTCATTTGGGGATGTGATACTTGGCATATATACTAATCCTTGGCATATATACTAATCATTAAAAATAAGCTGACACATGTCTAATGGTTTTTCGATGTAGTGTATATTATGAGCTTTTTTAAGCGTATGGCTTTTAGTGCCGGGAGTGTCCGAGGACACGTTCGGCTCGCCAGTTTTGTAGCTGCTTCTAGACGGACACCCAATGGGTGAGCTACAAGTACCGTTGGGGAGGAAAGTTGGAAGGGAAGGGCGAGGAGTTGGAAGGTAGCGGCTGTGGCCTATAGTTAGGGACCAACCCCGGCATTTGCCTGGAAGGAAGATGGGATACCACAGAAGACCATCTTCAAGGTTGCCGGCGGGGGGATTTGAAACTCCTCGCCTCCCGGATGTGAGCGACTGCCATTAGTCATGCCGTAACGACCACGGCTAACTCACCCGGTTATTATGAGGTGAAAGGGATGAAAAGTGGAGGTTGAAAGATTCCTAACGGAGCGTGTATCTCTTAAACGACATAGGCGAGGAGTTTGAAGCTCGGAGGAAATCAATCAGCTTAAAAATAAATAAATAAATAAATAAATGAAATAAATATATGTTCGACCGTTTTTTTCTTCATAAATGCAATTAAAGGGGCCTATGGGGAGGGGTGAGATTCTGGGAGAAAAACGTCCACTAAGGAAGGATTTTTGGATGTTCACTCTCATCGACCAACCAAAATTATTAAAGTTAGAAGAATGATATTTTGGGGATATGTTTGTTGTGTGTCGAAAACGTCTACTAAGGAGGGATTTTTGGATATGCAGGTTCTAAAGGGGTGTTAACGGGGTTAAACCTGCATTTCATTGAATAACAATATGATACGACTATGACGCGAGCGAAGCGAGGCTAAAAATGAGATGGTGTGTGTCTGTGTATTACTCAATCACGCAAATACCACCGGTCCGATTTACATGAATTTTACATGGAATTAGCTGATTTACCTGGTTAACATATAGGTTACTTTTTATTTCAATACTTTGCACTATTTAAGGATGGCGACCATTTTAGTGACGTCACTACACCCTTTGGTTTCATACTTTCATATTTCCATTTCAAATAAAAAGAGAACGCCAAGAAATAGCAAGCTTTTGATGGCATGTACGAGGTTTAAAATAAAATTTTCTATCCGAAAGGTATCTCCAACCGTTAGCGAGTAAAACCTAAATTTGTGCTATAAAACACGGTCAACGCCGAGCGGTGTAGTTGGACAAAATGTTCCATCCTTAATCTCCCTCTGTGCAGCACCTCGCCTGTCCCCTGTTTTAACTGTCACCTTCACAATTTAATTTATTTATGACGCGTAGCGAAGCACGGGTACTTCAGCTAGTAATTTATAAACATAAGTTGTAATATCTTCTTTCAATTATACAAAAGAAATTTTTCTTACATTTACGACTCTGTTTTATGCAATAAAATGATGTGTGAGATTTGTCTCTTTTACACCTGTATAGCGTTTGCGCGCAGCGCAATCACGAAGACGTTTTATTAAAATCAGTTCTCAATTCCAGGCGAATGCCGGGACGGTACCTTTGATAGACCGTGGGCGAATTACTTCCAATGCCTGTCCTTAACTATCCTTGGCGGAAAAGACATTCAAGAAGAGTCGACACCGTAAAAGAAATAGTGTACAGTAATGTTTTTTAAAATTTTTCGATCTGGATAAACCGGAGAACCGGATTAATGAGGGCCGGATAAACGAGGTTCTTGTGTACTTGAAATTAGACTTGCTGAGAGTTCACAGATATTTGATTTAAATACTCTGCTATAACCAGTGACTGCAATTTAATTTAAAAATGTTATTTTACTTTGTTTTAGCTTTTATTAACATTTATGATTTCTTTCTTTATAGGTTATTTGGAAAGTGATCATCATGTTCAAGTGTAGTGATTGTAAAAAGCAGTTTTCAAGGCCTGTCAGCCTTCAACGTCATGCGAGTACTGAACATAATCTTAAACTGTTTGTGTGCAGTCATTGTGCTACGACATTATACTGACGGGATAGTCTTACACGACTCGTATATTTGAAGCATGTTAGTTCATCACCTTTCACGTGTTCAGTTTGTGAACTTGGACTTTCTGGTGTAAAGCGATATCAATCCCACATGGTTGAAGTACATGGAGAACAACAGGAATTACAAATTGTAAATCATCAACAAGCACGGAATCTTTAAACGAATGTAATGCTCAAAATCGTATACGTTCTCAAGATTGTGAAAATAGTTGTACAACAAAAATAAAGAAGAATGGTGAACCTTCGACTACGCATTGTGAAGTATGTAGTATTGATGTACCTTCTAAATGATTCAAGGACATTTATGCAGTATTAATCACTAGAACCACGCTTGTCGTGAAAAAAATCTGCGAATATTCAACAAATTGGTAGTGCGTTTAAACGTCGAATTGCCAGTTACAGACTTCATAGTGAAGAAAAACTCAAAGTATTGAAACATTTTCCCAGACTGTTCAACCTACAGTAGAGTGTTTGGCTTGGTAGATAATGTTTTAGTGGATTATAAAACATTCAAAATGAATTTCGAACTCTTTGGACTGTATGTAAAAGCTGGGAGTGAAGGTGAAATGATGGATATCAAATCCATTATAACAAAAAAGGCAATTGTTAGTGAATCAACTAATATCAGTGATATGTACCAAGATATTTCAAGTGCTATCATCGAGATGAGTGAAGAGTTCCAGGAAATAGAGTCAGTCTGGGCGTTGGTTGAAGTACTTTATTTAGAAACCAACATGAATAAATGTAACCCCCTTCGAGCATCATCATATTTTGATTTACCTGTATGGAGCAAACGAAAGAGAGCTGTTGTGAATGTTATAAATAGTGATCAAGCATGTTTTGCGTGGGCTGTAACCTCAGCTCTCCATCCAGCAGTGAGGGACACGATGAGAATATCATCATATCCCCACTATTCTTCACCTTTAGGTATGTATAGAAAATAACATGAGTATCCTTTTTTCCTGAGTATCATATAGAAGACCTACTATATTCTTGTTTTCAATTCCATACACATTGTTGGATAAAACATTTTAGTAGACTTGTTGGTAGTCAGCTATCAAAATATAAGACTAAGAAGTGGTTGTGTGATAGCTGTTTGCTCTATATTAAGAAAGAGGACCAACTAACTCAACATCCAAATTGGGGTTGTAATCATGTTTGTACAGTATTACCTACTCATGGAAATAACATTCTGAAATTTAAGGACTTTGAGAAGCAGCTTAGAGTACCATTAGTTATATATGCTGACTTTGAGGCATTGCTAAAACCATTTAATACATGTTCATTGAATCCAACCAAACCTTTTACCAATATTACTCAAATTCATGAACCTTTTAGCTTCGCATATTATATTAAATGTAGCTATGATGACTCTTTAAATAAGTTTGAGCTTTATAGAGGACCTGATGCACCTTACGTTTTTATGGAAAGACTTGAAAAATATGCAATCCGTATATTCTCTATTTTAAATTCTATTATTCAAATGGAGTCACTAACATAATAACAGCAAATGAGTTTTGAAACTCAAACTAATTGTTTTGTATGTGGTGAATGTTTATATACTGAGCCCGCTGAGCTCATGGTCAGTGATATTTTTTATTGCAACGTATTGTGTTAATGGGATGCATCATCCTAGAACGCACCCAAAGACCAGCCACGCTGCTGTCATACTTGGAGATAATTATGGTTGGACTTTTGACTTTGAAAAAATCCACTATATTTTTATCTGAGTCCTTATTAACATGTTTCAACTTTCTACAAGGCGTAGATGACCGCATTTCGTCATTCTGCGTAATCTAAACATTCTGGTGAATGTATTTCTATTTTACGGTAAGGTATTATCATCGCAGACACGTCCATATAGAACGTGTGGTATAGTCCGTCTTACTAAGACAAGGGAACAGTCCGCCAGTAGGCGAGGAATATAATCAATGTGCATCGAGCATTAATGAGCACTTATTTGTGTGACAATCTAGTGGAAATTGAAGCCTGTATGCGCTTCAGTGATAATTATTGTGAATTTATTAAAACAGTGAATATTTTTGCGCCGAGGAACACCACATTTTTACCACGTGCTTGAAAAAATTCTATGTCCACGAGGGACACGAAATATGTTATCATCTGTGAATTAATAATTGTTGAAGTGCATTATTTCAACGCTACAATTTGTGAAAATTATTATGGCCGCAAATGCGAGCAAATTCAACCGTGGATTACATAGATGCCACGAGATTCAGTGATTGTAAAATCTGTGAAGTGAAAAGCAGATAGTGCAGAGGCAATTTTGATAACATCTGCGCTGTGTAGAATCTGTGAAGTTATTTCTACAAATAATATTAATTCAGTGGAAAGCTGTGTCATAATCACATATTTTTCAAGTGATAATTACTGACCACTTGTTCGACATGTTTAACTATTTATCTTCGATGGGGTTATGATGTAAAGGACCCCCATGATGTGAAGGAGCCGTTTTAAGGAACTACAACATAACGGAAGATCCAGGATTACCGCACTGGATAGAAATGCACGTGACGGACCAAGAAGAATGACCACTACCACGATGGGAGAGAAGCAGACGACAACACTACGTCAACCACGGGGACTCATCAAGACCGTGGTCATGGTTAAGGCCTATGGTGGAGGCCTAGTTAGGACAACCCTTGTCCGGAAGCCAGAGGATGAATTGTACCCCTCAGTTCGTTGGAAAGAGCGAGGTGTAGATGCCCTAATGTTGTGAGTCAGTCAACACTCTTCTTGTACGATTCTTTTTGTGGAAGGATAGAGTAGTTTTAATAGAATCAACCGAACTTTCATGACAGCCATTAGGTAGGATCTAGTATTTTTAGCACTCATTTTTGTCTTTCACTTACAGTGAATGTGAGACACCCTGTGATTGAACTCAGTTCAATCAGGTGCATTCAATTGGACGTCAAAAGGGATCAAGTCTTTTCGTTTACTAAGCGTGACTGTAGTCTTCGTACTACTTTGTTTAACCCAGGTAAGGCTGATTTTTGTGTATAGTTTTCTTTGACATGACGATTTGCCGTCATTGTTAGTGTTATTTTCATGACGACCATTATTTTTAACTGTAGCCTATGTCACGCCACTGATTTCATTAGATCAGTAGATGGTCGAATGTAACCATCAGTTTTGTAAGTAAGCAATTATATTTCATTCAGATGAGCTATGAGGCCATCCAGTTCTCAGTGAAGAACACAGTAAGGGAATATTAAATTGTATGCAGTAGAGCATCGAACCCTGTACTCAACGTATCGTTAGCAAACTCAGCGGGTGAGATTTTGCACCTTTTTCTATGTTTGTTTGTGCCATGTGATCAGACACATGTTTTTGTTGGTTATTAAATACTAGTCATTTATGAAGTGACATATCTGTCAATTTCAAAGACATTCAGATCAAGTAGCCATTTTGGGGCAATAAGAGCTCTATCAAGGGGGATTTGGACATGGAACTTAGTAATTTAGGATGTGGGTTATGGTACATTTAAATCAAACTGGCCAGAATATGACCTGAGGTTAGGAGGGGGAGCGGGAGGATTAGGAATGTGGAGATGGGTAGGGTTTGGGAAGTATGGAATGCAGCTAGCATATAAAATCAAGGTGAGCCTGAGCTCGTTTGCAAGTCAAGAAGAAGAAACAGAAGGGCAGTTATCTACATGCCTAGAGGCATCGTGCAGAGGGCCCGCGGCCCGCGGAGCACCATCCCGGAAGGGGAGAGCCGTGGCCAACCCTCTGAGCAGGCGCGCAGCGGATTAGCGGGGCAAGAGGGGGATTGAATTGGAGTGTGGGAGAGCTAATAAGGGGTAATTAGCTTCTGCAGGAGGTGGAGAATGTTTGTAAGGGCTGTGTTACCTAGTTTAGCAGGGCTTGGCGGAGAAATGGGCAGATAGAGAAGGGAAGGGATATGTTGGCGCCTGTGTGAGCGATGAAACTGCCTGTGTTGTGGTTTCAGAGCGTTTTTAATATATGCACAACCAGAATATGAGGCGGCGTGTTTCTCACTACAGTGTACACACGTCGGAGTGTCTCTCGGGACGGTGCAATCCTTGTGGCTGTGTGAGCCGCCACAACGATTACACCTGGCCTCATATTTGCAGTCAGATGCGTTGTGAAATAAACGCTGGCAATTAAAACATTGGGTGACAAGTTTAGAGCGTTGTCTGGACTGAGGGCGTTGCGACGCCGGTGTCTTTGTCGGAGGGGAGGGGGGGGGGGGACGATGAAGTTGCAACTGTGGCAGTGCCATCTGAGGGAGTAGCATCTGCGGGGGAGTCAGTGCAATTGGCTTCATGCTGGACTTCTGCTTGAGTGCCTTTATGCTTTCTTCTCGGCCTAATAGCAGCTTGCTTGGTTTGGGTCCAGCGTTCACCAATATCAGGATCTGTTTGAGTGGACTCGAAACCTACAAGAGTAGGGATTTCGTCCGTTTCCTCTGTCTGAGTGGATTCATCCCAGGTGGGAGTAACATCCGTGTCAGGAGTTCCTGTCTGCGTAGCATGATTGTAAGTTTCAGGAGGATTAGGCAAAGTGTCTGAAGTGTTTTCTCTGAAGGAGACGGTAACAAAGGAGGGGATTGCCGGGTGACCCCGAAGTGCATTTGTAATGGCATCAAGGTAGTGATTTTATCATTTCAAATGATCTTGTCGACTTCGTCGTCATGGTTGAGGTCCATCGTTATGCATTACGGACACGGACACGGACACGGTGACGGACGTGACGTCATATAGCCGCGCGGAAAGTGACGTCATGCAGCTGCGCGGGAACGTGACGTCATGCTCACGCGGGGAGCGAGAACCAGCTGCTAATGATTATTGGAGTCTGTTGAAAGAGGCCTGGCGTCGAGCGACCTTTTAAAAATCAGAAACTCACTCCACAAATCTGTAAATCAGTATTCTTCCCTTATTTTAGATACACTATTCATTAAACAAACATATATGGCATAGTCATGACCCCTTCATGGAGTAGGCTATTGTCTAAATCTGGACACTCATACTACATCCTTACACTAATTCAAATTTACGGCCAAATGATCCTTCTGACAGGGAGGAAAAGGTTTCCGCCGGCTTGCCTGGAATGATGGGCCACAAAACCGATATAAAAAGTACACAATTTACGCTTTATTCAACCAAACACATCTCTAATACAAGTACAAGAATCACATTTCTTCCCGTGACCCTTAAAGAGGTGCCCGCGGGAAGCCTAAGTTAATGGGTAATGCAGTCTGTTGAAAGAGTCCTGGGGCTTCGAGCAAAGCGAGAAGCCCTCCTGAGCCTTTCTAACATGTGTAGCATTTGTAGCATGCGTCATTTGAAATGATACAACGTCTAGTCTTTCAGACTGACTGTGATTTTTTTATCGGGCGTAATGGCAATTTGGAAAAAGCCTAGTTCCTGTATTAGGCATATGCACTGGGATGGGGAGCGAGCACGCTGAGAACTGCTCCTCTGACAGAGCTAATAAATGCATAGTTCTCGGGTGGACGGATAAGTATTAGCGTGCTCTTAAAAGCCCTGTGAGTGGGAGAAGCATAAAATAATGGCGTCTCCGTACTCACATCTTGAAAGGAGTAAACGGGTGGAATGGGGGGCATGCTAACAAGAATGAGGGAATATATGAAGTTATAAGGGGAATATATGAAGTTATAAGGGAGGGGGGGGGGTCAAATGCTCTTGGCAGATCGTGAAAATGAAGAGAGATACAATATAAACCCTGTCCTAGTCGCTCAGGGTTAACCAGTTTATCAACAGTTGGTGCTGCGACACTGAGCGCGCTAAGAGGAGTTTAAGTTAAAAATTAATAGTTGCTGCAGGAAGAAGGATGAGTTGAGCTAGGCTTGGAACTCGGGGCGAGAGGATTTTCTAGAGTAGGACGGTTTGAATAAGGCTTGGAGGCTTGATATTGGGCTGAGCGGCTGAAGATCGTCAGGCAGGCTCGATGTTGCCTCTACGGCGATGTTCAGGAGACTAAACCGAGGTACGGTTATCAGCCCTCCTAAATGCTGAGAGGTCGGACCGCGCAGAGAACGGTCACTCAAGCAGCAGCAGCGAAGTACACGGTAAGGCGTCTCGAAGAAGTTTGCGAATGGAAGCTCGGCTGGTGGATCATCGGTTCCGAAATCGGCAGGAGCTTGTGTGTGTGTCGACGCTCGCACTACTCCAGCTCCGTCCTTATATACAAAAGGAGCGAGAGCCTGTACAAGGGGGTAGCACGGGCGCAGCATGCGTCGAGCGAAGGAGCTGGCCCAAAGCCGAAGCTTTATTGCTAATCAATTACAAAGGTTACAAATAGTAATACATATCAAAACAACAGACCCAATGAAATAACTTAAACAAAGATACAAAGAACACTTGAATCAAGTCCCTGCCATACCAAGTCCGTGGATGTAGTCACAACACTAATAGTCATTCCGTACCACTACTGTTCGTTTCCCAACGAATTGGAGGCTTCAGGAACTTGCTCATGGGACTTCCTTTCACTTTACGACCTCGCCGGGATTGTGCACTAGTCTTCTTATTTAGTGTCAAATCCTAGGAAGGCTGCGGAGAAACCCTCTTCTTTGAAGTTTTCGTCCGCCGCTTCTTCTTCTTACGTGGCGGAGTCTGGTCTTCTTCAACTGGAGGCCGCTGAAATTCTGGAGAGGCGGCAGGTTCCGTGTCAGGAAGAGGAGGAACCCGGTCTCTGCCGTGTTTGCCGATTACTGGGCCGGAGTCGCCGCTGTTACGGCCGCCCCGCGACCCCTCTCCGCCCCGCGTGGTCCGCGTCCTCTTCCTCCTCTGCCGCGGGAGACCGCTGCCGGACGGGGAGTTGGCTGGAGATGAAAGCCTTCGGGTAGAGTGATGATCTCGTCCCCTGTGGCTTGGTCGAACTGCAGGGCCTGCCCCCAACCTCTTGTTAGGGCGATATATAACAAGTTGGCTCGGTTAGTGGCATACTTGCGTTGAATGGGATCCATCGACGGCCACAGTGACAGTAGGCACAAGGTTGTCGCTGCGTCGTGATGATCTCGCCCTGTGGGAATCGTTTGAAGGATGTGCTTCAATGCCTGTGCAAGATTGTACACCCGATGAACCGGAGGAACGTCGAGGCCCTTGCTCATAGGGTTTGGGTGTAGACTGCACCATGGATTCCATGGTTGCGCTGGCTCGGGCTGGATGTCGTTGTCCAATTCCTCCTCTGCTAGTTCCCCTGGATCGTATTCTTCCCGGCCGACCTCTAAAAAAGTCAGCCGTTGGTTAATGGTGTCCAGGATGGCCTTGATATCTGCTACATCTTGGGCGGTCATGACCGCTACTGTTGAAGCTTGCGAAATGTCAGATGCCACGGATTCAGATCTGGTAGCTTGACTGCCTGTACTGCCGGTGGTGGTGGCCATGCTGGTGGTTGCCGTACTAGTAGTGGTGGTAGTAGGCGCCGTGGTGACGGTTGTGGTGGCCATGCTGGTGGTTGCCGTACTAGTAGTGGTGGTAGTAGGCGCCGTGGTGACGGTTGTGGTCGCAGCTATCTTATTAAAACGAGCGTTATGAGCTGCCCTAGTGACCCGGAAATGTCCTGTGAGCGTCTGGGACATAACCCCTCCGATCGGGATGAGAGAGTTCACTGCGGGTGAATGCGGAGTAACAGGCTGCTGGGTGCTCCCTCCCTCGACACTAGACTGACGCTCGCACTACCCCAGCTCCGTCCTTATGTACAAAAGGAGCGAGAGCCTGTTTAAATCTAGTGTGATTGTTATAGCCGTCCGATGCGACAGCAAGTTACGAGTCTAGCTCAATGTCACGGCCAGGTGATGAGATTTCCCAGCATACACCAAGCGCACTCAAATGTGAGACAGACTTATTCCGACCTTTGACAAATGCTTATAGCTTTCTTTACTGTTAGTTTTTGTATTTCATTTATAGGTCAAGATCTAGGCAGCCATTTTGCGTTGATCAGATGTTTTATGTTATGATGAATTATTAGCAAACGCCACACGCTTGATCGCTACTACAGCGACTACTTTTTGACACTTAGAGAGTGTACTTTTATATTCTGTTAAGGCGACATTCTGGAGATAAAAGTCGATATTTTTTTCAGTTTGGTGAATTTATTTTATGACTGAAAATGAAAGGATTGGGTTTCTTCTTTCTTGTCACACAGTTATTCCGTTGAATTCAAACAATTTATCACCTTAATAATGCTTTGTTTGTCAGTCGGCACACAGCAGAAATGAGCGTGGCATCTGCTGAACTGCTTGTTAGATTATTTATGATGTCATTGTCATGTTTTCATTCAATCAACAATAAAATATCCCTGTTCTTTGCAATTACGCATCCCGGGGATGGGCCAACAGCCACCCCCCCCCCCCCCCTGCCCCTACCCCCCTATCGCATATATTTCTACAGAATCGAGCTGTAAGATCTACCATGTTTCTGAATGAATTTATAGAGCCTGCAAAGGACTAATATTTCAGTACTTGACTCTACTGCCATTGAGCAACATTGTATGCTTGTATTGTTATTCCTGATGTCACTACAATAATGTCGACAACTAGAAGTTTTGTTATTCTTGTATGTTTCTTCTTTCTTGCGAGTTCTGTGGTGGTGGCCAGTCCGTTTACGTTTGTGAAGTTCGTGCGCAAGTAACATCTGGTAGTTGTGCATCAAGATACTAGACAAGCTTCCAGAATTACCAATATTCGTACAGAAGCTGCTAAGAAACAAAAGGAAGGAAAAACATACGGTTCTGGTGACTTCTAGGTAATGGATCAGGAAGATTACGTCACTTGAACTTTGCTTTATTTCCCCACCAATTGTAATTTTACATTTAAATCACATTTTTCGCCCATAATATTCTGTCAAATGTATCAAAATTTGTATGGAATATGTATCAAAGCTATATTAGGAAACCTGAGTATGGAATTCTTGATTGCAGAATTCTTCCCAGTAGTAGGGATTTAAAAGTCCAAAATTTTTGAACAAAAAATTACCCAAATTTAGTACTACAATATCTCATTACATAAATTATTTACAGGAAAATCGATACGTAGTGTTTTTAAAGAAGTATTATCTACCTAATTCCTAATTTCCATTAACATGTCATTTGAAATCTATGAAAAAAATGGAATTAAAAATTCAAAAAAATGTATTTTGGAAAAACTGTTAATTGTATATGAAACAAATGTTTGTGATATCTCTACTTTTGTTTGGGTGACATTCCCACAAAGTTTCGTGAAAATCCATGCATTAGGTAGGAAGATAACGTCACTTGAACTTTGCTTTAATTATCCCGCCGTTTGAAATTATACATTTAAATCCCTTTTTTCTCCCATAATATTCTGTCAAATGTAACACAATTTGTATGGTATATGTATCACATCTATGTTAGGAAACCTGCGTATGGAATTCTCGATTGCTGAATTCTTCCCAGTAGTAGGGATTTAATAGTCCAAAATATTTGAACAAAAAAATTACACAAATTTAGTACTATAATATCTCATTATATAAATTATTTACAGTAAAATCGATACGTAGTGTTTTTTAAAGAAGTATTATATACTTAATTCCAAATTTCCATAAAAATGTCATTTGAAATGTATGAAGAAAATGGAATTAAAATTCCAAAAAAAAAAAAAATATATATATATATATATTTTGAAAAAACTATTAATTGTATATGAATCAAATGTTTGTGATATCTCTTCTTTTGTTTGGGTGACATTCCCACAAAGTTTCGTGAAAATCCATGCATTAGGTAAAAAAGATGTGTTTATCTCAGGAGTGTCGCCTTAAGGTTTATTCTTTGTGAGGTTTGAAGCCATTTTTCAGTGTTGCCTAAGTAAACAAAAGTTTGGTGCTTTTCAGTCGGTCAACACGAATGTACCCAAATAGAGCTGGGTTATGCCCTGATCCTGAAATAAATTACATAAGGTTAATAAATACACTAGGATGACCAGTTTCGATCTTCAAGCGATCATCATCAGATCCATTACACTTAGGCTATAACATCTATGTTTGAGAATACAGGTGAAAAATATAAACAATATGTACAATTATTTAGTTGCAGTGTTGGTAATACAACAGTCGGTGCATGTTAAATGTGGTATATCTAATGTTAGGTAAACTTCTAAAATAGTGATGAAAATCCGGAATTTGTCTGTTAGGGGTGATTATATGGTTTTACAAAATCAACTATGGTTATACTGAAATAATACAAGCTTATACTTATCGAGTTGTCTCCTTAACTGGAACTTGAAGTATTTGCGTGTTTCCTTAGACACCAGTTATAGTCGACTAACCCCGCGTGTTAGGTGGGTGGAACTGGTTTTCCCCTTCCTCCCCCTTTAGTTGCTATGTTTTCCAGAGGTCAGTGCCATGAATATTTGTGTGACTTTGCCAAGTCTAGATAAGAGTGTATGCTATTGAATGCAGGAGTCTGCAACTACTAAAGACCGTGGAACTATCTTCGCCACGCATGGGCTAAAAAAAAAGCCATTTATACTAAGCAGTACACGGTCTATTGAAGACGTCCCGGCACCTTTATTACTGTTGCGCATATCGGCCTAGGTTTATTGTAGAAAAATGTACATAGTACACCTGATCCAAATAACATTTACCTATAAACACCGCTATTTTCCCCCCTTTTTATCTAGCTTGGCTGTATCGCTAAGTTGTGTCTTGTTTTCGACAGGGTGTGTTATTAGTAGAGCGAAAAGGGGTGAACTCTCCATAGAAGTGTGTTCATTTAGATTGTTGGGATTGTTTTGTTTGGCTAGGTGAATCTCGATTGCTTCTTTTATGTCGAGAGCTCTGCCTTTCGACTCGTGATGAATTATTTTTAGATCAGTCTCGATTTTAGTGAAGCTGTGCCCCGGGTCACACATATGATTGCATACGGCTGAATGTGTTCCGTATCTTATCGCATTCCTATGTTCATTATAACGTGTATCTACTCGTCTTCCGCTCTGTCCAATGTAATTAGCTTGACAACCAATGTCTTGGCATGTAATAGAATATACCCCCTGACTTTGAATACGGGTCTTGTTTATTTAGATTGCTATTTTGCAGGTGCCTCCTCGTCGTATTATTCGTTGTGAATGCTATTTTTATGCCTTGCTTTTTGAATAGATTAGTGATTTTATGTGTGTTCTCATTCACATAGTTGAAGCGGTAGGTAGGTAGGCAATCTGTAATGTGCTGGGTAACTTCCTACAATGTTTCGGAATTTTCGTTCACGGCCAAGTTGAGCATTGAAATCACCAACCAAGATATTCATATGTTTGTCCGGAATTTTTTCTCATTAATGTCCGGTTTTGGAATCATTTTATCTTTATTTTTATGTTTGGCTACAATTTGGTCTATTTTGCTAGGCGGGAAATTGTTTTCCTTTGCTATTTGTTTAATGGTTCTTATTTCCTTATTATAATTGTCTGTTGACATGGGTATGTTTAAAGCTCTGTGCACCATTGAATTGAACCCCGCTAATTTATGCGTACTGGGGTGATTAGACTGATTGTCGATTGCATGCGAGGTTTGTGTGGCTTTTCGGAATATGGAGTATGAAAGCTCGTTGTCCTTACGTTCAATAGTTATGTCGAGATAATTTATTATTCGATCTGTTTCGGATTCCTTAGTGAATTTGATTGAGTTGTGTAGGCTATTAATGGATTGGAGAATTGTTTCTTCGCTTGTGAATTCAGTAAGTTATCGTAGATGCAATTATATCATCTACGTATCTTTTTCATATTACTATTCCCCTTGTTGAAGCCTTTTCTAAAAACTCATTTTCTAGTGCATTAATGAAGATGTCAGCGATTAATCCGCTTAGTGGTGATGGGACCACGAATTGTAGTCTTAAGTTCATTTACAAGCCATAAATCAATGACATGGGCCCATCGGCTTCCTTTCCCCTCCGAAGAACTTTCATGATCTTAAAAATCTGACTACTCCGGCCGGATTGGGCATAGCAGATCAGCATTCGACCGACTATGTCACCGAAGCTGGATGTCAAACTGACATAAACCGTGACATCATGAACTATACACTACGCTGGGTCAAAAAAAAGTTCTTCTTTTTAAACGCTCTAGGTCGGAAAAGTTGCCTATTGCTTTAAGAAGAAAAATGATGTAAACATTTTTGAAATCGGTTAACATCTTCCGCTCGCGCATCGCATTTGAAGTTTGAGAAAAAATGTAAAAATCTCAAATATTCGTGATTTTTTTCTGCCGTTTAATACTTTTAAAACTATGACACTCCAGTGTTTATAGCAAGAACTACTTATAAAAAATTATTTAAGATCATTTACTGAATGTTTTTTGCTTGCGAAACATCATTGAAATTGTTAAAAAATGACAAAATTACATGATTTTACTACTGCTTCATGCTTAGTTGTCTGATATAAAGGAATCGTGCGCTCACTAAATTCAGTTATAAACGGTAAGAGCTAGACTGAAAAATCGATACAAGTTTTAATAGAATTAAACGGCTGAAAAAAATCACGAAAATTTGTGATTTTTACAGTTTTTCTCAAATTGTAAGTGCAATGCGCGAGTGGAAGATGTTAACTGATTTCAAAAATGTTTACATGATTTTTCTTCTTAAAGCAATAGGCAACTTTTCTGACCTAGAGCGTTAAAAAAACATTTTTTTACCCACCCTGCTATACACCTATTAAACTATTACTATCGTACAGCCCTTTTAAGAGAGCGAGTGAACTTGATCAATTTCCATGACAACCAGTGTTGCGGCGACGTTCTTCCCAAATCCTCTTCTTCCGTGCACTATGTTCTTTCTTCCGTTCGTCCGTCCACTTTTTCCTGGCATCTTTGGTAGCACTTCTTTATCAAATGTATGTTTCATTATGGTTTTTTCTAAATTTAAGCTTATCATTCATGTCGTGCATCGTGTTGTTTAGCTGCTTGAGGTTTTCTTCAGTTTTCTGTATCCATTTGGACTTGTTTTTACTGTGGACGGTGATGTTGACAAATTGTTTTGTAATTCTGTGCTAGTCCTCTGTATATGTGACCAAACAATTAGCTCGTCTCTTTCTGAAAGGGTCGGTCATAGTTTCTATGTTTCTATACATTTCTGATGATGGTCTCTTAATCCATACTCCCTCTTTATTCGCTTGGTCGAAAACTGTTTCGGATGATTTTACGACTTGTTTATCAATTTCTTTAATTTTTGAGTGACCATAAATTAGTGTTGTTTCTGCAGCATTAAGTGCTTCAGGAATAACTACTGTTTTGTAGTATTGCATTAACTATTCAACTATTATTATTATTATTATGTTTATTATTATTATTATTATTATTATTAATAATAATATTGTTATTTTATTATTATTTTTATAAGTCTGTGTATAAGAAGTCGATAAATAATTATTTGTACCCAAATAGAAAATAACTGTGTTAGAAAGTTTTGGATGTGACAGATCTGAATTCAGTTCACACAGTTGTTGAGAGTGATATTACGCCATGATTGAATGGATACCTGATAACAATGAAAGTATTACATGTCCTTAGGTAATAATTTAGTGTGTCGAGTATTGTGATTGTGAAAGGGAATTCTAGGTCATAAAGGTGATAAATTATAGTTGAAGGTGATTGTAGGTTATGTTGGAAAATGTACGGAAATATATGAGACTTGTTGAGATAGCATTGTGTTAGGTTAACGCAATGGCTGCAATGATAATGCAGAGTGTTCGCGTGTCAGGAAGTAATCAAGATATAACCAAGACAGTAATAATAATCAAGTAAAAGGTGCAGAGGACTGCCTATACGTAAATCATGTTTTATACGAGGGAAGTTACGCAAATAACTTTCGTCATTTTCTTTCCCAGCGCCCATTTATTGTCAAACTGACATACTCCATGAACAATACTCCTTGCACTATTTATCGACATAGTCACCTTTGACATTCAGACACTTGTATTGTGCAATCGGTTTGAAGAAACCACTCTGGTAAAACTCGGTGTCTTGCGATGCAAGGAATTGTCACACAGCCTGCTCCAGGGTCAGGTTTCTCTGTGCCCACCTTGCGGACACTTTTCGGTAAGCCAACACATGAGGGGCGGATTAAAGGGGGGGGGGCTGACTTCAGATAAGACGGAGAAAAGGGGAGAAAGAGGAGAGAAAAGGAAGAAAGAGAGAACAACGAAGTGAAAAAAGGGGAAGGGAAAAACAAGAGAAAAGAAAAGGAAAGAGTTAGTTAGTTAGTTAGTTAGTTAGTTAGTTAGTTAGTTAGATATTGAGGTTTCAAGGGACGGAACTAAAAGGTGCTCTGAGGGTGCTTGCAGTTTTGATCGTCGAGGTGATGGTGATGACAGAGGAAATGGCTGTGAAAACGGAGGCGCTCGTAATGGTGCTAGCGGTTGCGGAGCTGTACTGGACACCGGTAGTCATTGCGGCGTCGACGGTGGAGCTGAAATTGTTGGTGGCACTGTTGGGCTCGGCGGTGACGTACGCGCTGGAAACGTCGCTGACGGCAGAGGGCTCGGTGACGGCGGATATGCAGGAGTCGGCGATGCACAGTGGTCAAAATCGAAATCTAGGAGGACAAAAGTATTTATTTTCATAATTAAACAAGAAGTTCCGTGAAGAACTATACAGCCTACTTTTCATGCCAATGATTATTCTACAGTATATGAACCTATCTAGAATAATGAAATTAAGTTGCTAATATCGAAATTTCCAATTAGTTCGAAATACTGTATACCTGGCATAATGTATCCTAATAGAGCACTACAGTTGGCAGCCCTGATGACTGAATATATTCTTAGTTCCGTCTCTTAAGGTACAAAATACAAAATTTGGTTGAAGTCCAATGAATAGCATGGACGTTACATGCAGTTAAACATTGGATCTAACAGCGCGCGTAAAATCATGTTGGCAACAATGTCATGCATGTATTGGTCAGAAATAATCTGAAATAATATGATCTATTGTTGTGCCAATTTTGAATGAAATCCATTAGTTAGTATAGAAGTTACATGCATTTTGAAATTGGACCTATCAGCAGGCTTAGAATCATGTTGGCAGCACTGACGTATATTAGTTACTCCAAATTCGTCTAGAATGCCAGGTATTATACGTGTGCAAAGTTTAGAGCTATTGGCTTGCATACTTTCTGATATATTGATATTAGGGTAACAAAAATAGGGACAGCACATATTAACAGTTGGCAGCACTGGTTGCTCCTTAGAATACGCATAGTCATATCTGTTATGGTACACATAGCACATACGAAATTTGGTTGAAATCCAAATGATAGCATGGAAGTTACATGTATTTAAAGTTGGACCTGTCAGCAGGCTTAGAATCATGTTGGTAGCACTGACGTATATAAGTTACTCCAAATTAATATAGAATGTCAGGTACTATACGTGTGCATAGTTTAAAGCTGTCGGCTTGCATACTTTCTGATATATTGGTATTTGGAAAAAAAAATAGGAGCATTTATTAACAGTTGGCAGCCCTGGTAGGTCTTAAGAATACGCTCAGTCATATCTGGTTATGTACACATACAACATACGAAATTTGGTTGAATTCCAATTGATAGTATAGAAGTTATATGCATTTAAAAATTGGACATATCAGGAGGCTTATAATCATTTTGGCAACACTGCCATGTTTAGCCTCCTGGAAATTAAACTGAAATATTATGATCTGTACGTGTGCCAAATTTGAAATCGCTCCCATTCATACTTTCCAAGATATCCAACATGGAGCTCAAATTTCAATTGCGATTTTTTAGCAGTTGGTAGCACTGACATCATTTTCAAATATGGCCATGAGATATTCAGGTATAGATCTTTACTCCTACCAAATTTTGTTTCGATTGCTGCAGCCGTTTAGGAGTTGATAGGGGGGGACACACACACAGCCAGACAGACAGACAGAAGGAGAGACAGACAGACAGACAGACAGACACACACACATTTGCCCAATCTCATGTCTACTTTTTCCTCATTTTTGCAAAATGTGAAAAGTAGGCTAAATTAGTGTAACTCACGTAAATCTGTCACCACTGTTCGAGCAGTCTGAATTGGAGGGTGAATGTAAGTGGCTGTGGTTTGGTTGTCTTTGTGGTTAGTGTGATGCTTTAAGATGGAACATGCAGCTTAAGGTATGATCTTTGTAACATGTTTCAGTTATTAATGGGCGTAATTGTTACGTAATTTTAGCTATATTTGCATTATATTATATTTAACTTCTTTCTTCGTTTTGCCCACTTAGGGAGCGCGCTTGAACTTGTTGACTCGGGTTGATGGAGCTTTCCTCTTCTTCTCCTCCCAAAATCTCCTCATGAACTCGCTATGCCCCTTCTTACGTTCCTCCGTCCATTTTATTCCAGTGGTCTTCTTAGCTTTTTAGGCGAAAGAGTGATTTGTAACTCGGGTTCCAAAAGTCTTGCGATTCATGATGCTATCTTCTGTAATGTTTATTTCCTTTAAGTCCTGTTTGATTTCTTCTAACCAACTGATTTTGACCTTCTTTGAATTAATTATATCAAGCAGTTTTTTTGCATATCTGGTGTTGTCCATTCGGCAGATGTGACCATAAAATTTCAATCGTCTCTTACGCACGGTATCAGTGAACTTATTGATTACTGTGTACAAGTCTGTGGTTTTCCTTTTAATCCATATACCATTAACATAAACGGGGCCATATATTTTCCTGAGAATTTTACGTTCCTGGATTTCGATTTCACCAATTTGAGAGTGGCCTCCTAGAGATATAGTTTCGGAGGCGTACAATGCTTCCGGAAGAACAACTGTCTGGTAGTGCCGGTGTTTTGCATTTCGTGGCATCACTCTAGGCATAGTGCTTCCATGTTATTCGGTATGCCTTCTGGAGTTTGGTAGCTCTTTCTAAATTAGCTTTCCTGTCCAATCCAGACGGTACAATAATTTCTCCTAAATATTTGAAGGAAGGTACGTGTCTAATTATTCCATAGTTGGTCTGTAGTGGAGATCTCGGGATATTCTGGTCTCCATTTACTATGAAATGCGTCTTCTCATACGATATTTGGAGTCCTGTCTTTGATGCTAACTCATGTAACTTCTCTATGGCATACTTGGTTTCTTCACTAGTCTTGGTAAAGATAGCTAGATCATCAGCAAAAGCTAGGCATTTTACTTTTATTTTCTGTTCCAGAGTACCAATGCTTATGCCTTTGATGTTGTTTTCCCACTCCCTGATGACTTTGTCTAACACTAAATTAAAAAGCAGTGGGGAGAGGCCGTCACCTTGTCGAAGTCCGGTATGAACTTCGAAAGGCTCTGATAGTTCACCTAGGAACTTCACTTGAGATGTTGTGTCAGTGAGAGTCTGGCGGATTAAGTCCCTGGTTTTCCTGTCAACTCTGAGCTCTTCTAGGGTGTTCAGAACAGTTTGTCTGTCAATAGAATCATACGCCTTCTTAAAATCCACGAAGGTGACAAATGTGTTCGTACTGCGGCGTATCCTTAATATC
The DNA here is from genome assembly GCA_946902985.2 of Meconema thalassinum. Lineage (NCBI taxonomy): Eukaryota > Metazoa > Arthropoda > Insecta > Orthoptera > Tettigoniidae > Meconema > Meconema thalassinum. Next base: position 345,412,694 of record OX336388.2, read on the forward strand.
GTCTTTAGGCTCCAAATCTGCTCCGAACACGATCTACCTTTACTGAAGCCTGCCTGGTATTCACCAATCAAATGATCAGTTTGTTGTTCTACTCTGTTTAAGAGTGCTTTAGATAATACCTTGTATATAATTGGTAAAAGTGATATACCTCTGTAGTTGTTGGGGTCCGCTCGGTCGCCCTTTTTATGCAACGGATGGATAATGGCATTCTTCCAGTCCTTCGGAATTATTTCGCTCTCCCATATTTCTGTTAGGAGTGTATGAATTCTCCTTATGAGGTCATCTCCTCCTATTTTCAACATCTCAGCAGTTATTCCATCGTTCCCAGGGGCTTTGTTATTTTTGAGCGATTGGATTATCTCTTTTATTTCTTGAGTTGTTGGGGGAAGTGAGTCTGGGTTTGGTACAGGTTTTTCAAACTGCAGTCTTTCCACTGGAGGATCACAGTTCAGTAGAGTTTGGAAATAATCAGCCAGTATCTTGCAGTTCTCCTTACTGTTTGTTTCTAGTCGTCCATTACGTCGACGGAAACTTAGAGTTGGTGGTTTGTACCCTGACAAGTCCTCACGGAATGTCTTGTAAAATTTTCGAGTGTTGTTTTTCTGGAAATCCTGTTCTAACCCTTCGAGTCTGATTTTGTTGTAGGCACGTTTTTCGCGCCGGATTGTTTTAGAGGTCAGTTTTTGAGTTTTTAGGAAGTTCTCCCATCTTTCCACTGTCCGATGTCCATTCCACTGATGCCATGCTTTGACTCGGTCATTGACGGCTTCATCGCACGTTGTGTTCCACCATCTGTGCTTTCTTTTCCTAGGTGGTTGTCCTAATTTCATGGCTGATGACTGTAATGTTTTGCGAAGGTCTGGCCACTCCCTAGGATTTTCTTCCTGTAAATCTACTACGAAAACCTCGGCGTTCTTCCTCAAGCAGTCCGGATCAACTCTTGGAAACCGGTTGCCTTTAGGTTTGGATCTGTTTGGTTGAAACCGAACCTTGATTTGCGTGAGGTAGTGATCCGAATCTACCACTCCCTTTCGTACCTTAACATTCTGAATCTCCAGCATATTCTTTGCGGAAATAGCCACATGATCTATCTGAAATTCCCCTAATAACGGGTTAGGTGATCTCCAGGTTTTCTTTTTGTGTAATGGTCTCATAAAGTGCGTGGACATGAGTCGCAGCATGAATAATGTACAAAAGTTTATTAGACGCTCTCCATTCTTATTAGTCCGCCGATGTGCGGGATGGAGTCCTACTATTGATCTGTATATCTTCTCTCTGCCAACCTGTGCATTGAAATCCCCTAATAAGATTTTCACGTGATGTTTGGGGATTTTACTTGTAGTTTCCTCTAGTAATTCCCAAAAGTCTTCTACATTCTGTGGATTTCTCTTATTGTCTATGTTATTGGGAGCATGGGCATTTATCAAGGCATATGCCTTGTTGCTTGATTTTACTGTAAGCACTGAAATTCTTTCGCATGGCGATGTGAAGTCAATAACTGAATCTAAGATAGTTTTCCTCACTGCAAAAGCTGTCCCAAACATTAATAAATTGCCTGTGATAATAATGGCGGGTTTACCCTTAAATATCCTGAAGTTTTCAGAGTCGAAATGGTTCTCATCTTGGAATCGTGTTTCCTGAATTGCTAGGATTTGAATATCAAATTTGTCCAGGACGTCAGTCAGTTGTTTGAGCTTTCCTGTTTTCAACAGGGTATTGATGTTAATAGTACCCAAGAAGTTCTTTTTCTTGGGGCGAAGAGATTTTGAGAAGCTCCAATCCTTCTCTGAAGCATGATTTCGTTCCCGATCCCCCAGAATCCGATGATCGGGAAAGACCGGACGTGTGTCCGGGGCCTGGGGTAGTTGCGTTAGTAGTGTGTATTCCATCATGCCTTAGTTACAAGTTGAATATACAACTAGTGGTGATCTTAAGATAAGATCACGAAATTACTACTCGATTGTTGAGATCGAGAGGTGCCTCTAGGTGTTCTCTGGCTTAAGTGTGTTTGGTCCGCGAGAGCTATTTTATTTCGCTCAAGTCCGCCGGCAAGCCGGTGAGGACCCCCCTATCCGCCACCTGGGACGCGCCACGTCGGAGTATCACCTCTCCACCTGCTACGACAGCGTAGTAGGTTCGTGGATATTATATTTAACTATTATTTTTAAAATTATATTTTCACTTAGATTTCTAGTATGTCGCGTCTCTCGGCGTCAATTTCTACTTAATGTTAAAATGTAGATAAATTCTTGATGTTTACACTTGTTATAAGATTTTTTGCATCTTTTTGCAACTTACTTAGTTATTTTACGTTTTAGAAGATGCCGCGCAACCAGTTCTCACACGTTTACAAGTGTTTGAAGCACTGGGTTCGACGATTATGTCAAATGTGGAACTTTGTGACTTTGTTAAAAGTAAATTAGGGGTAGAAAATTGTTCTGAAGATATAACTGAATGCTCTATCCAACTCCTAGTCATATACAATTTCTTGCATGTGTAGACGTAGCTTAAAAAGGTCTTAACTGATGTTTATAATGAAGTAAACACATTTTATACGTTGCTTTTACTCTAAATTCATGATTAAAACGTAAACATAATTTTGTCCCCCTAGATTTCAATTTCGACCCACTGTGCGATGGTGGTGGCAATAACAAGAGCAAAGAACCTACGCCCGGACCCCACATTCACTTCCAGCAGAGCAGCTGGTTGCAAGTCCGTCAAATGATTCCTGTCGAGATGCTGCTGCCTGTGACAATCTTGGATACGACGTCGTCTTGTACTCGTTATAGGTACAGGAAAAAACAGGCCTGATGACGGAACACTTTCTACCCTTTTGACGAGTCACTGGCAACCAAACGCCAGTTATTGTTTTCCTTTCTCCGTTCACACGAAGGGCGGAAGCGAAGAGAAACCACACCTTCACCTGCATCACTTACAGAAGTTTCCCTGGGTCGTTGTCTCTCCATCACGTAGAGGACTCTTCTGCTTGTTCTGCCCTTTTTTACGAAGTCTACCGGTGGTCAATGAAGAACGATTCTGTTTTAGACGCTGGTCAAGGAACCTCTGACGAAGTTCGCCAAGCTCCTTGGGAAAGACGGTGACCTCCAGAAGCATGAGGCGACGAAGTACCACGAAGAAGCTGTCTTGTGTGTTGAAGATTTTTGCGCAAGCAAAGAAATCCGCAAGAGCAGCTACCCAACCAAATGGATAGCTTCCGCCTGGAAAAGATCCAAGAAAACAAAGCAAGACTTGCTCTCATCTTGATGAACATCTAATTTCTAGGCCGACAAAATATTGCCTACCGAGGTCATCGTGATGACGGCCCGATTGCTCAAGAGGAGTCTTCACAGAACGACCGCAATTTCTGGGCTCTGCTTCGGTTCCGGATGAAAGTTGGAGGCGTCAAACTGGCCAAACATCTTGCAACGGCGGGACCCAGAAGCCTTTCCTCTAGTATAACGATCCATAACGACTTAATTGAGCTGTGTGGGGAGGACATTAGTGAGCAGGTCATAAGCCGCGTTCAAGATGCCCGATTTTATTATGTCGGATTTGACGAGACAACAGATGTAGCGCACATCTCTCAGCTGACTTTGTTCTTACGGTATCTCTGGAGGAACGAAATCAGGGAGAATTTTGTGGGCCTCCTAGATGCTCGCAAGTCTGCGGTGGAAGAGAAAGATACTCAATCAAGTGAAGTAGAAGAGGAAGAAGAAGAAGGTGATTTCTCTAGAGAAGACGACGATGAGAATCCTCAACCAGCCGCAGAGTCTGCAGTTGAACTTAAACTGACTGGGATAAAGCTGGGAGGCATCGTTGCGAACTTCAAACTAGACTCCAAAAGCTGTGTTGGCATCGGAACTGACGGATGTTCGGTGAACATAGCGGAAGCTGTAGGGGCATTACAAGAGCTGCAGAAGACTACAGTTCATGCTGTTCGGGTGCCCTGGTACAACCACCAGCTCAACCTGACGCTTTCCAAATCATCCAAAGTGCAAGCAGTTAAAAATGTATTTGGAACTGTGGAAGAGGTGACGAAATTTTTCTCAGCGTCCTCGAAGCAGAATTTTGTGTTGAAGAAGACTATCAAAGGCCAGCTTGTTCGGTGTGCGATACGCGTTGGGTTAAACGGCACGATGCAGTTTTGAAGTTCCTGATCCAATTCGACGACATTGTGAACGCGTTGGGAATCGTTTCTCAATGGGATGAAAATCAGTCAGCTCACAAAGCCGAAAGTTTGCTGGCCAGCATCACTAGTGGGCTATTCATTGTCACACTGTGCTGCATAGCAGAAGTGCTGACTCAGACGGAACCTCTCAGCCGTCTGTTCCAAAGCGAAAATCTGGACGTCCAAACCGCCTCCGAAACCACTCGGAATACCATCCAAATCTGACTCGCCCGAAGAGTACTAAAGAAAGAACATCTACAGTCATCTTCTTGACTGGATCTTGGAAGACCTCCAACGCGTTTCACAGACGACGTCTTAAACGCATATCAGCTCAAAGTTTTTCTTCCCCGCGTCGTAGACCCAGGATTGAACATGGATCGTCAAATTTACTGCACCGAGGAGGACATCAACATCTTATCCGAGCACTACGCTCCTCTACGTCAAAAATCGCAGTCGGAACTCCGGGCGAAGATGCAAGCTGAGATATCCCTTTGGGCGGTGAAATGGAGAAGAAAGAGCGAATCGGGACGCCCAATCCTTTTAAAGGCGGTGGAGGTCTACACAGCTTCCCATCCACAAGTTTTCCCTACCATCAGAACAATGATTCATATTCTTCATTTTAATCGCTCCAGCCGTTTAGAAGTTATTAGGGGACACACACACACACCTCACACACACACGGACAAAAGGTGATCTCATAAGCCTTTTTTTTTTCATAAAATGAAAGTAGGCTAAAAATGGTGACCATTTTAGGGACGTCACTACACCCTTTTGTATTAAAGACTCATATTTCCATCGAAAAGGCTGCTGAAGACTATGTGGGATTTGTGGGAAGAGTGATTCGCAAACCATGGATCACACAGGACAATCTCTTAAAGATGGACGAAAGAAGAAAATTTAAAAACGACTCTTCAGAAGTAGGCAGAAATAACTACCGAATGCTAAAGAACCAGATTGATCGACTCTGTCGGGAGAAGAAAATGGAGTGGTGGCAGTCAATATGCGAAGAAATCGAATTTCTGCAAAATCAAGGAAGATCAGATTTAGCCTACCAAAACACCAGGGAAACTACTAAGAAACAAAAAGGATTCCGCAATAGACAGTTCCGTGATACACATGGGAACCCTATATCACACCTGAATTACAAGAAGGAACACTGGAGGATGTATGTTGAAGATCTATACGCAGAACCAATTCCATTCCTATTGCCAACACGTGGCGAGGAAGACAGATCGATTGCAGAAGATAGAATTATTAGATCAGAGTTCGATGAAGCTCTAAAATCAATATCCTTAGGTAAATCACCAGGTATTGACAATGTTCCTGCCGAACTCATCAAGAATAGTGGGGAAAGTACACTTGAATGTATATTCAAATTGGTAGCAAGAATTTTCGAAGAAGGTAAATGGCCTCAGGAGTTTTATACCAGCGTCATCATTCCAATTCCAAAGAAGACTGTACCAGCTGAATGTAGTGACTATCGGACCATTAATCCCATCTCTCATGCATCAAAGATACTTCTGCAGATTTTGAGGAAAAGGATGGAAATATACATCGAACAGTATCTAGACAACTCTCAATTTGGCTTTCGAAATAATATGTCTACACGTGATGCTATCATGTCCTTGCGATGTCTTGGAGAAAAGATGTTAAGTGTAAACAGAAACCTTTACGTGTGCTTTGTGGACTTCGAAAAAGCATTTGATAAAGTCAGTTGGCACAAGCTGTTTCCTCTTCTGAATCAAATAGGATGTCCCCATCGATTAATCAGATTAATATTTGATCTGTATATAAAACAAACTGCTGTTGTTCGGCTTGGAAATGACGTATCAGACCCCGCTAAGATCCGCAAAGGTGTGCGACAAGGTTGTTTGCTGTCCCCTGGACTGTTCAATGTCTTCGCTGAAGCTATAAAAAAGTGGTCGTTTAAAGGTTCTAATATGGGAGTGAAAGTTGGTGGAAGACTTATCCAGAATATTAAATTTGCTGACGATTTGGCATTACTTGCAGAACATTAACAAACATGTTGCAATGTTTAAATGATACAGCTACAGAATATGGAATGAAAATCAATTTTATGAAGACCAAGATTCTGGTGATAAGTAAGCATCAACACCAACTAAATATTACCATAAATAAAGAACCAGTACAACAGGTCATTCGATTTAAATACCTTGGTCAGATCTTCACAGAAGACCTACGATGTGAAGTTGAAATCAGGAGCCGTATAGCCATGGCCAAGCAGGCATTCCGTGAAAAGCATTCTCCAATGTGTCAACGCTCGATGTCCCTCAGCCTTAGAAAACAACTGGTTAAGACCTACATATGGCCAGTTGCAATGTACTGCAGTGAAACCTGGACAATGTATATAGGCGACATTAAACGACTAGAAGCGTTTGAGATGTGGTGTTGGCGCCGAATGGAAAAGATCAGCTGGGTAGAGAAAATGAGCAACATAACGGTGCTGGATCGAATAAAGGAAAAACGGGAAATGATCCGCCAGATATATAGAAGGAGATCCACCTGGCTTGGCCACAGGTTACGACATGGTGGCCTGATGATCGATATACTAGAAGGCAAAATACCCGGAAAACGCCCTCGCGGGAGGACATGGAACACTTTCATGGGATCATTCCTAGATAGCTCTGGCCTACGAAGTTATGAAATGGTAAAAAGGACAGCACAAGACCGAACAACGTGGAAAAGACTCAATGTAGGGGCAGACCAGTCGCTTGACTGAAAAACATGATGATGATGATTTCCATTTCAAATAAAAAGAGAACGGTAAGAAATAGCAAACATTTTTGGCATATTCGAGGTTTAAAATTTAATTTTCTATCCGAAAGGTTCTTATCACGTTTCGTTTATCTCCAACGGTCAGCGAGTAAAACCTAAATTTGTGCTATAAAACACGGTCAACGACAAGCGTTGTTAGTCTACAGCGCTCAAACAACCTAACCTAGATGGCTGAAATTTTGCATGTTGGTTGATCCTAGGATGTAGGGGGTCACTAAGAAATGGTTTTTGAAAATTTAATTTCTGAGTTTTTTTCGGCCCTTTGGCACTGAGAATGGACAAAAGTGCAAAGACTGGATTTAGCTAATTTTAAACCACCTGATACAAGAAACAATACTCGGAGGTCCTCTAGGGACCCCAAAACACACTTTTTAAGGTCCTTAAATGAATGGTTTCGGAGATATTCCCAAAAAACAGTGTTCCCTCTGAGAAACAGATCAACGTTATACATACTAATAAAAATGAGATGCTGTGTGTCTGTGTGTCCGTGTGTTACTCAATCTCGCAAGAACCACTGGTCCAAATTAAATGACATTTTGCATGGATGTTGCTGATATACCAGGTGAACATACAGGCTCCTTTTAATTTCGATATTTTGCACTATTTAATAATGGTGACCATATTAGTGACGTCAGTACACCCTTTTATTTCAAAATTTCATAATTCCATTTAAAATAAAAATAGAACGCTAAGAAATAGCGAACTTTTGATGGGATACGCGTGTTTTAAAATTTTATTTTCTATCCGAAACGTCCTTATCACTTTTCGTGTATCTCCAACGGTTAGCGAGTAAAACCTAAATTTGTGCTATAAAACACGGTCAACGCCGAGCGATGTTAGTCTATAGCACTCAAACCGCTAGACCAAGAGAGCTGAAATTTTGCATGTTGGTTGATCCGAGGTTGTAGGGGCTCACTAAGAAACATTTTTTGAAAATTAAATTTGTAAGTGAATTTTTTCGGCCCTTTTGGCACTGAGCATCGACGAAAGTACTAAGACCGGATTTAGATTTCTTTTTCAGTCACCAGATACGAGAAACAATACCCGGAGGTCCCCTACGGACACCGAAACATCCCTTTTAAGGTCCTAAAATAAACGGTTTCGGAGATATCCCCAAAATCCTGTGTTCCCTATGAGAAACTGATCAACGTTATCCATACTCATAAAAATGAGATGGTGTGTGTCTGTCTGTGTGTCTGTGTGTTACTCAATCACGCAAGAATCACTGGTCCGATTTAAATAACATTTCCAAGGATGTAGTTGATTTACCAGGTTAACATACAGGCCATTTTTTATTTCGATATTTTGCATTATTTAAAAATGTTGTTCATTTTAGTGACCTCACTACACCCTTTGGTTTCAAAATTTCATATTTCCATATAAAATAAAAAGAGAACGCTTAGGAATAGAACTTGTGATGGTATATACGAAGTTTAAAATTTAATTTTCTATCCGAAATGTCCTAATCACTTTTCGTGTATCTCCAACGGTTAGGGAGTAGAACCTAAATTTGTGCTATAAAACACAGTCAACTCCGAGCTATGCTAGTCTATGTTAGTTCCTACAAGGACTATTTCATTTATAGAGGTGATTGGTTGGTTGGTTCCTTAGTTTAGGGGCTGCGACAGCGCTGTCATGTAGCCCCGTGTACTTTGGGTGTGTGTAGAATCTGTCTGATAACCGGTGTTAAATGTGATGGCTGTATTAGTGTGTGTTTTCTGTTGTTTAATTCAAGTAAGGGCTGCAGACTTTTGAATGTTTTCAAGTAGTTCCTACTTTTGCCGCCAAACGCCACCGTCAACCACTACTAGTTCAGAACTTAGCAAACGGACGCCACCGCTGTCGGCTCTTGGTAACGAACGTAGGAACCTAGGATCGTTGTTTACATTCTTAACCTATACAATTTAGCTTCACACAGGTGTAATTAGTGGAAGTTTCTTTAACATGCCATAAGTCTATGACATGGGCCAGCCGGCTTTACTTCCCCTCCAAAGGAAGGCATACTGATGAATTTTAAACGCTCTTAAAAAAACCGACGACTTCGGCCGGATTTGAACCCACGATCTTGGACATAGAAGCTCAGCATGCTACCAACTACGCCACCGAAATGAGGCGTAGGCGTGATTTTGAATATAATTTTATACTCCTTGTGCCGGTTATTGTATGTGAGTATTTGGATCTATACGCTGTTTTACAATGTTATAGTGCTTTCTACTTTGCACGGTATGCTTTCTTACTGTTTATAGATTTGTCTATTGTTAACTGAATATTTCTGTTGGTCATTATTTATCTGCTTTTTGTTGTTTTTTACCATGATCAAAAACCCAAATTCACAAACTAATGTGCCGTAGTCTACCAAAGTGTCACATTAGTTTATTTAGTTTTCGTAATTAATCTTACTGCAGAAATTGGCAAACCTATTTCAATCAAGTATGTATTTTGCCTTTCACGGCCAATGAAACCCCGCACAAAACACGGCGTAAAGCAAGAAAAGTTGCTGAGTTTTAATTGCATGGCCCTGAAATTCAATAAACAATCGTTTTGGAAGCCTTTGTAGGGAGCTTAAAGACTCTTTGGGCGCTTTGCTCTCGCAGAAAAGACCGGAGCTCTTCTAGATAAGAATTGAGGTAGTAGCAGTAGGTAATCTGTGGGTAGTAGTTTAGTACCCCTTTGGTGGTCCACAAATGGACCACAAGAGCTCGCTGATGAACCCATCTCGGAATTACTAGGCGAAATCTCGCAAAAGACACGGTATAAACTTAGAAATTTTGCTGTGATTTAAACTGATTTTGTTATTATTACTTGGGATGGTTCAAGTTTGTTTTGTTACTGTTACTCTTTATCATGACATAATACGTTGTTTCCGCAATATAACTTACTGCGGAAATGATAATTGCTACCATGTTTCATGTATTTGTAGCTGATAATTATTTCCAATATATAAACGCACTTTCCTACCTACAAAACGGAGGCAGACAGGTTTTTCGTCGGGTACTCCGGTTTTCCCTGTCTCAATTTCATTCTAAAACAATCTCCACTATCATTTTATTTCATCCGTCATTCATTTAATCATTGTCCCAGGGGATTGCGATAGGCTTCGGCAGCCGGCACAGTTCATACCCTCGTCACTTGATGGGGGTTTCCTTCATTCCATTCCCTGACCCGGTCGGTCGACTGAAAGCAGGTTGTGGATTTTCACTTTCCTACCTCTGATTAATAATTGGGTGAGTAAAAATGCATGTAGTCCACACATTTAGTAATTGGGAAGTACACAGATGTGTAAATTACCAGACTAAACGTCAGTCTTACAACATTTCGATTTTTCATTTTATGAATTAATGCCGTAAAATTGTTTGCAAGGTGGAGAAATTATTTTAAACGTTTCATAAAGCCTTAATTACATTTTCTTTTAAGAAACTTACTAAAAATAATTCTTTAGAGTTTCCACTAAAATAGTACCCTTGCTAATGAAGAATGTTACACGTTTTGTTTTGATTACTTTATTCTAGATTTTTGTATGAACTTTGAGCAAAGGAATTTAAAGGCTTTTGGGATAAGTAAGTTTCTCTAAGATCAAAACTAATACTCTACAAGAGCTTCTTTGTACCTCTTACTACCTGTAGCTTAGAAACCTGTACCCAAACCAAGAAATATACCAGCAAACTACAAGCAGTAGAGAAAAAGTTTTTTTAAGAACTATGATTCAAAGAACAAGGAGTAACAAAATAAAAATTAAAAATTATAAGATACGCTGGCGTATTCTTTGGAATACTCGGTCAGTCAGAGTTAGCTCTTGTTGCTCTTTGCTTTAATTTTCTTTAATTCCTTCTATCCCTTTTTCTGACACCAACAGTGATTCCTTACGTTCTATTTTCTCCGTGCACTTGCTTATGTTTTTTATAAGTCTGTTCTAGATATATGTGGACAAACTAGCGGCATCTAGCAGCTAACAACTGAATTTCCTCAATATCCCCATGCTCAAGAAGACTTCCTCATCAAACCACCAGGCGTCGTCGATGTCGCCAGCTAACATCTCCATGAAGACTGCTTCATGAAGAAAATTTGCATCTATGAAGAATCTTTTATTTTGTCATGTTGTATATTATGCTGTATACTCTTTTGTCTCTTACCCTCTCTCCCCATTCTTCCCCTTCCCCTTCCCCGTGCCTACTTACCTCTGTCGTGTGAGGTATCGCTCGCTCTCACTTATCATAGTTCGGCCGTCGAGTACAGTGCAAAGCCCTCTCCGGGCCAGTCTCTTTTCTTAACGCCATGTCTATTCTGTAAAACCAACCGAAACCTAACACAAAAAGGCAAATTTTATCTGAAATAGCAACATTTTTCGATCCGTTTCAATTCCTTGCTCCGGTTATTGTTATCGCCAGGCTTTTCATCGGAATGGGACGAAGCTGTTCCCTCCTCTTTCCTCAACAGATCGCTTTCTTTTCGACATAGTTTACTTGATCTTTCTCTTATTGAAATTCCTAGAAATTCGAACCCTTTCTTCGGGTTGTCAATGGAATCATGTGTCTAGCGCTGATAACCCCGCTGACATCATCTCTCGTGGTAGCTTACCCTCTCAATTGTCAGCATCCCAGTTGTACTGGCATGAGCCCTCGTGGTTAATCGAAGACTCTTCTTGCTGGCCTTCTAAACCTCCAGTTACAATCTCCAACTTGCCTGACGCTAAATTATCTAAATCAACTGCTTCGTGTGTTATTTCCAACGTTTCATATCCCTTGTTGTCTCGCTACTCTTCCTTTCACAAACTGATTTGAATTTTTGCCTATCTTCTCCGATGGAAATATCTTGTTGTTGACCAACCTGTTCTTCTTAAACCGCACCTAACTAATCATGAATTGAATCTCGCTACTATTAAAGTCTTGCAACTTACACTGCAAGAAGCTTTTCCTATTGAATTGTCTTTGCTATCAGCTAAGAAAGATCTTCCGAAATCTGGTCGTCTTCGCGCCTTAGCCCCTTTCCTCGATGACAATGGGTTACTTTGGGTAGGCTTTCGCACTCTTCACTTTCTGAAGACAAAAAGCATCCTGTTATTTTGCCTTCTAAACATAATCCTTAATCATACATGACTTTCATTATCGAAATCTGCATGTTGTTACTCGCACACTGCTTTGTTTATTTAGGGAAAAGTATTGGATAATAAATGGAGTTCATGAAGTTTCTTCTGTAATTCACAAATGTATCCCTCGTTTTAAGGTGAAACATAAGGTTAGTACCCAATAGATGTGCGATCTACCTTCTTTCCGCTCTTCCCCAATTCGTCCTTTCGCTTTAACTGGTGTGTATTATATGGGTCCATTTCAATATCAACGCAATTCCCCTGAAGCTAAACGCAAATTGTTTGGTAAATTCTATGTTTCTCTTTTCGTTTCAATGGTCACTGGTGTGATCCATCTGGAACTAATGACAAATGCCTCTACTTCTTACTTTCTGTCAGCGGTTTCTCGCTTCACTGCCAGGCGTGGCGTTCCCTCTGAAATGTTCTCCGATAACGCCTCCACTTTTCAAGACGCAGCTTCATCGTGGAAGAAAGCACTCACATCTTCTCCTGCCAAGGAACAAATTTCTGATTTCTCCTAATCTAAAGGTTCCAAATGGCGATTTATACCTTCTTATTGTACCCGATACCTAGTTGAGGCTATCGGCTACGCCAGCAGACATTGAGCCGTAGTTGAGATTATAGGAAGAGTTAAGAAAAGATAGCGCTCAGATCGAGTCAAGAGGAATGTCAGGATGACGTAGAAGGTCTAGGATCAAGAAGGCGCTGACATCTGTAAGCGGATGGAATTATGGATGGAATTGTGAAGCTTTATTAAGATCTATATGGAACATGGTATTTAAACATCTCAGAAGAGGAGATATAACATGCATTATATATGGTAATAATTTGAAGGAAGTCAGATAACCCTTAAGTTATTTTATAACTTATTAGCCGAGATGATGGGGGTTCGAGATTATAGTTGTGACGCAAGAGCACAGAGGTGGGGAGAACGTCACGTGACCGCGCCAGGCAGGTAAGGGTCATTGCAGTCCAGAGACAGGCAGTCTAGCTCAGTGAGCCAAGCAGTCGAGATCAGAGAGTCGAGCTCAGTAGCACACGCCAAGCGCATGGTACAGGTCGCACAGCGAACAGTTTTGTCACGGAAAGTGAAAGCGACAGTTTTTAACTTCACCGAGCAGCGAACGACAAGTAGGTCAGTGAGCCGGGCGGACATCCGCAGTAGGCAGGGTGAAGACCGGTCACCGGACCAGCTGTACAGGTCGAGCGGCATGAGGAGGCCGGGGTTTTAGAACAGCATTGCGAGTAGTTGGAGAACTTTATTCCAAGCTGCATTTCAACGCAGAACAGCATAGTAGAGCGACATGGCGAGGCCAGCTTTAGGCGGAGATGATTATAGCATTGCAGTAGGACCGTGCGGGTTAATTCCAATTTTATACGCAAGTATTATGACAGAAGCTGAACTTCATTACAACATTGAGTTGGAACGTTTATACAGCATTTGAATTATAAAAGCAGATAGTTACGAGATACTGCAACTGTGAACTTCGAATGAACATAGTTTTTCTTAATGACATTACGACTATGCATTTCATAACGCATTCCAAGTAACATTAACGATTTCAGGCAAACGGAATGTTGTAAGCATATGCACTTCTGAACATTAGCACGTGCATTAATGCAATTATTTCTTATGCAGTGTTATAAATTACCGAGTATGAACACAGCTACAGGGTGTTTCATAAACTTAGATACTCTCATATAAAATTTTATTTTATGAAAGTGAGACTTAACAGTTATTGGAGATTGAACTTTCAACACTCAAACCGAACATTGTATAGAACAGTGGCGTAACGTAGAAGAGGAATAGGGGGTCCGCTGTTTCTATGAACTTTTTCGTGAAGATTTGGACAATATCCGCTATGGATAACCAGAAGTTCATCATGTCGGAGTAAACGCAGACAGAGACGCGATGGCACCACAGAGCGATGAATTCGATTCCTGACGAGGAGGAGGTCCACCAGCTGATTCACTTGGGATTTTGAAGACAATCGTCATTGCATGGATGGAATGATATTCACGCCGATCTTTCGAGAAATTCATTACATAAAGAAAATCGACGATCTTTGAAATTTAATAACAGCTGATTATGAGAAGGTACTGTAAGAGTTATAACTTCCTGATACGATTATTTTCATGAATACTGGGCACACATGTATATTTTTCTAATAGGAGTGATACGATTGTTTAGACATGGTTTGACTTTATATGCTTCGAATTTTTGCTAGAATATGGCGTGACCATATGATATGGCAGGCATCTTTGTACGATATTCTCACCATTGGTTGGCTTTATTAAGCAGATGTTTGGTCTTTTAGACATTTTTCCAGCAAGGATAGTTTCATGAATAGTTTTTTTTTTATGTAACGAGTATTTCGAACTCGTGATCTGCAATTGATTATCTAAAATTACTTCGTCAGTTCATTGCACACTAGCGAGTGTGTATTATTCATCAGTAGGGATTTTTCCATTGGATTGTTTGGAGATATTAAGATGTTATTCACTTTAGTGAATGAATATCGCTTTTATATGACAACTAGAGACTTGTTGATTCCTATCTGGTACATTCACTCATATAGTCTTCGAGATGGGGTCTTTCGTATTTATACGATTGTATGGTGGTTACTCATCTTACCCATCGTTCAGGGCACTATCATGTAGTCGACGGGGCGAGGTCTTTCGTATTTATACAATTGTACGGTGGTTACTCATCTTACTTGCCATTGAGGGACTCATTTTTATCATCCGAGTGTACGTGAGATTGTAAGTGAATCAAACAAGGAACTACTAGTCACATATCAGTCGAAATTTTGTTAAATAAAGTACAGATAAATGTCAGCAGGATTACGTTTTGTAATTCTTGTTTGCCAATCCAATATTTTGTTGCTATACTCTTTTGAGAGTACTTTCAGTTTAACAGCTGGTACAGCTGATGCTTTTGATGATTTTTATAATTGTGTTTGATACCTTTGAGAAGGATTTAAAGTAATTGAATCTTGTAAGATGAATCATTCATGGTCAGATTTATTTTAAGGCAGATCAGTATTGCAGATTTTGATATGAGAAATTATAGCACATTGGTGTTTTTCTGTGATGTGAATTATGAGAATTGTAAGAGAATTTATGCTATTTGAAAGCAGATCTTGAATTACTAAGGTAATATTTTTTCCAATTGTTTAAGAAGTTGTCTAGATGTGATCAGAGTAATTACAGTTATTGGAGATTGTGTGCGTTGATAATTTGAAGTCAGTTATATATTTTTTGTAGATCATGCAACATGGTTAAGTAAAGTTTGTAATAGGCATTTTGTGGAAGTTGCCAAGTGATAGTTGCAATATTGCTAATGTATTTTGAAGCAGACATGAGGTTGTCGAACCCAGTCTAGCGTAATTGTTGAGATTCTGGCTGTATGTGCTGAATATTTATGGAGTTTTGTGGAATAATTGTGGTATTCAAATGTGATATTTGAAGAATTGAGGATATATAATGTCGTTGTGGATAGTCAGATCCAACGTGATGTCGTGAAGGCAATAATATTTTTGGCATGAAAATTAAATACGAGATATAACTTGGAAGTGATAAAACTGTAAGACAACGTTCTATAACCCATATTAAACAATTTGTTAGGAAATTAAACAAATAAATAAAGTTGATAATACAAGATTTTCTGCGAATAATAATTAATGAAATAATAATCTGAAATTTGAGCATATTAATGATCTGACCTAATTAAATAACAAGATGTTCAGCAAAGAACATATAGCCTACTTTCTCCTAAATGTATGGGTATCTTTATGACTCTTTGTCCTCATCCCTAAAACAATCACCCCAACCACAATGTATTGTTTGTTTTCTTTTATATTGATAATAAGCCAGTAAGTGTCAAGATCAATATTATAAACTTTATGATGATTGAATAACAAAACTACTAACTTATTGTAATGCATTCACGTCCGTTAATCTCTATATTAAGCCAGCCTGCAAAATTAAGAATCTTCCGCCCCAATCACAGTAGGTGGTGCTGCGACCTATCAGTGAATTAATCTTTATCTTGTACGCCTATGCACTGCCATCGTAATGTACTACGATGGCAGTGTTCTATGGGTGTTGAATGAGTAGGCAGTTTAAAGTAGCCAAGAGGGAGGCGATCCAGCTGGCAGTGTTGAAAGGTATTCGGAGCGCGATCGTGGCTAATAGTTGAACTACCAGTATTACAAAATTGCCATACTTCAGGAGGCCAGCTCAGGCATTTACACAGCGTTATGTTTGGAACAATATTACCCACATAACCCACAAGAGGACAGCACCGTACAGAGGCATTAAGAAGGCTGTGGTTAATGACAACGTGTATCTAGTTCTTCTATTCTCCTTTTTCTAATTTCTTCTGTTTATGTGCGATGCTGGGACTGTGATTTTATTAATATACTAGTGTATACTTTATCCTCTCCTTTGAGCTAAATGACATTTTATTCAGTATCTGTGGAAAAAGCTCGTGCACATCATTTGTAAAAGAATTCAAGAAAAAAAAACCTAACTGTAGCAGTACTCGATCCCCAGTCAACTGCGTGTCAGACTAACATGCTAGCCCAGAGCTAACCGTAACCATGACGTCAGGTGTTCTTAACTGACATATTAGATACAAACTGTTGGCAAATAATGACTTTAAATAAACGATTTCTTCACTGCAGTACATCTTCATTAAAGATCATTTCATACAAAGTTTATATTATTGTATCAGTACGGTATATCACATACAACATACTAAAACTACTGAAATATAAGACAGGCACATGAGGACAGCTGCCATCTTGACGTGACACAAACGGCTCAGCTCTTTTAAGCCACTCATACTGTATAATATTATAATATTAAATTATAATAAATAACGGATCACGACCTTCAGGATAGCTTAAACCCCCCTAGGCTCGATAATCGGAATTGGTGGGTCTTAAGCTATTTATTAAAATGGTTGCATAATTCACACGGCCGCCATCCTGAAATGGCAGGCCGACCTTGAATTTTGGGTGAAAGACGCGTCCTATATAAAGGTATGTTGTCACCAAATTTGGTAGAGATCGGATGATTAGTTTAGCCGTAATTTGATTTTACGTTTTGAACATTTGAGTGGCCGCCATTCTGTTTTGGTAAAGATGGCGGCGATATAATGTATGACACTGAGGTGTCCTTTACTAGTGCTACCTCTGTACCAAATTTCGTTCAATTCGGTTTCACCGTGTTCGAATTGATAGGGGGGGACAGACATTCAGAGTACACACACTCACACACACACAGACACACACACACACACACACACAGACTCACACACACACATACACACACACACACAGACTCACACACACACATACACACACACAGACAGACACACTTTTTTCGCCCTGTGTTGATCTCATTAGTCTACTTTCATTTTTTGCAAAAATCGAAAGTAGGCTAAAAATCAGAATGACTAGATGATACAATAAAATCTACATAACCAGAAGAATAAAATTTAAATAAGTTGATAAATTAAATTTTGGAATAAATCAATGAATTAAATAAATGGATGAATTAAAGATTGGATAAATAAACTGATTTAAATAAATTAATAGACGATTGGATAGATGATGAATAACTGAATTAGAAGGTGATAATTAATTAAAGATGCTGATGATTAATGAATTAATATGGAATTAAATAAATTTAATTGAGATATAATTTAAGAAATTGCAACTTGAGTTGAGGAATTAAACAATTTGTATTGATGATTTAAGATGATTTAATCTGAAATAGAGGATAAAATAAGAATGTGTGAATAATTAGAAAGTATAATGAAGTGATGATAATAATAATTTTCATTTAAATGATTTAATGGTGATGAGTTAATGATTCTGACAGGAATATGTTGAAGTTTGAAATGAGAATGTGAGAAATATTTAATTTTGATGATGATGATAATGATGACCAATGAGCCGTGGATTTTCTTTAATTCACAAACAAGTAATTATGAATGACAATGTAATTAGTGTAAATTAATTATTCGATGTTTAGGAGCATTTTACTAACGTATTTAACATTTGAATTATGCCATGCAAGCCATAAATTGCGTGATATTTAAAATATGTGATTATAATATGTGTATGTTTAGACAGATTAATAACTTTTTCAAATCCACATTCATGATGTTAAATTAAAGAGAAATTAGGTCTCAGGTATCACAAATGTCAGTGACGAAAGACATAGTGCTACAGTGATCCTGAGAACCCAAGAGAACTTTAGAGATTTTTCTGTTTTATGTGGATGAAATATTTTTTGATTAGAAAAGAGATGGTTCGATTTTTGGACAATGACAATTTAACGTTGGCATTCGACCATACTCTCAGGTAGGAAGATTATTTAAAATGTCTGTCTGACTATCAAAGTGAAATAAATTTGTTTTTATCTTAGTTGTGATCTGATGATGGTGTGATTTTCCTTTTTCTTTCCTTGTCTTGATTAAGGCATAACCGGAAAGGATGTGGTTTGCTAGGAATTCAGTTGATGGCGCCCATTTATATTTGCATTATGTTTATTAAACTTAAGCCCGTAACGACCCTTGAGATACTTTGTCTCGTGTTACCCACTGCTTTTTCGATAACTCAGCTGAATTTCCGACACATTCCTTATTTGACTAGAGGTTCATTTAACTCCGCTCTGTCCTGGAACTCCAGGAATGCGATGTAATAGCAGATGGGTCATCGCATCCCCAGGACGAACGGGTACAGAGAGAGAGGGAGAATTGGCTTTACCCACCTGTGGGGCTTCGATTTTGTTTATTCTATGGAATCACATCAGATTTAGATTACTGAGAGATTGATCTCAAGTTCATTTAATTGTGTTACAAAATTTATTAAACTTAGTCAGACAATATACTTGTGTGCCCATTCCAGTGTTCATGTTAATCGTATTAGTATTATATCATGTTAGTTGTAAGTCATGTTTTTCCTATACCCAAGTGAATGCAGGAATTGAGACATTGTGATGTGTTGTTGTCTAACGTCTCTGAATAAAACGTCTATTGAAAATATAATTATGTTGCCGGAAGATTTAGCTAAGGTGTTAGGAGAGTTACAGAGTGGTATGTCTGGTATTGCAGAAACTATTTCTAAAATGGAAACGGAAGTTAAAGAACAGATAAATAGTTCAGAAGCTAGGTTAGAAGCTAGATGTAAAGAAAATGTGCAAGCATTACAGGCTAGTAACTAAGGCAATCTGAACGACAGTTTAAAGTCATTAGAGACCAGATTACAGTCAACTAATGAGGATAATTTAAAGTCATTAGAGACTAGATTACAGTCAACTAGTGAAGAAAATTTAAAGTCATTAGATACCAGATTACAGTCCAGTAGTAGGGATGAGTTGAAATCGTTACAGATGAGTAACGAAGCTAATATAAAATTATTACAGTCAAATAGTGAAGATAATTTAAAGTCATTAGAGACTAGATTACAGACTAGTACTGAAAGTCATTTGAAAGCTAGTGAAGCTAACTTGAAGGATAGTTTTAAATCATTGGAAGAGAAATTACAAGCTCGTAGTGAAGAAACTAACACAGAGTTGGAAAACAAGTTAACTAGGTTGGAGAATAGATTAACTTTAAAGAATAATGAAATGCTTAAGACTTTACAATTAGATATAATTGCAGTAAATATGAAAGGAGAGGAAAATGTTCAAATATTAAGAAAGAATATTATTGAATTAGAAAGTAGAGGAGAAGAAAACATTCTTACTTTAAGAACAGACGTTATGTCCATACAGAAAGACATTAAATCGGACGTAACGAAGTTGAGATTCGACATTGATGGTTTAGTGGCAGATGTAGGCAAAATTCAAGAGTGGTCTACCGAAGTATCTTTCGAAACTAAAATCAAAGGTCTAGAGATGAATCTAAGTAATGAGATTAAAGATTTAAAGTCAGTAATTGGGACCATTAAAGAGGAAGTCTTAGGAGAGTTTAATTCTAATTTAAAATCATTAGAGAATCAATTGCAGAAAGATATAAGGAAGATGGACGATGATATAGAGCAAAAGGTTAATGAAAACTTAGCTTTATTCAAAAATAGAGTCGGTGTAATCGTGGAAGAACGGTATAGTGAGGTCGATGCCGAAGCAAAAGAAAAACGTGCAGGATTAGATGAGAAATTAATCGCAGGTATGGCAAACTTAGAAGCGAGGTTTACGGAGAACAAGGAAGCGATGAAGATAGATTCAACTCTATTTAGGACAGATGTTGATCTGTTAAAGGAACAAGTCGCGTCAGTAAAGAATACATGCGAAGACAAGATTGACAAATTGAAAAACGATTTAGACGAGAGTAATAAAACGCAGAATGTTACGTCGCTAGATGAGTTGAAGACTCAGGTCAAGACCGTAGAGAAACTGGCAGAAGATAGGATAACTAAACTAGAATCTATGATTAACAGTTTCACCAGTCAAAATATTACATCAGGGGAAATATCGATAAATCAGACACCGATAGACCGCAGTATGAGTAATCAAGAAGTTAGCATGGGAGAAGACCGTCAAACGCAACCGAATGTGACATTCGAAAGGGCAAGTTCAACCCCTCAGGATAATCCGAGTTCGAATAGGAGTACGTTGGGTACAAGTGAACGATACTCAGGTCCAGTTACCATTATCAGAAATCTGGATGACAAACCGAGGAAGTTTTCTGGAAACACAGGAGTCACACCAGTCGAATTTCTGCGAGATATTCGAGACTACATGGCGGAACATAGAGTGGCCAAGGAAAGAGAGCTAAGGATAGTCGAACGCGCCTTAGACGGGTCTGCGTTAACTTGGTTTAGAGCATTCAGAAGCAATTTTGCGAATATGGAGCAATTTGCCATAGCATTCTTGAGGAGATTTTGGAGTGCAGAGGATCAACTGAACGTAAGAGCAGAAATGTACTCGAAGCGTTATTCTACGTCACATCCGACGCATTATGCCAATTATTTTACGTCACAGTTGGCTAAATTACAGTTTCTGATTCCTCCATTGCCAGAAGAAGAGCTTTTGCAAGCAATAGCGAGACAGTTACCGATTGAGGTACAGCGATCACTCATAGCGTCGGGAGCAAACACACTTGAGCACTATGACGACATTTTACGGCGATTAGACTATACAAGCGCTCAAGTTACGCCTAGAAATGCAAGAAACGACAATCGAAACCCGCAAGAGGTGAATGCGGTAGTCGTTGATAACGCAGCTCAGACGAACAGAAGAGATTCCTGGGAAAACAGAAGGAACGAAGGAAATCGAGGAAACATCCGTAACGTTCGTGGAAATGATCGATACAGAGGACCATATGAGAGGCCATACGATAAGGAAGCAAGAGACAGCCGATACAGAAATTATAATCAGAATTCCAGATATCAAGATAGGAATCGATACAACAAGAGATATCGTGGTAGAAACAACTGGAGCCAAGGTCAACAGTATAATCGGAACGACAGGCAGGAAGGCCGAAGAAACGATCCAAATGAAGGACGAGATAATTGTGAATATGAGAGGTCGAGGCAAGAATGTAGACAGCCTAGTGCACCACCCGAGGAGACAGTCAGAGATGTCAATCGAGCAAGCACGAGTAGTGAAGGAAGAAACAGACGTCAAAGTAATACAGAATCAAGATGCTAATCATTGGAAATCAATCATCATTGTTGAGAGTCAGAAAGTACCATCATGCTGAATAAGAGGATTGTAGAGCTATCGTGTACATGTGTTATATATAGAATGCCTGAGAGTGTATTTTTTTCTCAATCCTGATAAAAAAGGAGATGTACGGGAGAGATGTACCCGATACCTATTTGAGGCTATCGGCTACGCCAGCAGACATTGAGCCGTAGTTGAGATTATAGGAAGAGTTAAGAAAAGATAGCGCTCAGATCGAGTCAAGAGGAATGTCAGGATGACGTAGAAGGTCTAGGATCAAGAAGGCACTGACGTCTGTAGCGGATGGAATTATGGATGGAATTATGAAGCATTATTAAGATCTATATGGAACATGGTATTTAAACATCTCAGAAGAGGAGATATAACATGCATTATATATGGTAATAATTTGAAGGAAGTCAGATAACCCTTAAGTTATTTTATAACTTAATAGCCAAGATGATGGGGGTTCGAGATTGTAGTTGTGACGCAAGAGCACAGAGGTGGGGAGAACGTCACGTGACCGCGCCAGGCAGGTAAGGGTCATTGCAGTCCAGAGACAGGCAGTCTAGCTCAGTGAGCCAAGCAGTCGAGATCAGAGAGTCGAGCTCAGTAGCACACGCCAAGCGCATGGTACAGGTCGCACAGCGAACAGTTTTGTCACGGAAAGTGAAAGCGACAGTTTTTAACTTCACCGAGCAGCGAACGACAAGTAGGTCAGTGAGCCGGGCGGACATCCGCAGTAGGCAGGGTGAAGACCGGTCACCGGACCAGCTGTACAGGTCGAGCGGCATGAGGAGGCCGGGGTTTTAGAACAGCATTGCAAGTAGTTGGAGAACTTTATTCCAAGCTGCATTTCAACGCAGAACAGCATAGTAGAGCGACATGGCGAGGCCAGCTTTAGGCGGAGATGATTATAGCATTGCAGTAGGACCGTGCGGGTTAATTCCAATTTTATACGCAAGTATTATGACAGAAGCTGAACTTCATTACAACATTGAGTTGGAACGTTTATACAGCATTTGAATTATAAAAGCAGATAGTTACGAGATACTGCAACTGTGAACTTCGAATGAACATAGTTTTTCTTAATGACATTACGACTATGCATTTCATAACGCATTCCAAGTAACATTAACGATTTCAGGCAAACGGAATGTTGTAAGCATATGCACTTCTGAACATTAGCACGTGCATTAATGCAATTATTTCTTATGCAGTGTTATAAATTACCGAGTATGAACACAGCTACAGGGTGTTTCATAAACTTAGACACTCTCATATAAAATTTTATTTTATGAAAGTGAGACTTAACAGTTATTGGAGATTGATCTTTCAACACTCAAACAGAACATTGTATGGAACAGTGGCGTAACGTAGAAGAGGAATAGGGGGTCCACTGTTTCTATGAACTTTTCGTGAAGATTTGGACAATATCCGCTATGGATAACCAGAAGTTCATCATGTCGGAGTAAACGCAGACAGAGACGCGATGGCACCACAGAGCGATGGATTCGATTCCTGACGAGGAGGAGGTCCACCAGCTGATTCACTTGGGATTTTGAAGGCAATCGTCATTGCATGGATGGAAAGATATTCACGCCGATCTTTCGAGAAATTCATTACATAAAGAAAATCGACGATCTTTGAAATTTAATAACAGCTGATTATGAGAAGGTACTGTAAGAGTTATAACTTCCTGATACGATTATTTTCATGAATACTGGGCACACATGTATATTTTTCTAATAGGAGTGATACGATTGTTTAGACATGGTTTGACTTTATATGCTTCGAATTTTTGCTAGAATATGGCGAGACCATATGATATGGCAGGCATCCTTATACGATATTCTCACCATTGGTTGGCTTTATTAAGCAGATGTTTGGTCTTTTAGACATTTTTCCAGCAAGGATAGTTTCATGAATAGTTTTTTTATGTAACGAGTATTTCGAACTCGTGATCTGCAATTGATTATCTAAAATTACTTCGTCAGTTCATTGCATACTAGCGAGTGTGTATTATTCATCAGTAGGGATTTTTTCCATTGGATTGTTTGGAGATATTAAGATGTTATTCACTTTTGTGAATGAATATCGCTTTTATATGACAACTAGAGACTTGTTGATTCCTATCTGGTACATTCACTCATATAGTCTTCGAGAAGGGGTCTTTCGTATTTATACGATTGTATGGTGGTTACTCATCTTACCCATCGTTCAGGACACTATCATGTTAGTCGACGGGGCGAGGACTTTCGTATTTATACGATTGTACGGTGGTTACTCATCTTACTTGCCATTGAGGGACTCATTTTTATCATCCGAGTGTACGTGAGATTGTAAGTGAATCAAACAAGGAACTACTAGTCACATATCAGTCGAAATTTTGTTAAATAAAGTACAGATAAATGTCAGCAGGATTACGTTTTGTAATTCTTGTTTGCCAATCCAATATTTTGTTGCTATACTCTTTTGAGAGTACTTTCAGTTTAACAGCTGGTACAGTTGATGCTTTTGATGATTTTTATAATTTTGTTTGATACCTTTGAGAAGGATTTAAAGTAATTGAATCTTGTAAGATGAATCATTAATGGTCAGATTTATTTTAAGGCAGATCAGTATTGCAGATTTTGATATGAGAAATTATAGCACATTGGTGTTTTTCTGTGATGTGAATTATGAGAATTGTAAGAGAATTTATGCTATTTGAAAGAAGATCTTGAATTACTAAGGTAATATTTTTTCCAATCGTTTAAGAAGTTGTCTAGATGTGATCAGATTAATTACAGTTATTGGAGATTGTGTGCGTTGATAATTTGAAGCCAGTTATATATTTTTTGTAGATCATGCAACATGGTTAAGTGAAGTTTGTGATAGGCATTTTGTGGAAGTTGCCAAGTGATAGTTGCAATATTGCTAATGTATTTTGAAGCAGACATGAGGTTGTCGAACCCAGTCTAGCGTAATTGCTGAGATTCAGGCTGTATGTGCTGAATATTTATGGAGTTTTGTGGAATAATTGTGGTATGCAAATGTGATATTTGAAGAATTGAGGATATATAATGTCGTTGTGGATAGTCAGATCCAACGTGATGTCGTGAAGGCAATAATATTTTTTGGCATGAAAATTAAATACGAGATATAACTTGGAAGTGATAAAACTGTAAGACAACGTTCTATAACCCATATTAAACAATTTTTTAGGAAATTAAACAAATAAATTAAGTTGATAATACAAGATTTTCTGCGAATAATAATTAATGAAATAATAATCTGAAATTTGAGCATATTAATGATCTGACCTAATGAAATAAAAATCAGAATGACTAGATGAAATAATAAAAATCTACATAACCAGAAGAATAAAATTTAAATAAGTTGATAAATTAAATTTTGGAATAAATCAATGAATTAAATAAATGGATGAATTAAAGATTGGATAAATAAACTGATTTAAATAAATTAATAGACGATTGGATAGATGATGAATAACTGAATTAGAAGGTGATAATTAATTAAAGATGCTGATGATTAATGAATTAATATGGAATTAAATAAATTTAATTGAGATATAATTTAAGAAATTGCAACTTGAGTTGAGGAATTAAACAATTTGTATTGATGATTTAAGATGATTTAATCTGAAATAGAGGATAAAATAAGAATGTGTGAATAATTAGAAAGTATAATGAAGTGATGATAATAATTTTCATTTAAATGATTTAATGGTGATGAGTTAATGATTCTGACAGGAATATGTTGAAGTTTGAAATGAGAATGTGAGAAATATTTAATTTTGATGATGATGATAATGATGACCAATGAGCCGTGGATTTTCTGTAATTCACAAACAAGTAATTATGAATGACAATGTAAATAGTGTAAATTAATTATTCGATGTTTAGGAGCATTTTACTAACGTATTTAACATTTGAATTATGCTATGCAAGCCATAAATTGCGTGATATTTAAAATATGTGATTATAATATGTGTATGTTTAGACAGATTAATAACTTTTTCAAATCCACATTCATGATGTTAAATTAAAGAGAAATTAGGTCTCAGGTATCACAAATGTCAGTGACGAAAGACATAGTGCTACAGTGATCCTGAGAACCCAAGAGAACTTTAGAGATTTTTCTGTTTTATGTGGATGAAATATTTTTTGATTAGAAAAGAGATGGTTCGATTTTTGGACAATGACAATTTAACGTTGACATTCGACCATACTCTCAGGTAGGATGATTATTTAAAATGTCTGTCTGACTATCAAAGTGAAATAAATTTGTTTTTATCTTAGTTGTGATCTGATGATGGTGTGATTTTCCTTTTTCTTTCCTTGTCTTGATTAAGGCATAACCGGAAAGGATGTGGTTTGCTAGGAATTCAGTTGATGGCGCCCATTTATATTTGCATTATTTTTATTAAACTTAAGCCCGTAACGACCCTAGAGATACTTTGTCTCGTGTTACCCACTGCTTTTTCGATAACTCAGCTGAATTTCCGACACATTCCTTATTTGACTAGAGGTTCATTTAACTCCGCTCTGTCCTGGAACTCCAGGAATGCGATGTAATAGCGGATGGGTCATCCCATCCCCAGGACGAACGGGTACATTATGCCCCTCATCACGGCGGTAGGTGGGAAACTTGTGTTAAGCTTACTAAAACAGGTTTTAGGTAGTCGTATTCTAACTTATGAAGAATTTAACTCACTATCTATTCTGATTGAAGGTGTTGTTAAATCTCGTCCGTTGACCCTGCTTTCTAATGACCCCGATGACTTGCTTCCATTAACACCTGATAACTTCCTTATAGGCACCTCTCTTTCTGCCCCCCCCCCCCCCTTCCTAACTCTTATACAGATTCTAATTTACCGATCGTTTGGCGTAAACTTGAAGCCCTTCGTAATTATTTCTGGAAGAGGTGGAAATTGGAATATTTACCTTCTTTACAACTGAGACAGAAGTGGCTTCTTTCTAATCCCGACATCAAAGTGGGGAACCTGGTACTTGTTAGGGATGCTTCCCCCTCTTCCCCCCCCCCCTCCCCCCCCCCCCCCCCCTACAGTGGATCTCTGGAAGAGCGATCGAGTGTTACCGGGAAGGGATGGAATAATCAGGGTAGTTAGGATCAAGACCACAAATGGGCATATTACAAGACCCCTATCTTTAATTGCCCCCCTCCCTCTCAACCTTTAACATTGTGTTTCTGCTCTCTGTTGGTGTTTCACCCCCCAGTATGGTGTATTCATTGGAATACACAGTCTGTCAGAGTTAGCTCTTGCTGCTCTTTGCTTTAATTTTCTTTAATTCCTTCTTCCCTTTTTCGCAGACACCTTACGTTCTATTTTCTCCGTGAACTTGCTTATGTTTTTTATAAGTCTGTTCTAGATATATATCTTCCATTGACAACTTAGTGGCATCTAGCAGCTAACCACTGAAGTTCCTCAATATCTCCATGCTCAAGAGGACTTCCTCATCAAACCACCAGGCGTCGTCATTGTCGCCAGCTATTATCTCCATGAATACTGCTTCATGAAGAAAATTCGCATCTATGAAGAATCTTTTATTTTGTCATGTTGTATATTATGCTGTATACTCTTTTGTCCCTTACCCCCTCTCCCCCTTCTTCCCTTTCCCCTTCCCCGTGCCTACCTACCACTGTCGTGTGAGGTATCGCTCGCTCTCACTTATCATAGTTCGGCCGTCAAGTACAGTGCAAAGCCCTCCCCGGGCCAGTCTCTTTTCTTAACGCCATGTCTATTCTGTAAATCCAACCGTCACCAGCAACCATCGCCTGCTCGGCATGAAAGAGAGCTAAGTACAAACTTCAATGTTTTAAACACATTTTAATAGATTTTTAAATAGCTAAATGCTTTTTAATTCAATTTTATAGACAGTGTGTGGAATTGCTAAATGTTGTGCAATAACCGTCTTCGAGGGATTTTCCTTTGTCAGGCTATGGATATCAAAACTAGCTTTCTAAGATGAAATGTAGTACTTCTTGTACAAAATAACTGGGAATACTATCTCACAACGAGGGATTTCATTCAAATAACCCACTGTATATAAAACTTAACTTTCCTCCGAGGGGTTTCTATTACCCCATTTAACAGTTATCACAAATCTAGAACTTTCTATGGCAAACAATCTTTCTACTATTCAAGCAATCTTGTATTTTCCACTCCAATTATGGGAATACTTTTCCTCACAGAGGAATTTACGTTACATAAACTGCAGGTCAACCCCTAATTTGCTTTCCACCGTGGGAACTTAACCGCATTATTTTACTGCAACCTAAAAACTCTTCAACGCAATAAACTGATTCAAGTTCAAATTCTACTAAGTGTTCTTCATAACTGCAATAAATTTCTCCTGTTTTATGAACTTACATACATTGCAATAGTTAAGTTTTTAAAATTGTCAACAAACTATCAGTGCTTCAAATTGTGTGTGCTAACTATCTTCCGCGCCGCGTTCTACGAGAGCAATTAAACTGGCCAGAACATTATATTCCCACCCTCCTTTTCAAAACACCCTCTACTAACAAAATTCAAATTAACTTATGAACCTAGCTATTATTCAACGAGGCTTCGCCAAACCTTAGGCGCCCTCCCATTTTTTTTCTATTTAACACTAATTAACTCTGTTTAAATATAAGAAGTTGTAGAAAATTCTTTTTAATCTTTCTTTATTTCCTGCTTGTTCAGGATTCGTGTATATCTAAGCTTACTCTTGTACCTGTTTGGTTTTTTCTCTTCAGGTTTCGTTAATACGACCTGTATATCTTTGTATTTCAAATATTGTTAAATTCAGCGCGAAATAGCGGTAATCTCCGCTTTTAATTTTCTGTTTTCCTTTCCCTTTTTTCCTGTCACTATCAGGATTTAATCTATTTGTCTGTACCCTTTAAGCTTGTCAAAAGTGCAGTCAAATGACGCTTGTAATTTATCTAATCTGAAAGCCTTACAATTGCTATACAATTTATTGTTCTCAAAAGCTTAAAAAAACAATTTTAAGCACATTTTAAAACCTTTGTACAGGTTTAGTGTTTGTAGCAAGTTTGAAACTTGTACCCAATTTAGCATTGTTTACAAATGGTAAATACATTATTATTAGGTCTAAGACCTTTGTATTTTACAACCAATTGTTATTCTTAATTCAACCTAAAAGCAAAACTTAAATGTTGTTATTCAGTTCACCGTTTGACATTTTTAAATAAATTATTTGGTTTCCTTTGTTCGTTATCTTTCTCAGTGGAATAAAAACTAAGCAGGTCCTTATCTTCCCTGATTCTTCCTCCAAACTTAAGTTCCCCTTACTAAAACGTATAAGTCCTCAAACAATAAAGTCTTTACTACTTGCTGCATTTAAACTAAAACTTCAAGTAACAACATTTTCAAAGTTTCTTTTGGTTATCATAGCCAATTCTAGCCAACCATTAAAACAAATAAAACTCGCTCCACCAGCTACCTATTTGTAGAGATTTCCTCGCTGGTTCATGGTTCGCTTTCATAATTCCAAGTTTGTTTAAGTGAGGTCAGAGGTTTCCTCTTTTCTAAACTTTTAGTCGGCACCCTGCTGGATAAAAGCTTAGTTGTCCTAAAATGCAACAATTGGTATTCATCTAAGATTTTTACAAAAAACAACAACATCGCTCAAATAGCTAAAGTTGCTTTAACTCTTCCCACTCTGGAAGCATTCGATTGTTTTGCCCGAGATCCAAAAGTGCCCAAAAACACAATTATTATTATGAATTTAAATCTTTCCAGCAATCTTGAATGCCTCATAAATACTAATATTTCTAAAGGGAAAGTTAGTACATATTTAGCCTATTTTCAGTTTTGAAAAAATAGGCTTATGAGATCACCTTTTGTCCGTGTGTGTGTGTGCGTGTGTGTGTGTGTGAGGTGTGTGTGTGTCCCCTAATAACTTCTAAACGGCTGTAGCGATTACAATGAAACGCGGTAAGATCATAGCACTATTCTGGCCGACCCCGACCGATCCCTTCAAATTTTATTCTGTCTCACCAATCCAACATGGCGGCAGTGCGAATTATTTCACCAGCATTCAGTATCTCCGAAACTATTGCCGATATCGCCCTGAAATTGTGTACGGTGTTAAGGGTTCTACTATAAGTTCACCTATGAGACTTTCGAAAACCTGATTACTACAAAACCAACATGGCGGCCAAGCGAAGTTGAGAGTTTTAAATAGACTTCCCTCGCGATTTAACTATCCAAAGGTAATTAAACTTGGTACAGCAAATGTTTATGCATATTGTAATGCACTGGAGTCTTATTTAGTTGAATTGTTTACATAACCTCAAAATGGCGACTGTGAGAAATATTTCACTGACATTCTATATCTCCGAAACTATTACAGATATCACCCTAAAGGTTTGTACGGTGATACAGGGTACTGATACAAGATTATCTATGTATATTTCATAAACCTCTCGAGTACAAAACGAACATGGCGGCCAAGTGAATTTGAAACATTTCAATAGACTTTTCTCGTGAATTAACTCTCTGAGCGCAGTTAAGTGTGGTACAGTAAATTATTTTACATATTGTAATGCACTGGAATCTAATTTAGTTCAATTGTTTACATAACCTCAAGATGGCGGCTGTGTGAAATTTTTAAATTAAGTTTTTATTTCTTGTGTCGTATGCATGCGACCGAAGTGAAAGTCTGAATAATGTACCTAGGCAATAATTGTGCTTGAATGGTACATAACTCTATGGCCTATACAGTACATATAACAATCCAAAATGGCGAGCATCCGAAACATTTAGACGGTTCTCAATATCTATGAATCTTTTACAGCAATCAAACTGATTTGTTTATGTTCATAGAGGCTATGAACATATTTCAGTAACCTGGTGAGCACAAATCCAACATGGCGGCGACGCGAAGTATAAATATTTAAATGGACGTTTCTCACGAATTAACTATCCGAGTGCAGAGAAACGTTGCATGTTAAATGCTTACACAAATGTTAATCCACTGGCATCTAATTTATTTCAATTGTTTGCATAATCACAAGATGGCAGCTGTGTGAAATTTTAAAATCTCGTGTTTTCTTTTTGTGTTCTAATCATGCGATAGAAGTTTGAATACCACACGTACACAATAATCTTAATGTAACAGTGCAAAAATAATAATCCAACCTGGCGACCATCTGAAATATTTAGACAGTTCCCAATATCTACGAATATATCACAACCTTCAAAATGAAATTTTGTATGTTGATAGAGGCAATTAACATGAGTAGGATATATGAAAATAGGCTGTATAGTTCTTCACGGAACTACTTGTTTTTTCTCGGCTCACTTTGCCTTGCCAGAGTGCCACCGGTCCCCATAGTACCGGAATACCGGCTCGAGAGGGAAATGTTCAATCCCTGAGCGCTTCCAGGCAACCTCAATTCACGCTGCGCTCTCCGCCTGTCTTAGACAGGCCTCCGCTAAAGTTAGGTTCCTCCTAGTCATGGCACTGCCAAATTCTTCTTTAACTTATTTAAACCTTAGTGCTGG
Organism: Meconema thalassinum; assembly: GCA_946902985.2. NCBI lineage: Eukaryota > Metazoa > Arthropoda > Insecta > Orthoptera > Tettigoniidae > Meconema > Meconema thalassinum. Next base: position 345,443,969 of record OX336388.2, read on the forward strand.
ATTCTCATCCTATCTACCAATACTTGTCTCCACGTCGAAACCCATCTCCTTTTCTCTCCTATCATCATCCCTTAGGTAGTGTTAATCCTAAGCTAAAACCTACCATACGCCATCTTGGCCAAGTAGAACAATGTCTTAATGAGATCTGTGTTGATATGTTTAGGGATTTAGAAATAAATGAAAGGCAAGAGACCAAGAGTTTGACCAAGGAAGAGACGGATCGAGCAGGTTAGAAATGATCTTGCAGAGAGAGATCTGGATTTACAGCAAATTATGGAAGAGGAAACATTCGTAGAGAGAATTAAATTGAGAACGCTCTCCGCATCGGGAAACTTGAATCGGTTCAAGAAGATGATGATGATCATGATGATTAACGATGGTTCTATCTTGGACTAATCAAAGAATCGTTGACAATGGATTGAAATCACCTGATTTAGATAGTACATTCCAAAGTAAATGAAAGAAAAATAAAACAGACCCATCTCAGAGATCCCTAAGAATCTCTAATTTTGAAAATTTCTAGACGCAATATGTTATGGGATCAGTTGTAACTCCACAGGGGAGAGAGCACCACTCAGCAGGGTAATAAAATTAAATAAATTGATTTTGAATAAGATTGTGTAACTGATGCCGGCCCCGTGGTGTTGGGGTAGCGCGCCTGCCTCTCGATCCCCGGCTCCGTCAGGGATTTTAAAACTGACGTGAGGGTTGGAACGGGGTGCACTCAGCCTCGTGAGGACATTTGAGTAGCTGTCTGACAGTGAGACAGCGCCCCGATCACGAAAACCAAGATTAACGGCCGAGGGGACCCGAGGTGCTGATCACGCGTCACCCCAATATCTGCAGGCCAAATGGCTGGGCAGCGGTCGCTTGGTCGGCCTTAGCCCGTCATGGGCTGTATAGTGCCAGAGGTTGACTTTTTTTTAATGTGTAACTGATTTATATTTTTTATTTGAGTCTAATAATTAACACTCCTCTGTAGGCGGTCATGGCATTTGCCTGGAGTAAAAGTGGAAAACCATAGAAAACCACTTCCAGGATATTTGAGGTAGGAATCGAACCCACCTCTTCTCAGTTTTGCCTCACGAGGCTGAGTGTACCCCGTTCCAGCTCACAGACCAAAATTAAATTTCTTGGCAGAGCCTGAAATCTTATCCAGGCCTCCACGGTGACAACCAAGAATGGTAGCCACTACACAACGAGGCAGACTCATCTGACAGTCTACCTTCTACGGTCTCATGTTACGTTGTTGTTGTTGTTGTTGTTGATTTGAAAGGATTATACACTTGTACTTGGGGGTATGTTATATGTATGCGATGATCTGTGTTGTTGTAGTGTCTGTTAGAGTGTGTGTATTAGTTATTCAGGTAAGGATTGGGAAGGAGACGGTCATGGCCTTAATTCAGGAACCATTCCGACTTTTGCTTGGATCAGAAGTGGGAAACAACAAAAAGAAAAACATTTTAAGACAACCAAGGTTAAATTCTGTCTCCAAATTGCACATAAAAGTCTCTCCAACAGCCAAGAATGCTAGCCTTCAGCACACAATGGCTCAGTGATAACCCGCACTGTATCAAATTTCTGCATCTTTCCAGCTCTCGCAGTACGCTGGGAAAGCAGTCTCCTTTCAACTTAGTGTTTGCTCGCAAATGAATTGTTTAAACTTGTAACAAAATTCAATCATCAATCACACGTTATAGCATGTATGTGTGTTGAGGATTCAAAAAAAAACAACATCTCAGTCATCAGCCCAGTGTAGTTACGTGTAGTCATCAGTCGCGTTTATAATAGATAGCTATTAGCCCTGTATATTTGGGTGTGTAAAATACTTTGCAACATCTTAGTTCTCAACCACGTATACCTGGGTGTGCAGAAAACTTTGCAATATCGCTGTCATCAGCTTTGTAAACTTGTTGTGTTTAAGAAAGGTTTAAATACATCTTAAGATAATGTTAGGAAATGTTATTAAATATTATCTAATTTACATGCACCGTGTTCTTGTGTAAGTTGTCAGCGCTGGTTAACTAACATCTACCGTTATATTATAGTGGGTTAAAAGGCTAAAATGCTGTCATAGATTTGGTATCCTAGACCTCAGTTACCCTAATACCGTCGGGTCGAATAAGAACAAGAGTTGTCCAAGAGAGATCGACACGTAAGAGAATTCTGTACAGGTAAGTGATACCTATTCTATGTTGTTGTTTGAGTCTTCAGTCTTTGACTGGTGTATTGTAGCCTCCAGGCCTCCCTGTCCTGAGCTAATCGTTTCATCTCCACATAGCTACCACTCCCTATACTCTGTGAGCTGCCAGAAGGGGATTGACAGTTCTGGTCTCGCCATGTGGTCTGAGAACGAGATTGCCAAATTGTACAAGCCAGCGATACGACTGACCAGGCACTGACGCACGTGGGCTGTAATATTGCAACGCAGAGTATTATGACATCAACTATGCGAACATGGATTGGTTAAGAGGCAGAGGGGTGATGACTGACGTGGAATTTCCGGCGAAATGTCAATCCAATTCAGGCAGCTCACAGAGTATATCTGTTTAACATATTCCTACCTTGGTCTACCCCTACAGTTCTTGTCCTCAACCAATCTTTCTATAATTATGTTTCCTATTCCCAAAACAGAATAAAATCTCTAGTTGTGAAACCTAAATCTCTTAAGGTCAAAGTCTACCATGCTATCCAATTAGCCACAGGGTCACACTTCAGGGCCTTATCCGACATCGTAACCATTTAAACCCATGTACTGTGCCCATTTGTGTATTGGCACAAGTGAACTCTGGACCATTTATAGAAGAATATGATGGCGTTTTATAAAGACTGCAAGAAGTCATGAGGGAGATTTCGTTGGTAAATAGGCTACAGAAACACTGCAGGATACGCAGATGGCTTATTAAACACTTAAAGTGACATTAGGCCTGACAGTTTAAGTGAAAAGGGTCGTTAAAGAAGCCATTAATGGAGCTAGGAAATGCAGAGTTGAAGGACAATAACTAACACTCGACATTCCAACGAGTAAGCGATCCAGCGAGAAATTATTACTTTTCGAGTGTGACATTGATAAGAAAACTATTTTCTCAAGAGCATACTTGAAACGAGGCCCCGGAAAACGATGAACCAGCGAGAATTCGTGTATACAAAGAAGGAACTCCCCACCATTAAACTTAACAAGATAAACTCCCCACGTTAATTACATCTGAAGTCGAACCAGAATTAGGGACAGCATAAATCGGAGGGTTGGTAAACCTGAAATAAGGTACTTCAGAAAGTCGAAGCTAAGAAATACGTCATTGGAATGTAGAGCGGAATAACACAAGTGGAGGCAGAAGAAATCAGGCCGACCCCGCAGAGTGAATAAGAACTATTTTAATTAATTAAAAATTAACCTGTGAACAAATTCCGTTCCGCCAGTAGGAAATTGTAAAGTTATTACAAATTACACTTGGATATTAAATATAGACTAGATTAGAGCCAGGAGTCAGAAGTTGAACTCCCGAAGTTGTCAGGGACTAATTTCCCCCCCCCCCCAAAACGAATAAATAAGGCTTTAAGTTCAAGCCAAAGCATCAATTTCATCAGTTGAGCGAGACGCCTCGGTGGAGGTGCTACTTACGAAGAGTTCACCAAGTATATCAGTCTGCGAGAAGCCTCGGCGGAAGGCACGTTATACGCAAGTCATCAAGTAGATCATTTAGATCAGGGGTCTCCAAACTTTCCAGCCTTAGGGCCATACTGATTACTCCAGTAAGTTCCGAGGGCCAAAACCATATTATCATTGTTGCCGGTGGTAAAAAGTGAAATAGTCCACTGATGAAAAAAAAAGTCCGAAAAAGTACGCAACGTTGAATAAAGGCTGCAAATCGGACTAAAGTCCGCAAAACGGCAACACTGCATATTATTAATTTTCCTGTCATTATCTGTAATTTCTGTAGATTAGTCGTAGAGTACGAACCATGAGGAGTAACGTGACACGACATCTGGTGGACACAAGCGGAAATAGGTAGTACCTTCTATCGCTAACAGATGGAGCTAATAGCACGTACAGAGTAATCTCGTTGGTTCGAGAGAGATCTGGTGTCTTCCACTCACTTCTAGATGGAAGTAATTGGAATATATAAGAAGGCTAGTTGCGCAACCACAAGTCAGTTCCTATGACACTGTTGTGAAATAAAATAGTGCGTACCTCCTTAAAACGTGTTTGTGCGTGTTTAAGTTTAAGACATCTTTGTAACAGTATTTTGATTTGAATTGTTGCTTTTGTGTGTGATTTAGTAGTATGGAAAAGAAGCGAAAAATTGATAGTGAATGCAGAAAATTCAAAGTTGAGTGGAACATTCAGTATTTCGTAATTGAGTCCAGTAACAAGGCGGTATGTTTGATTTGCAATGAAAGCATAGCCGTTCTCAAGGAATATAACATTAAACGTCATTATGAAACAAAACATTTTCAAAATTACTCAAAATATACAGGAAGTTTGCGGACAGAAAAATTCGAAGCTATGAAGCGCGGGTTGAAATCGCAGCAATCTTCATTTACAAAACTCAAAACCGAACAAGAGGCTGCAACTCGTGCCAGCTTTCGTGTGGCTCTTGAAATTGCAAAACGTGGAAAACCATTCACCGATGGAGAAATGATCAAAAATGCATAATTGCAGCAGCCGAAGAAATGTGCCCTGAAAAGGTAAATTTATTAGAAACTGTCAGTATGTCAGCAAACACTGTGGCTCGAAGGGTAGAAAACATCGCTGAAAATATATCCTCTCTACTGTTCGACAAAAATGGAGATGTTGAGTGGTTTTCTTTGGCCTTGGATGAGTCAACGGATGTGTCAGATACTGCTCAGGTGTTGATTTATATTCGAGGAGTAGATAAAAGCTATGAAGTGCAAGAAGAACTTCTTGATATGTATAGTATTCATGGCACAACTATTGGTACAGATATTTTTAAAGGAGTTGAAATGGCCATTAATCAAAAGAACCTTCGATGGAAAAACTTGAAATGTATTACAACTGATGGAGGCAAACACATGAGTGGGAAAGATAAAGGAGTGGTCGCTCTTGTGTCAAAGGCTGTAGAAAATGACGGTGGTTCAAAACCATTAGTCTTACATTGTACCATTCATCAACAGTCTTTGTGCGGAAAATGTTTGGATATGTCTGAAGTTCTGAAACCAGTCATATCAACTGTTAATTTTATGAGATCTTTTGGGCTGAATCACCGACAATTCCGACAATTTATTGAAGAGATTGGAGAAAATGACTTACCTTATCATACTGCCGTACGTTGGCTTAGTTGTGGGAAAGTCCTTCATCGCTTTTTTGAACTTAGAGCAGCGATCGAAAGTTTTTTGAATGAAAAGCATCTCCCTCTTACTGAATTACAAAACAACGCATGGCTGTGGAAGTTAGCATTCTATGTTGATTTTACAAAACATGTGAACGAACTGAATTTGAGATTGCAAGGAGAAAACCAGCATCTTCCTGATTTATACACTAATATCAAATCATTCCGGAAGAAATTGATACTGTTTCAATCACAACTACGAAGTAAATGTTTTTCACATTTTAAAACATGTGAAATATTCAGCCACACCACTGAGACTGAGTTTCCTATCGATTTTGCAATCGAAACTTTGAGTGCTTTGAAAATAAATTTTGACACTCGTTTCTCGGACTTCGATGCCTTTGCGAATCAAATTACGATTTTTCAGGATCCTTTTGATACTGACATTGAAACCCTAGCCCCGGAACTTCAAATGGAAATAATTGAACTACAGTGCAGTGATATAATTAAGAACAAATATCAAAACTCATCTTTGTTGGAAATTTATAAGAGTCTTCCACTGACACAATTTGGTAATTTGCATAAATTTGCTCGTGGGCTGTTTTCTGTTTTTGGTACTACTTATTTGTGTGAGAAGACCTTCTCCAAAATGAAGTACACAAAAAATGTTTACAGATCTAAATTAACTGATGAGCATCTTAAATCTCTTTTAATAATTGGTACAAGTAAAATTAGTCCACAACTACAAACTATTGTCAGTGGAAAATCTCAATTACATAAATCTCATTAGTATTTCATATGTCTGCATGTTGTACATGTCTTTACTTTACAATTCTGTGTTTCTTTATTCAACTTATCACAAAAACAATAACAATAAGCCTACAACAATGTAATGAGTAGTTAGCCCATCACCATATCAATGTAGATGTCATATTAATAATTATTCAACATAAAATTAGAATACTTCAGTAAACTAAATTTAATTTGCCTTAAAAAAAATATGTTCTCTAAAAGGAGTTTTCAAGTATGCTAGCTCTCCGCGGGCCGGACAAAATCTGTCCGCGGGCCGGATGTGGCCCTCGGGCCGTAGTTTGGAGACCCCTGATTTAGATCATAGTTGGCAATTTTCAACAGTACACCACGCTATAAGCAGGTCGCGCTGTTCGACAAAAGTAGTCGGATTCAGTTGATCAAATATGTCGGCGAGATGTTACACCAATACATTGCAGAAATAGTGCGATTCCAGACCAAAGTGTTGGTCTCGGTATTCAGTAAAGCTCAAAGACGTTAGACAGAGTAATGGACTCTGAGCGAACGCAGAAAAGACTATTAACATTGATAACAGAGGACTGCAAAGTAAATAGGAATCGAAGAGAAATAGTAAATTTATCGAGCGGAAACAGGCAACGTCACGCAAAAATAAAGACAGTTCAAACAATTAACGCCTAGAGGGACGTCAAAGAACTTTGTAAAAGTAAGATCGCACAGTATAAAGAACACTATAAGAAATACGAGTGTAAAGAAGCGAAAAAGCAGTTAGAATAGAAAGGTAAAAAGTATATGGTCTTCGAACTGGAAGCCAAAATAGAGTGCTAAAAGTTGCGATAAGTAGAGTGAGGGAACGAAGTGGCAGCAAGCATCATAAATATTGACCCTTAAACAAATAGGCAAATTAATTGAGGAAGCCACGCACTATAGACAAACTCCAAGGAAAGACTTACCAGAAACAGGAGTAGGGGCAAACACACGTCCAATGCAGAATAGGAGATTATCTCAGGATCACCAGCGCCGTGATGTTTTTCACCGCAGTACGCTGAGATTTGGGTTCGTGTGCAAGTGTAAATAATAGTTAAGTGAAATTTTGTAGTTTATTTATTTAATTACTTCGATTCATAAGCACAGCAAAAAGAAACATAGGAAACAAAACCAAAGGTTGATAGAATATCATACAATGTAACTCAAATCTCAGATCACAAACTAAACAATATCAGCCCAAAATTGAGCAACAGTAACAGCGCTGTCTGAAGCATCAACAAGCTCTTGTGTGGAACATGATGTAGGACAACTAGGACAGTTAATTAAGTGTTTAGTTGTCTGTTCCTCCCCGCAGTCACACAAGGTGGAAGATTCCTTCAAAAAGCCCCATTTGAACAGGCTATCCTTAGTTCGTCCGACGACACTCCTGAGCCGATTTAAGGACTTCCACACACTCCAGACTTGATTTCCACCAGGAGGAAGGTTCTCGGAAGGAGCTATCCAATCATTACACTCAGATCTTGCTGTCCACTGAGATAATTTTGTAGTGTAATAAGTGTTAAGAAAAAGCATAGTAATAATGTGTCAAGATATGTACGTGTGTACATTTGAAGACCACAAAATGGAAAAGGTCTATTTTAGTGTAGAAATGTGTTGCTGAAGAAATGAAAATGGGTGAAGGCATCCAAAAGCCAGCTCATAAGCCGAGCGGCAGAAAGGGTGAGTGAAAAATATTTATTATATTAAATGATTGTGTCACGCGCTAATCAGTGAATTTAAAAATGTATAAAACGTATACACCAGTGAATGAACAAGTAATGTTAAAATGTAAAGGAAAAGCCGCAAAGATTGTTTGCAGAAATGTAAAGGATAATTATTGAAGTGCTAAAATGATAATAATAATAATGGAAACCCGTAAAATGAATAATTAACAATGAAAAGTCAAATTTGAGAGGAGGAATCGAATATAATAATTTTACTGGCAAGTAAATTACGCCAGATAAGTGAAAAGTAAAGTAAAATGAAACAAGCACCATAATAATAATAATAGATGTTGAGTTTTTATACTCCGAAAATAATCAGTTTTGAGTTTTTATACTCCGAAAAATTAGTATTGAATTGAATAATTGCATTCCGAAAGTAAATAATGAAACGATAAGAATTAATGAGAATGGAAATAATAAACTCGAGTTGAAATTATTAAAACAATTGAAATAATTGAAGTAATTGAAGTAATTGTATAATTGTATATCTCTGGGATACCTTAAAAATAATAAAGATATAACGCTATTCAGCTAATAAACGTAATGAGTTAATGTAATTGGTGATAATCGAACACATTGGAAATGGATTGTGAAATTATGAACCATAGGCCATGTTGAAAGTAAAATGTCGAAATAAAGACCAGTAAAGGTAAATGCCACGATACGAGTGAAGTTGAGTTGTCGAACATACTTGTAGTATGCGATGAAAGTCCAAGTTATTTAAAAGTTGTGTTGACAAAAATGGGCCTATAAGTAATGAATGAAAAGTTTGAGAGATCAGCAAAGGTATTAATTGTCGGAAATCGTCGGTATTATTGTTGCTTTACGAGGGTTTGACCCGCTTGGGGGACAGTAGATTCCGCCCAAGGCAGTATATTGCAGTGTAAGACCTGTTGAGGCTTTGCTAAATGTGTGTGTATGAATCTGGAAGTTATAAGAGGTTTCTACGAGATATCATAAAACTGGGGAAGCGCAGAGGAGTTTCCAAGCCTAGTGTCATATAACCCATCCTTTTGCCAGCATCGTTGTTGTATCCGACCAAATAAAAGTATGAGCAATGAATGGAATGATAGGACAGAAGCGAGGAATAATAGGGTTCCCTCGTTTTCTACCTATAAAAAGGACGGAATCAAGGCATGATCGAGATCTCTAGTTGTCTGCCTAATAAATATGTAATGCGTCGTGATCTCTAATTATGGCATTGGTTATAAGGAAATGAAATAAATGATAAGTAAGGCAGGGAATAAAAAGTTGAAATAACGTGTTAACTTGGATGATCATACGCCTTTTAAGAAAGGAAGTAAACATTTGAAAAGTCGCGAGGAGAATTAGTGAGGCGGAGACAGAGTCATAAATCTCAGCTAAGTTAAAGTGAGGGGAGAGTCTCGCTACCGTGCAGACCTTCTTAGACCGCGAGGGGTGAACGAATACAATAGGCGCTTTGTGTACAGAAGTGGTAAGAGCTGAATGGATATTAGTAAATGATAACGGAATATGCAAATATGTTAATTATAGGTGCCATAGGGTTATAAATTAAATAATTGTGTTGGTGGATCTTCAGCAATCATACCCACATTAAGCTTGAAGGAATTCTATAATACTTGACCATAGTAGTCAATGAATAAGTTTGTTAATAAATATTCGATTCTTGCCTAAAGAAGATGTATTAAACAATACGGGTAAACTAATAATTGGGTTTGTAAGCAAACTAAGTAATGAAAAAATGATAGCACATGATACATCATTAACAGACCACCCTAAAGCATGAAAGAATTATGTTGAAAGGATGTGAGTTCGGGACAAGGCAGGTTTAATAATTGGTGATTTGTTGTGTAAATATTTAAACCTAAGGCTTAACTGTAAGAGTTAATATAGCTTGAAGGTGATTCAAAGTAAAATAAATGTAAAATGAAAAACCAGAAGGGATTATAATGATACGGTAAATGTTCGTAAAGCCTTAGCGTATATTTTTTATGAAAAGATAGGCATGGCCTATGTCTTAAGAAAATGTTGTAAGAAAGGGAATTTTGTATTGATATTCAAATATAGATATCAGCTGAACAAGATAGAGCTATAATATAGAGTTACATGATTTTTCTTTGAATTTATGGATTTTTGATTTTTGATGATTTTTGGATTTTCCCAAAAATATTGATGTTTATGTAATTTGTATTTGTTCCTGGGAGTTTTAGTAAATAAACTGATATTGATTTTAACATGTTTAGTTTTTAATGTAGTCTTGTAGATCCTAAAGTGCTTTCATATCTGAATGTGAGATCATGTTGTGGGCTGAACGTAGCATACCTCGAAGCCGCAACAGCAAGCCAGGTCATGATCAAGCATTATCCTTGTGATATGGGTACAGTACATGATGTTTCTGGAATCTGCTTGATTACCTATGTCATTGTAGCGGCATCGGTGGCGTAGTTGGTAGCATGCTGATCTGCTGTGCCCAAGATAGCGGGTTCAAACCCGGCCGAAGTCGTCGGATTTTTAAGAGCGTTAAAATCCTTCAGTATGCCTTAATTCAAAGGGAAATTTGTAATTCCACTGGGTAAAAAACAATAAAGAAAGAAAAAGATTATAGTTTAATGCAAACGTCATCTTGTGTTTATGAGCCATGGAACCTCCTTTTCATGTGGAATACAAACCTCAGGACATGGCATTTCACTTCAAAAATCTAACATGCATTAACCAGGAATCGAACCTAGTCTGCCTTTGTATCTATAATCCAAGTAATAATTTGAAAAAGAGACAAGTTTGGCCGGTCTTAGATAATATCCCTGCGCTTTTGTATGTTTATGACATGTGTATTGACCGAAAATCGAATCCCCGTTCTACCTTAGTAAAAGGCTAACAGCTTACCCGCTGCATCTCCCCACCCCTTATTGTTGTTGTTGCTTTTATGTTGTAGTTTACAGTATTATTATCACTCCCATGTAGTTCGGATTAACATATGTTTTACTAAATAGCATGTGACATTGTGATACTTGTAAGAGTGTGTGTACTTGTAATTCAGATGAGGATTGGAAAGGAGGCGGCGGTGGCCTTAATTTAGGAACAATCCCAGCATTCACCTAAAGTAAAAGTGGAAATTACCAAACACAACTTCTAGATGACTGAGTGAGAATCAAACCCTTCTCTTCTCACACAAGGCTGAGTGTACCCCGTTCTAGTCCTGAGACTAGAATTAAATTTCTTGGCAGAGCGGGATATCAAACCCAGGCTTCCACGGTGACAACCAAGAATGCTAGCCACTACAAATCGAGACAGACTCTTCTGAAAATCTACCTTGTACTGTTTCATGTTATGTTGTTGTTGTTGCTTTGAAGGGCTTAGGCATCGTAATGATTTATTCCTGTGTACTAAGGCGTGTGTTGAATTTGTCTGATAACCTGTGTTATTGTGATGGTTGCAGTAGTGCGTGTATTTGTAATTAGATGAGGACTGGGAAGAGTGCAGGCGTAAATTAAATTAGGAATCATCCCAGTATTCACCTGAACTACAAGTGAGAAACCACGGAAATCCCCTTCCAGGATAAGTGAGGTGGGAACTGAATCCACCTCTTCTCAGTTTTTCCTTACTATGCCTAGTGTAGACCAAAATTAAATGTCTGGGCAGAGCCGGAAATCAAACCAAGGCCTCCACAGTGACAACCAAGAATGCTAGCCACCACTCAACGAGGCATACTCTTCTAAATGTCTATCTTGTACAGTCTCATGTTACGTTGTTGTTGTTGTTGTTGTTGTATTGAAGGGCTTAGACATCGTAATCATTTAGTCCTGTGTACTTGGGTGAGTGTGGAATTTGGATGATAACCTGTATGATTGTGATGGCTGTGTTAGTGTGTGTATTTATAACTCCGATGGGGATTGGGAGGGAGGCGGCCCTGGCCTTAATTAAGGAACCATCCCAGAATTTTCCTGGAGTAGAAGTGGGAAACCACATTAAAACACTTCCAGGATGGCTAAGGTAGGAATCAAACCCGCATTTTCTCACTTTTGCCTCATGATGCTGAGTGTACCCCGTTCCAGCCCTCAGTCCAAATTTAAATGTCTTGGCTGTGCCAGGAATCGAACCCGGGCCTCCGCGGTGACATCCAATATTTCTAGCCACTACACCACCATGCGGACAATATAAGGCTGGTCTTCGTTTTACACGATCTATCAATAATTACCTAATAATAATAATAATAATAATAATAATAATAAAATTAAAATTTATATTAATGATAATAAGAAGAAGAACACCGAGGTTTTCGTGGGACTTACAGGAACAAAATCCTAGGGAGTGGCCAGACCTTCGCAAAACATTACAATCATCAGCCAAGAAATTAGGACAACCACCTAGGAAAAGAAAGCACAGATGTTGGAACACAATCGGTGATGAAGCCGTCAATGACCGAATCAAAGCAAGGCATCAATGGAATAGACATCCAACAGTGGAAAGATGGGAGAACTTTCTATAAACTCTAAAATTGAACTCTAAAACAATCCAGCGCGAAGAACGTGCCTACAACAAAATCAGACTCGCAGGGATAGAACAGTTTTTCCAGAAGTACAACACTCGAAATTTGACAAGACATTCCGCGAGGACTTGTCAGGGTACAAACCACCAACATTAAGTCTCTGACGACTTAATGGACGACTAGAAACAAACAGTAAAGAGAACTTCAAGATACTATCTGATTATTTCCAAACTCTACTGAACTGTGATCCTCCCGTGGAAAGGCTGCAGTTTGAATAACCTGTACTGTACCGTTATTTCGGGTCCGAAATACGATACATTCTCTTTCAACAATCCTCTGATACAGAGATACCGCATGACCTAATTTTGAGCAAATATCAACTGCTAGACACATATGTTCGCTCGTCTGAAGAAGCACAATTTTCCACTTGGAGCGCACAATGGTTATTGTGCCCGCTGGCCGAAGGTTTCTGGGAGCCACCGGTTTCAAATGACCTTTCCGAGACCCTCTTCCAGATAACACCCAAGTATAGGGGACGACACATTCCTAGACTGGTGTTGCACAAAAGTCTGCACTCGGTGGGTATCGGGAATTGGTGAGGTTCGATTCTTAACCAGCTCAGAGGAATGCATCGATATCAAAACTAAGCAAGAAAAGGGAGGTCAGCCTTATGTTAAAATCACGAATAAACTTTATTCAGAATAGATCCCTAGCCTAGCATGAGAGTTGCAAACGGCTAGTCCGATACTATTCTGCCCTGAAAGAAAATATAAAAAAGTCCTATCCAAGATCTAAGTTACTCTCACGGTCTTAATACAAAATTTAAATAAGAACGAACAAGCTAAGAGTATGGCACGTAAGATCAGCCCTAAGCAATTACATCGAAAATGACTACGGGAGGATCAAACATCAAAATAATTTACTGCAAAGCAAGACATTTACTAGGAATATTTACATTTAATAGCAAAGGGAAATTGGTCCTAAGCTAGGATGGTGCCATCTCCAACATTTATCTTAAAATTTACCTGTTTATCTAGTCCTAACTATCATTAATTAATAAACGAGACGCGTTTATACAGGAAAAATCAAACTATGTGCACAACATTGCTGAATAAAAGAATATTCTAACACAACTCAAATGCATACAACAATTCAGCACTCCCACGGTTTTGCAATTGGCACTGCCTGCGTACTCGATTTGTTACTGTTTGTTACAAATGGTCATAGTTTCAAAGTGTGAGGAAAGTTAGAAAAAATAGGAAAGCCTGCAAATGCCATGGTAATTAAACAATTACATCGACTAATATTGCTGCCAAGCTGATGTGTGTGCTCCAGTTGTCACATCATCCATTGGTTGTTGACTAATAATGTAAAAATGTAACAAAGTGTATCCAAGATAATTCAACAATAACTAAAATGTCGCACCTTAGGTCCTGAAAATATTTTATTTTTAGTATTTATTCATATTTATTTAAGCTCAGGGGAATTATGAGATTTGTATAGTTTCACAAAATCCTGTCTTTGATTATTAAGGTTGTTACACAATTATTTATTCCTCTCAGTGTAGTTGTTCAGATTATGGACCTTTCAAATGCGTTTAGTATAATCAAGTATCGTGTGTATCCAACTAATGCTTAATAATTTCATCATATTCCACTTAGGAATATTTCTTCAATAATAACAGACACCCTGTGTCTTCACCATTAGTTTCATTATTAGACACCCTGTGTCTCTTTCTACTATTAGGGGCCGATAACCTCGATGTTAGGCCCCTTAAAACAACAATTATCATCATCATCATCTTTCTACTATGGATTCGTCAATCCTTACTCCATCGGCTTGGTACGACTGCAGTAGCTCGTCACCACCGGCATAATCAGAATAACACGTCGGAGGTATTAATCCGCCTTCTACGACTTACTTCGATAATACTATAAAAGCTTGGCAATGGTGTAAGGCGGTCGGGTCATTTTGTGCTCCGTGTAAATAGAGTTGTTTCTGGTGAATTTTTAAGTGGAACGACTTAAACATGTGTCTACGAGTGCAGAAAGTTACTCAGGAATATTTAATATATAATGTAAACCGGTAGATATTCACATAATTGCCAAATTGAGCAGTTTTATAGTCGTTATGTGCAAGTAAACACTAGAACACCAGTATTACCAACCTAATTCAACTGAAGTATAGGGGTATCCTCACTGTCACATCTTTGCCTTTCAAGTCGATACTGTATATCCAAAGAGTGTAGCGATGAGTGCCTAGACAAGACGTAACAGCCAAAATTCAGTGCAGTGAATGTAATAATTGGTTTCACAGTAAATGCGTGAATCTCAAAGAAGCGGATGTAGAGTATATGCGATCGCAGAGCCAATTATGGAGGTGTAAACAGTGCTATAGTAAGAGGCGTGAGAGTTTACATAGTGAAAACCAGCCAGCGTCCGTGGTGCCATCTGTTGGTGAAATATACAAACTATTACTATCTATGCAGGAGAAGTTGGACAGTGTAAACAAGTCTACTACTGACATTGAGAGGCAACTGGGGAAATCTATTGATGTCTGTCATGACAGATTGGATGAAAGTAGCAAACTTATCAGTAAACAGCAGGAAATTATTGATAGGCAACAAACAATCATAGATAATTTAGTATCAGAAAACAGACGTCTGACGAATGTAGCAAATAATCTTGCATCGAGGTGTGATGACCTTGAGCAATATTCAGGGTCAAACACTGTGGAAGTATTTGGTGTTCCAGAGTCCCCTAATGAAGATGTCGTACAGACTGTCATTAATATAGGCAAGGCTTTAGATTTAGATTTGAAGGAGGACATGATTGATGTCTGTCATCGTTTGAAAAAAGCTCACAATCGTCCCACTTCAGGAATTATTGTTAAATTTGTTAGAAGGACCCACAAGGAGCAATTTCTTGCCAAACGAAAGGTTAAGTGGACCCTTTCTACAACACACCCTGGTATGTCAACTTCCAGCCCAATATATATTAATCAATCTCTTGCCCCAGCTAGAAGAGTGTTATTTGCAAAGGCTAAGCAACTGCAGCGGGAAAAGAGCTATAAATACCTTTGGGTTAGTAGAAGTGGAAAGGTCATGATTAGGAATTTAGAAGGGAGTCCAATTCATGTCATCAGTACTAACGAGGACCTGAGTAAGTTGTTATTTCGATGTACTGGCACAGAAATGTATTTAATTGTTCGTTGGCTCCTCTTAATACTTTGGTATGCATTATTGATTTATATTTAGTTATATCAGTTTTTTATTCACTATATCTTTTATTGTATACTAATGTCTGTAAATGATTTGTCCATTTATTATCAGAAATGTTCGGGGCCTAAGGACAAAAACTGACGTGTTTCTTAAAAATCTACTTGGTTGTGACTATGATATAATTGTATTAACAGAGAGTTTCTTGGGTCAGGATATTATGGATAGTGAGTTATGCGATGATCGTTATGTAATGTTCTGAAATGATAGGGATATGTTTATATCTGGGAAGTCTAGAGGTGGAGGAGTAGCCGTAGCAGTTAAAAAGGGGTATAAATCCAAATTATGTTCTATCTATGATGAACAAAAATGCGAATCCTTAACTCTTTACATTCAGGATCATACTCGTAAATTATTCATAAATGTTGTTTACATTACCCCCTCCTCTAAACTCTCTGTATATGAAGGATACTTTAATTACATTGAAAACGTTGATAGTCTTATAACATCTGACTGCCTGATTGTGGGCGATTTCAACGTACCTGGAATTAGCAACGCCAGTTATAGTTTTAATGAAGGGTCCACGGTCTGTCGTCGTTTATTCCAGTTCATCTCGTATCTTGGATTAACATCGTACAACAATATTCAAAATTCTAATTTCAAGACATTGGATTTGGTTTTAGGTAATATTCAAATTGATTTAAAGCACGAAGAATTCCCGTTGGTACCTGAAGACTTACATCACCCTGCACTTTATTTAGCAATACCACCCATTAAAAAGGTTCCATTGCTTCCTAGAATTAATCGTGAATATTACAACTTCAAAAAGGCTGATTTTTTGAGACTCTATTGCAACATACGAGATTTAGACTGGAGTTTACTGTACACATTTAAGGATGTTGATCATGCTGTTGATTTCTTTTATTCTTAATTCTACAAATGTTTTGAAAATTGTGTACCTAAGCAGAAATTCATTCGAAAATCCAAATATCCAGTATGGTTCTCACGAGATATTATCCAAACCATAAAAATTAAGAAAAAGTGTGCTGCAAAAAGACGTTTTTCGAAATATTATGTTGAAAGATTTAGACAGCTTAGATCGGAACTAAAAACAAAATTACGAATGGCCTATGCTGTTTACATTCATAGTCTGGAAAATGGAGTTAAGAATAACATTAATCAGTTTTGGACGTATGTTAAAAGCAAGCGGGAATCACGTACACGCGACTACACATTTCTACTAAACGGAAATCATTATACAGCTGGAAGTATTGCAGATGGGTTTGCTGAGTATTTCTCTTCAGTATATATCAAAACGAATTTTACTTGTAACGTGGATCATTTGTCTTTGAATGAATTTCCTGTTTTGCCCAGGGTTGATATGCTGAACGTGACTCACATAACGGTGGATGAAGTAAGAACAACTATAAATAGAAAATTAAAGCCTAAGAAATCCTGTGGGCCTGATGGCATACCACCTTACATAATCAAGGGCTGTGTGGACTTATTGGTTTCTCAGTTGGCCTTCATCTTTAATCTTTCTTTAAAGACGTCAAGCTTTCCTGGAAAGTGGAAAATGTCTAGAATTATTCCAATCCTAATGGGAGGCAACTCTGAAATGATATCGAACTAGCGCCCTGTCTCAGTGATAAATGCTATAGCAAAAGTATATGAGCACATTTTATATTCTAAGATTTACAATCATATTAAGGTTCATCTCTCACAATATCAGCATGGCTTTATGCCCGGCAGATCAGTTATTACAAATTTGCTGGGTTTTACTCAAAAGGTTTACAATGCATTAGATACCAATAGAAGAACTGACGTGATATACATGGATTTAGAAAAGGCCTTCGACAAATTAGACCATAAAATTCTGGTGACAAAGCTGTACCAGTTTGGAGTTGCTAAACCATTACTTCAATTGTTATGCTCCTACTTAAAATTTAGACAGCAATCTGTTTGTTTCAGAAGTGAAACTTCAGGTAATTTTCCTAGTTCTTCTGGTGTCTCACAAGGATCTAATCTTGGGCCTCTTCTATTTCTAATTTTGGTTAATGATTTGCCTAATATTCTATGTTACTCTGACTGCTTATTGTTTGCTGACGATGTAAAGCTATAAAAGACCATATACAACTTGAGAGACGAGAATGACCTTCAGAGGGATGTTAATAATATTGTAGCTTGGTGTGTTAGTAATAATTTAGTCCTTAATGTAAAAAAATGTAAAGTCATGGTATTTACAAGGAAGAAGGAGTATATAAATCCTAAATATTGTATTGGAGAAACAGCACTCGAAATTGTACCGTCGATAAATGATTTAGGAATTATTTATGACAGCAAATTAACCTTTAATAACCATATTGCACATATAATTAGTTCGGCCAACAAGATGCTTGGTTTTGTTATTAGAAACTCCAAATTATTTACTAAAACTGGAGTAATTGTTAAGTTGTATGAAAGTTTAGTTCGAAGCAAGTTAGAATATTCAGCAGTAATCTGGGATCCCTTTTATAAAGATCAAATTTATCACATTGAGATTGTGCAAAATAAATTTCTAAGATACATGTATTATAAGACGTTCAATGTATTTTGTCCATTTGATACTTCGACTCAGTTTTTACGAAATTTGTTCAATTTCAAGTCCTTGAAAAGTAGAAGGTCGTTAAGGTCTTTGCAACTGCTGAGGAAAATTTTAACTGGAAAAGTTGACTGCCAAGAATTATTTCAATTCATCACTTTTCATGTACCACAAGTAAGATCTCGACAGCAAGCACTCTTTCACATCCCAAGATCTAAAAGTGTTCACCATTCTAATTCGCCTTTAGTTAAAATATTATCATTTTATAATTCAATTGATGTTCAAGTAGATTTATTCGCTGGCGCTAACTTATTCAATAAACAAGTAAAAGCAGCTGTTCCTTGAATACTGGGTACTCTTTTCTCCTTTGTTTTTGTATATTCTTTTTTTCTACTTTGTACAGTTTTGTTTTCATTTTAAGGTTTATATTTTCACGATCTCCTTTGTGGTATTTATGTTCTGTTCTTCATTTGTGTAATTTGTGTAATCTGTTTTCTATATTTTCCACTGATACATGTTGTTATTTAATCCGATAATGTCAAGAAGGAATGTATTTGGGCTGGTGCCAGTGTTCCTTCATATTGATAAATAAATAAATTAATAAATAACGTTAGTTACAATTAGTGTGGATCCCTGAATTATACACATTTCAAATATTGATCACAAAGATTAAGTAAGAAACACATTCTGAAAATGCTCTTCATAGCATAAGGATTCTGATACAAACTAGAGTGTGAGATTGTGCATTTATCAAATTGCCTCTTCCCTGAATAAATTCAAACCTACGATCTCTGGTTACAAGATACTGTTTCTTTCACTGCCTGTCTGGCTTCTCGTATTAAAATAAACTTGTTTTCAGATGCTCATCTGTCAAAATATGAGAACAACGGAACTTGCATTCTGATTATATAATACTAGGAATGACACAGCCTTCTTGATTGAATAATGCACTGCCTAAGATTTAGTGTGCTGTGTAGCTGTCACACACATACACATGTGACCTTGGCCTTGATTTACAATCTGGCAAGAACTAGTACCTTTTGTCATGAGCTTGAAAAAATAAAAGTTGATTGTAACTGTTTTGAAATGTTACGAAATAGACATTGATAACATTGCCTTCTTGGCGTCTAGAAATTTATAACAAAACTAAAACTTTCCACACGTGAGCTTATGTTAGCTACCTGCGTTGTGCACTTAAAATGAAACCATTATGAAACTAATCGACTGTTCCACCGCAGAACATGAAGCTACTTAAACATGATCTGACTTACAGATTACAGCGACACCAGTTCTAGACCCGCCATGAGGTGTTATTAGCGGTCTCCTCAGTGGTCTCAGATCATCTCACCATTGCTTCGGTCACCTTCCGTTATTAATACCCCACGCATGGTTTAGTGATTCCTCTCCATCACGTGGTCGTTGTTGTATTCCAAATGTAGACAGTTAATTGGTTCCATAATGAAGTTGTTGGTTGAATTATCACACATTTTAAAGTAAATTACATCGAGGTTGTAACACTCACTGACTCTTAAGTGCGGTAAAATAAAATTGCCCATTTTACACACCACCACTGGCGTAAATATCGATTCTACGACACTCACTCGCTACTTTGCACAAAATATTTACAATAATTAAATAAATAAAAGTATCTGCACTTTTGAAAAACATAAAATAATTCCTGAATTGCACTGTTTTAATACGATTCACAGTTTATGATACACTTCTGCATGTGACCATGCTGCCTTGTGGCTTGTACTCCACGCTTCCACAGTTAGTTAATTCTTGGTCAAAATATTACACTATTTAAGTATAAATAATTATCCACTATTATTCTGCTTGTATATTTTGCACTGATGGCTATCCGTGTCTCTAATATAAATGGATATCTCCATTCCACAAAGTTTTCAATACTTGGAAAATGTTTCACACTGATGCGTCACTCGTACATCGATCTTGCATTGACATACGACAAATAGGTACTGACTTCTCCACGCATGGCGTTCACTCGAGACATGAGTTAGCCGCGCAAATTCACGGTTTCGCGTTTCTGCGATGTGGACCGTAATTTGAATATGCAGAATTACATTAATTAAATCTTTGATGATTTATGGAGTTTCCAAGATGTGTAAAATTATTATTATAACTAATATTGCTCCGTGTTCTTCCCGCCTCTTGCAGGGTATGTTCAGTTACTCTTCAGAATGGATCTTCGTCTTGATTACCTATGCAAACATGCGTCAATGGGCGCAATATTGATCAGTTTTTCGAGCGGAGAGATAGAAAATTGTATACTCTCACTAGCTGAAGTACCCGTTCTTCGAACGGATTTTAGTACTTTCTAGCCTAAATCATTCATATATACACACATTCGTAATGTAGTTATGTTATTTCCATGTTGCCAACTAAATCCATTAGCCATCTCTTGATGAATGCAGTGCATTTGCATTTGTTTGTTGACACAGGCTAGAGTAAAATGTAGGTTTACACCGATGTCTCAGTCTCATTCATGGCTGTGATTAAATGGAAGCTACTGAGGTTTGGGTGGTGCTTAATAATGCCTTTTAGGGCGCAGTCAGTGCCTGTGGATGTTGTGAAAGGTTCTACGCATAGGGTTAGTGCTGCTGTTCTGACTCAATGAGGAAAGCAATGGCAAACTACCTCACTCCTCATCTTGCCTAGTACGCCTCAATATAGCGCTGTCTTGGTTTTTTGTGGTTATCTACCCACATAACCTAACGGCGGTACTTTTTGAGGATCCAATCAGTCTTCAGGCTGACTACCAACAGACAACCAGCGTAACCGGAATAAATAGTATTAAAACATTTCAATAGTAGTGATTTGATTGCTTTCCGTGACATTGATGAAGTAGAAAGTGAACCATGTTAGTCTTCGAAACTAAATTATAATTTGAACACTTTAAGTCATCGATAGCATAAGAAACAAAACTGAGATACCCGTTAAATAAAGCTCTTTGAAGTACCCAACTGGAAGGACTGAAAATTAACAATGATTGACGCGTATGTGCAATAACCAACACCCAGGACTATCCTATAAACATAAGCTGAATATACTCGTTAGTATTACAACTGAGAACACCTCAGTTGAAATTGCCCGATATGTAATTACGAAGTATTCAAACAGAGCAGATTTTTAAAATGTACAGTTCGCCCCGTTAATGTACTGTTCCATTTGTCAACACTAACGATTAACTAAACGATCACTTACAGCATACCACTGAATGGAAGCATGAGATTTTATGTGTTCGTGAATGTGACGTCTTAAACAACGGGGCATCTTTCTTACTTAATCACAGCAAATTTTCTAAGTTTGTGTTGTGTCTTGTTCTAGGTTTCGCCTCGTAACTCCGAGATGGCTCATCAGCGAGCTCTTGTTGTCTATTTGTGGACCATCAAAGGAGTAGCGAAGTGGGCACTACCTCATTTTTCTTATCTAGAATACCTCCGGTAATTTACTGCGGCAGCTAAAATCTCAACAGTCTTTCACCTCCCTATAAAGGCTTCCAAAATGATTGTATATTGAATTTGAGGGCCAACCAATTAAAACTCAGCAAAATTTCTAGGTTTACGCCGTGTTTTGTGCGGGGTTTTATTGGTCGTGAAAGCCAAAATACCAACTTTATTGAAATAAGTTTATCCAATTCACCAGTAAGATTAATTATGAAACCTAAATAAACAAATGTGACAGTCGGTAGACTTCGACACATTAGTCTGTGAATTTGGGTTGTTGATCATGGTAAAAACCGACATATAGCAGATAAATATTGGTCAATAGAAATATTCAGCTAACAGAAAACCTATATATAAAGAGTAAGAATCCCAGCGGGAAGCTGGGTCAGTGAACCGATCAGTGCTGGGGGCTTCAGGGCTTACAACCATGATAGTTAACAACTCGTTACCGTCGGGTGACCTAACCTAATCACCTGTGGAATAGACTGTATCAAACATGAAGTACAAACTTAATGAACATAATACCTCAGGTGGTAGATAAACCACAAGTAGGTCATCGGAGCCTGGGGGACCTACACCTGCATGTGACCCAGTCAGATCTAAACGAAACTTTAAAAGGAATAATACGTACCTAGCCACAATCAATATAAACTCCTTGATCAAGACCGGAAAGCTTAAGCATACGCTTGAAGTACTGAACGACAAGAACATCAGTATAGCAGCTCTCCAAGAGACTAAGTTTCCGGATGAAGAAGCCATAGAGTCTCAAGGATATAGAATATATAAAGGGAAACCTGGTAATAGAGTAATGGAAAATATACCATTCCTTGGGACTGGGTTTGCAGTACACCGTCGACTGGTTACAAGCATTCTTGACTTTTCCTCACCAAACGATAGAACATCGGTGCTTTCCTTCAGATGGAAGAATAGAGGATACTCTATGATTAACTTCCACGCTCCTACCAATGACTCTAACAGGAAAAACCCAGAAATGACAAACCATTACTGGGATGCCCTTGAGGAAACCCTAGACAAGGTCCCAGATCACCATACGACTATATTGTTAGGAGATTTCAATGCCCAGATCGGTAGAGAGCAGAAACACCGGAAGATTGTAGGAAGATATCCTGCCCATAAGAGAACCAACACCAATGGGGAACAATTAATCAGTGTCTGCACCAAGTATGGATTACGTTTGATGTCTACAGCTTTCAAACACCTTCCCAGGAAGGCCATGACATGGCGATGCCCAAATAGCATGTTGGGTGAATTCTAAATCGACCACGTAGCAATAGACAAGCTACACCATAGGGATATTATGAATGTCATGGTGCTACGAGGAGCCAACATTGAATCTGATCACTACCTGTCTCTGGTTAAGACGAACCTGAAACCACTAATAAAGACCACTGGTATGCTAGTAAAGAACACGAAGATCCCTAGGTTTGATATCACCAAACTTAAAGAAGACAGCACTAGTTACCAAGAGAGGCTGATTCATAATACCAACAGGATTAACACATCTACAAAATGGGATCCGCTTAGGGATGCCATAACAGTAGCGGCTCAGGAAACAATCCCCAATAGACCTAAAGGGAACAAGCATCCGTGGTGGCCCATCGAATGTGATAAAGCTATAGAAGCCAGGCAACTAGCTTGGATCAAATGGAATACACATAAGAACGAAGCTATTTTACAAGCCTTTATTGCACAAAGGAACACTACGTCGAGCATCATAAGAGGGGCCAAGAGGAAGCACAACCAGGAACTGATTAAGCAGGCAGAGGAGGATTTTGTGAGGAACAACTCTAGAGATCTATAAAAACGCAACAAACAACCCAATTCGCGTCCCCTACCTTACACCTCCAGAGACCAGATGGATCCCTGTGTCTTAATGACAGCGATTGTACCAAGACCCTAGCTAACTACTTCAAAGGACTCTTAAATGCAGAAGAACCTATTGAGCGTCTCCAAGTTACAGAACCAGCTAACCCTAATACTGAGTATATCGCTCCTCCAACCTATGAAGAAGTCAGAGGTATAATTAAACTACTCAAGAATAATAAAGCTTCTGGGGAAGACGGGATAGTAGCAGAAATGCTGAAACATGCCAGAGAACACACCTTCAGGAGTATACATAAAGTAATTCTGGACATATGGACTAGTGAGAGGCTCCCAGATGATTGGACGTCAGCCATTATCCATCCAATCCACAAGAAGGGAAGCAAAACAGTTCCCAGTAACTAGAGAGGAATATCACTCATTGCAGTTACCTATAAGATATTTTCCAAGATTCTGGAACGCCATGTAACGAGACAACTGGATAAAGAGTTAGGAGAATATCAAGCAGGGTTCAGAGCATCGAGGTCCTGTACCGAGCAGATACACAATCTGAAGACCATCCTTCAATACAGCAAGTCAAGAGCCAGACAATGGGTAGCTATATTTGTCGACTTCCGGAAAGCATACGACTCAGTGGACAGAATTACTCTTTTTAACACCTTGAGAGAACTAGGACTCAACGACAAGATCAATAGACTGGTGCAAGCCACCCTGCGCAACACCACAGCCAGAGTAAAGTTTAGAGGACAGCTCGCGGAGAGTTTCACCATTAAAACAGGGGTGAGACAAGGAGACGGCATCTCATGCATATTATTTAACTAGCTGAAGTACCAGTGCTTCGCTACGCGTCATAATTAAATTAAAATGTGAAGGTCACAGTGTTAAAACAGGGGATAGGTGAGGTGCTGAGCAGAGGGAGATTAAGGATGGAACATTTTGTCCAACTACACCGCTCAGCGTTGACCCCGTTTTATAGCACAAATTTAGGTTTTACTCGCTAACCGTTGGAGATACCTTTCGGATAGAAAATGTAATTTTAAACCTCGTATATGCCATCAAAAGTTTGCTATTTCTTAGCGTTCTCTTTTTATTTCAAATGGAAATATGAAAGATTTAAACCAAAGGGTGTAGAGGCGTCACTAAAATGGTCGCCATCTTTAAATAGGGCAAAGTATTGAAATCAAAAGAAACCTATATGTTAACCAGGTAAATCAGCTACTTCCATGTAAAATTCATGTAAATCGGACCAGTGGTACTTGCGTGATTGAGTAATACACAGACACGCACCATCTCATTTTTTGCCTCGCTTCGCTCGCGCCATGGTCGTGCCATATTGTTATTCAATGAAATCCAGGTTTAACCCCGTAACCACCACTTTAGAACCTGAATATCCAAAAAGCCCTCCTTAGTAGACGTTTTCGACACACAACAAACATATCCCCAAAATATCATTCTTCTAACTTTAATAGTTTGGGTTGGTCGATGAGAGTGAACATCCAAAAATCCTTCCTTAGTGGACGTTTTTATTCCAGAATTTCACCCCTCCCCATAGGCCCCTTAAATTGGATTTATGAAAAAACGGTCGAACACCTATTTTATTTATTTATTTATTTATTTTTAATCTGATTGATTTCCTCCGAGTTTCAAACTCCTCGCCTATGACGTTTAAGTGATACACGCTCCGTTAAGAATCTTTCAATCCTCACTTTTCATCCCTTTCACCTCATAATATACACTACATCGAACAACCATTAGACATGTGTCAGCTTATTTTTAGCCTACTTTCGATTTTTGCAAAAAATGAAAGTAGACTTATGAGATCACTACAGGGCCAAAAAATGTGTGTCTGTCTGTGTGTGTGTATGTGTGTGAGTCTGTGTGTGTGTGTGTGTGTGTGTGTGTGTGTGAGTGTGTGTACTCTGAATGTCTCTCCCCCCCTATCAATTCGAACACGGTGAAACCGAATTGAACGAAATTTGGTACAGAGGTAGAACAAGCAAAGGGCACCTCAGTGACATGTTTTATATCGCCGCCATCTTTACTAAAACTGAATGGCGGCCACTCAAACGTTCGAAAAGTAAAATCAAATAACGACTAACCAAATCATCCGATCTCTACCAAATTTGGTAACAACATACCTTCGTATAGGATGCGTCTTGTGACCAAACTACAAGGTCGTCCACCATACCATTTCAGGATGGCGGCCGTGCGAATTATGCAAACTTTATAATCCATATCATGGGACCCACCAGTTCCGATTATCGAGCCGAGAATCGTTTTAACTGATCTAAAGGAAGGGGCACGTTCGAAATTAAAAGTTTATTTTGTAATACTATAGTGCAGACGTGATTTTAAAAAGCTGAGCCGATTCAGTAATAAGACAAGATGGCAGCGGATATCTTGTGCCTGACTTACATTTCACTAATTTGAGTATTGCATGCAATATAGCGTACTGATGCAAAATAAATAAACTTTGTATGAAATGCTTTATATATAAATAATATACTCCAGTGATGAAATCGTTTAGTATAAATCATTATTTGCTAACAAGTTCTATGTAAGTCATTTTATATAGAACGATATTCGTTGACATAATTAGCCCAGTGGTAGAGCGTTAGCCTATCGCTCAAATGCCTATGGTTCAAACCCGATCAGTGCTAGGTTTTTTTGCTTGAAATGTTATATGTTTATTGTTTTGTAATGACTCAGACGTTTTAAAATTAAGCGTTATATTGTGCATATTATGGTGTAAAATATATATTTAATTAAAACATAATTCGCCAGCAGATTTACTCGAGACATCTAGCTGCCAAAAAGGTAACTGCACGCCGACCTACTTATTAACTTCCAGATTTTATTGAAAAGTTTCTTCTTCTGGCCGCTAGAATGCACTCGCTCTGTTAGGATTATATTGTTCGATATTTCACCACTAGATGTCACGACTAGTCTACGTGGGGCTCCATTGATTACTATACCATTGGCATTCTATGCGCATCGAATTTGAAGAATGACAAGATGATACTACGATACATTTTTACTTTTTATTTTAAAGGGTTTGTAACAGCCTATTTTGCGTTACTTGAAAATGTTATTTGAAGTAAAGAACAAAACGATTTCCCATAGTAACTGAATTCAAGCCGTTGGTTTTAGTTCAGGTTATTAATTACTACTTTTATTTCAGACAAATAGCAATCGAAAATATCCACATAGTTTGTATACACACGTCTCTGTAGGGTCATGGAAAGATTTGTTAATTCAATTAGGGTTGTGAAAGCCATGCACAACCAGACGTGTAAAGACATGCCTCAACTCAAAGTTGGATGTTGCCCACGGCAGGTCGTATATGTAATAATAATAATAATAATAATAATAATAATACTAATATTAATAATAAGTACGTCGCAGTCGCTGTTAGATTTGAACCATATGTTGCGTGTTTATAACTTCTTTCATCCAGTCTCTAACTGAATTTGGCACAGATATTGCTGCAAAATAAATTGTTGAATGGAGTTATGCTACATACCGCAAGTTATGCAAATTAAGTGTCGGCTGGTGTGACATCAATGAAACCCAGGATCAACGAGTATAAATTGTAACCTTAGTTTACTAGCACAGCTAGTTGCTACCGCTGTTGTAACAATGAACGTCATTCTCTCTCAGCATCTGTCCCAGAAATCATATTGTTTCAACCATGTTCAGACTGCAATTTACGCTGGAGCGATAGCTGTGATACGAGTGACAGGAGGTAGATTATGGTGACCTAAATATACGTCAGGTCGATAGAAGAAGATGCCAGCTTGGGAGATACGTTTACGAAAGTCTGTTGATGAACTGAGAGTAAATATAGGAAGAATGCATCAGTATGTTGCAGGCAATAGAAGTAAGAAGTTTGTTCAATGTGTTAAAATGTTGAGCCATACGAAGAGTAAACATGCAAAGTATAATCCTCCGAACTGTAGCCCCCTTGAGATCCTAGACACATTAAAGCAACAACTTGAGGCAAAGGCACAGAGATTACGTCGATATAAAGAATCGAACGAACGAAAGCAACAGAACAAGCTATTTGTTACCAGTGAGAAACGGTTCTATAGGAATCTTGACGATCCTGGAACTCAAATGGGCAGTTCACCGCAAAAAGAAGAGGTAGAGAATTTCTGGTCATCCCTATGGTCGAATGCTGGAGATTATAACAGCAGCGCTAAATGGATTACGGAGGAGGAGGAGAGAATGTCAGAAATTGACACGATGAGTGACTCTTCGGTATCAACTGAAGATGTGACCCGTGCGGTTAAGGAGACCCTAAATTGGAAAGCGGTAGGACCAGACAACCTCCACAACTTTTGGATCAAACGTTTCACTTGTACTCATGAGCATCTTGCCCGCTGCTACACAGATTTCATCCAAAATCCACAGCTTATCCCCTCTTACTTGATGCGAGGTAAAACATACCTTCTGCCAAAAGGTGATAGAACCAATGATCCTTCCAAATATCGACCTATCACCTGTCTGTGCACCCTGTATAAGATATTAACATCTTGCATTGCGCGTAAGATTTGTGAACACATAAATCATAATAACATCCTGGCTGAAGAGCAGAAGGGGTGCATGAAGAAGTCTCAAGGTTGCAAAGAGCAACTTGTAATCGATGCAGTTACTATGGAACAAGCAGGAAAGATGATGCGTAACCTCTACATGACCTTTATTGATTACAAGAAAGCTTTTGATTCAGTGCCACATTCCTGGTTAATCCAAACCCTGAAGATATATAAAGTTGATCCTGCCATCATTATAAGTCTGCAACATATGATGTCCCATTGGGGGACCAATTTATTAATGTCTAATGGAGACACATGTATGGAATCAGGATTTATTCAAATCAAAAGAGGTATCTTTCAGGGTGACAGCTTGAGCCCTCTATGGTTCTGTTTGGCGCTCAATCCACTATCGTCATTGCTGAACAATGCAAAGTGTGGTTTTCCAATTAAGCACCATGGTATAGTCAAATACAAAATTTCTCATTTGATGTATATGGATGACATTAAACTATATGCATCCTCTGAGAGACACGTCGACAATCTAATTGCAATTACTGCTTCATTTTCTTCTGATATTGGAATGTCCTTAGGATTAGATAAGTGTCGCACCCTCACCATTAGGCGCGGAAAATTAGAGGCCCGAGCATTTGAACTTGATGACGGTTGTTTCATAAAGCCTATGGAAGGTAATGAGACCTACAAATATCTTGGTCTCCTGCAATCTAATCGAATTGATCATAAAGGTATTAAAGATAGAACCGTAGCTATCTACAATCAACGGCTTAACAAGATTTTAAAATCAAAGTTGAATGGAAAGAACACCTTCAAGGCTATTAATACCTATGCTATTCCTGCTCTGACATATACTTTCGGTATTATCAAATGGACGCAGACTGACTTGGAGAACATCCTAATTAGGACACGCACCATCTTAACAAAACACAGATGTCTCCACCCTAAGTCAGCTGTTGAGCGATTGACAATCCTGCGTAAAAGAGGTGGACGAGGGCTCACGGACATTATCGAATTGCATGCAAGGCAAGTGAGGAACCTTCAGAGATATTTTCTGGGAAGACATGACTCTCCCATACATCAAGCCGCTGTGAAGGCAGATGACAAGTGCACACCGCTGGATCTTCTTCACGTAAGGGATATACAGTTAGCCACTGATGAGGAATGTTCAGCCATCAAGCTTCAGCAGTGGACGCAGAAAGCTCTGCACGGTCGTCATCCGTATGATCTCAACCAGAAACAAGTCGACATTGATGCGTCGAACAGCTGGTTGACTCATGCGGACCTATTCACTGAGACTGAAGGATTCATGGTTGCAATCCAGGATCAAGTTGTGGCTACCAAAAACTACCTGAAATATATAGTTAAGGCAAATATTCCGGATGATAAATGCAGAAGATGCCAACTTGAACCGGAAACAATTCAACATATCACAGGAGGCTGCCAAGCAATCTCCTGTACTGATTACATGAAAAGGCACAACCAAGTGGCCAAAATAATGCACCAACACCTTGCTCAAAAGCATTTATTATCTGATAATATTTTGCCTTACTATCAGTATGTTCCTGACGCCGTTTTTGAAAATCCCAGTCACAAGTTGTTATGGGACCGATCAGTTATTACTGATAAAACCATACCAGCAAACCGACCAGATATCGTTCTTGTGGACAAGGTGCAGAAGAGAACCTTCCTAATTGATATTGCAGTGCCCAATTCCCATAATCTGCAACAAACCTGCTGTGATAAGATCACCAAATATCTGCCTTTGGCTGAGGAAATACGGCAATTGTGGAGACAGGAAAGTGTAGTGGTTCTGCCCATAGTAATTTATTCTACCGGCATCATCCCCAAATTATTGGCTCGCAATCTACAAATATTGGGAATACATCCTGGTCTACATATCACCATGCAGAAGGCCGTCATCTTGGAGACCTGTTCCATTGTTCGCTCGTTTCTCAATGTGCCTCCTTAAGAGAATTAGCCATACCGTCTTGAAAACAAGCCGACGATATGTTGATATGTCCCACTTATGTGGTGAAATGAGTGTAGAAATAATAATAATAATAATAATAATAATAATAATAATAATAATGTTATTGGTTTTACATCCCTTTTAACTACTGCTGCTTTTAGAGACACCGGGGTGCCGGAATTTTGGCCCAAAGGGGATCTTTAACGTGCCAGTAAATGTACTGACACGGCTCCCTCGCATTTGTGCACCCTCAAATGCCTGCTGACGGCGCCAGGATACGAACCTGCAACCTAGGGCCCAGCAAGCGAGAACGTTACCGCTGAGCCACGCAGCCAGTCCGGTCGATTATGTCTCCAGATCCATAACATTCTTGATATACTTCTTATCTTTCTTTCTTTCTTTCTTCAATGATGGTAGCAGTTTTTATCTAGGTTGTGGCGTTTGGTAGAGGTAAATCGTTTCTAAGGTCTTCAACAAAGAATAGTTCTATTATACTCTTTGATAATAACAACGAGTTATAACTATACTCATACATTTAGGAGAAAGTAGGCTATATGTTCTTTACTGAACATCTTGTTAGTGATTATTATATATGCCAAGTATCACATCCCCAAATGAAACCACTCGTGAGATATTGTTATTCAATGAAATGCACGTTTACCCACTTAACACCTATTTAGAACCTGAATATTCAAAACTCTTTCCTTAGTGGACGTTTTCGACTTACAACGAACATATCCCCAAAATTTCATGTTTCCAACTTCAATAAGTTTGACTGGGCGATGATGACTGAGTGAGTCAGTCAGGACATTTTCTTTCATTTATTTTTGATAATTTCACCCCACCCCATGATCCCTTAAATTGGATTTATGGAACAAACGGTCGAACACCTACTTACTTATTTGAAAGCTGTTTTCCCCCTGAGTTTGATGAGTGAGTAAGTGAGTCAATCAGTTAGGACACTTTCTATCCTGTTTTTTTCCCCAGAGTTTCACCCCTCAATAGGACACTTTCTTTTCTGGTCCCCCACCCCACCCCCAGAATTTTACTCCTCCCCATGGGCCCCTTAAATTGGATTTATGAAAAAACGGTCAAACACATATTTACTTATTTTTTTGCTGATTTTTTTCCGGAGTTTCAAACTCCTGGCCTATGTCGTTTAAGAGATACACGCTCCGTTAGGAATCTTTCAATCCCTACCTTTCTCCCCCTTCACCTCATGATATACACCACAACGAAAAACCCTCAGACACGTGTCTTCTTACTTTTTAATGATGAGTTTATATGCCGTGTATGACATCCCCCAATGAAACCAATCGGGAGATATTGTTATTCAATGAAATGCAGGCTTAACCCCCTCAAGACCCTTTTAGAACCAGAATATCCGAAAATCCTCCCTTAGTAGACGGTTTTGACAAACAATGAACATATCCCCAAACTGTCATGTTCCTAACTTCAATAATTTTGGCTGGGCGATGATGAGTGATTGAGTGTGGGAGTGAGTCAGGACATTTTCTTTCAATTTTCTTTTTTCAGAATTTCACCCCTCCCCATGCTCCCCTTAAATTTGATTTATGAAAAAAACTGTCGAACAGCTATTTACTTTCTTTAAAGCAGTTTTCCCCCTGATTTTGATGAGTGAGTCAGTCAGTCAATCAGTTAGGACACTTTCTTTCCTCTTTCCCCCACCAGAATTTCACCCCTCCCCATGGGCCCCTTAAATTGGATTTATGATAAAACGGTCAAACACATTTACTTATTTTTATGCTGATTTTTTCCGCTGAGTTTCAAACTCCTCGCCTATGTCGTTTAAGAGATACACGCTCCGTTGTGAATCTTTCAATCCCCACTCTTCACCCCTTTCACCTCATAATATACACCAAATCGAAAAACCCTCAGACCCGTGTCTTCTTATTTTTATTTTTAATGATGAGTTTATATGCCGAGTATCACATCCCCCAATGCAACCAATCGAGAGATATTGCTATTAAATGAAATCCAGGTCTACCCCCTTAACACCCCTTTAGAACCTGGATATGAAAAAATCCTCTCTTAGTGGGCATTTGCGTCCCTTGAGGAAGCTGCATACCAAATTTCATTCCAATCCGTTCGGTGGTTTCTAAGATTTCGGGATGAATGAGTGAGTGAATGGTATTTGACAGAAGATGGTGTCAAGTCACTGTTATGCTAAACTCGGTTGACAGTGCTGTGTGAGTAGTTCAGTAACTAACGGGATTTCAAGTCAAGATCCTCATATTCTATACCGGTAGTGCAGAGCGCAAATGGCATCCAGTCGGCCGTGTCTCGACTTGAGCTAAGTTGCCATGGAAACTATATGCCTTGCCATTCCTTCATGAGTATATTTTATGATTTGATTAGCCTGTGCTTGAGTGCAAAAGGGCCGAAATCAGAAGAATGAGAAAGACTATCGAAAATTCATGTAGCCTGCGGTTCGTTCTGGGTCCTAAACTATGTGTATGCAAAATTTGGTTGAGATTGGTGGAACGGTGTAGATTTGTATACGGAACAGACCCACCCACATACATACATACATACATACATACATACATACATACATACATACATACAGACTTTCACTTTTATATATAAGATTGTGTTCTGGAAAAGATCATTCGATAGTGGACGAGAATCCTACCAGAGAATACTGGATTACGGATGGGGATTAAAGCTGACAACCTAAGGATTCCATGCCTATCCTTTGCAGACGATCTGACTTTATTGGCAAATGACATACAGGAGGCTACTACTCAGCTCCAAACACTGCACTCAATAGCGGCTAAAACGGGTCTTTTGATTAACATAGGAAAGACCGAGTTTGTTACTAACATCAAGGATGCCCCTAGAATGATGAGAGTCAGTGATAACATCTACATCAAGAGAGTCAAAAGTGTAAAATACCTTGGGGAATGGTTTTCAGAGGACCTCAGCGAAACAGTGGCTCTTGAACACAGGAGACTCAAACTAGATAAGGCTTACCATGCCTGTAGAAAACTATATGCTTCAAAAAATGTATCGATGAATGTCAAACTAAGACACTACAATGCAGTAGTCAGACCTTCAGTCCTCTATGCAGCAGAGTACCTATATCTAACTAAGAAGACCCCATTAAGAGCCCTCGAGGTACAAGAAAGAAAGTTCCTGAGACGGATAGTAGGACCAAGAATTCTACCAGATGGAAGCCAATGGGATCAACCAAATCGTGAGCTATATAAACACCAAGAAAATCTCATAGATGCCATCAGAAGAAGGCGACTGGCTTTTTACGGACATCTATTCAGAATGGACTCAAACAGGTTATCCCATAGGATCTTCAAGGCTGCTAACAAGGGCAAAGCTACTGGATTCTTGTGGAAGAAGCAAGTGGAGAAGGATCTTTCGGAACTCCATATAAATGAAAATGACATAGCCGACCGGAGTAACTATCATACAGCTCTTAAAATTAAATCCTTCGTAACATCCCTCACAGAAGTTACCCACAGACCAAAAGACGAGACTAGGAAATGGTCTGAGGAACGTAAGATTCAATTTAGCCGGAAAATGAAGGACTACTGGGCCATCAGAAAAGCTCGAGTTACCAACATGAAAGCAGCTGCCAAACCCACCACTAAGAACACCAATCGTGGCAAGCCTGACGATGCCATCAAGAAACAGCTAAAACACAAGCACCGTGGTCCATAGATGGCCCTAACGAAATTAAAAAACAGTAAGAAAGCATACCATGCAAAATAGAAAGCACTATAACATTGTAAAACAGCGTAAAAATCCAAATACTCACATACAATAACCGGCACAAAGAGTATAAAATTAGACTAAAATCATGCTTTGTTTCAGACCCCACAAACCACCACTATAAATAAAGCAGTTTATGTAAAGATATAAGATTTGTACATTCCTCACATATTCATTACTTATTTGACCTACTTACGAGGCGGCTAGGATCATGAAATTTGGCATTAAAATGAGAGATGTATGTGGCAAATAGCATACGAATTTTTCACGATCCTTGCTGTCATACAAGTACGGACCAACGAAAAGAATGTGCGGAAATGTGCAAAAGAGGACTCAAAATGTATCCTTTCATGGCAATCTGAGGAGTAGGCATAATCGTAGGAGGTACTATAACATGTCGTACAACCTAATTTGCAGAAAACGAACGGCAATATCTATCGCCAGAAAACTATACCAGTTCTACGAAATTGCAGCGGTTGCCAGAGTAAAGTCGATCTGTTTCTCAGAGGGAACCCAGTTTTTTGGGAATATCTCCGAAACCGTTCATTTTAGGACCTAAAAAAGTATGTTTCAGGGTCCATGCAGGACCTCCGAGTATTGGTTCTCGTATCTGGCGGCTTAAAATGAGCTAAATCCGATCTTTGTACCGTTTGTCCAAGCTCAGTGCCAAAGGGACGAAAAAACTCACTTACAAATGGAATTTCATAACCCGTTTCTTAGTGAGCCTCTACAACCTGGGGGCAACCAACATTAAAATTTCAGCTTTCTAGGTCTACTGGTTTCAGCGCTGCGATGATGAGTCAATTTTGGATTATATATAAGAGACTAGCTGAAGTACCCGTGCTTCGCTACGCGTCATAAATAAATTAAAATGTGAAAGGGACAGTTAAAACAGGGGATAGGCGAGGTGCTGCGCAGAGGGAGATTAAGGATGGAACATTTTGTCCAACTACACCGTTCGGCGTTGACCGTGTTTTATAGCACAAATTTAGGTTTTACTCGCTAACCGTTAGAGATACCTTTCGGATAGAAAATGTAATTTTAAACCTCGTATATGCCATCAAAAGTTTGCTATTTCTTAGCGTTCACTTTTTATTTGAAATGGAAATATGAAAGTTTGAAACCAAAGGGTGTCGTGACATCACTAAAATGGTCGCCATCATTAAATAGTGCAAAGTATTGAAATCAAAAGTAGCCTATATGTTAACCAGGTAAATCAGCTACTTCCATGTAAAATTCATGTAAGTCGGACCAGTGGTTCTTGCGTGATTGAGTAATATACAGACACACACCATCTCATTTTTTGCCTCGCTTCGCTCGCGTCATAGTCGTGTCATATTGTTATTCAATGACATGCCGGTTTAACCCCGTTAACACCCCTTTAGAACCTGAATATCCAAAAATCCCTCCTTAGTAGACTTTTTCGACAGACAACAAACATATCCCCTTCTTCTAACTTTAATAGTTTTGATTGGTCGATGAGAGTGAACATCCAAAAATCCTTCCTTAGTGGACGTTTTTCTTCCAGAATTTCACCACTCCCCATAGGCCCCTTAAATTGGATTTATGAAAAAAAAAACGGTCGAACACCTACTTATTTTAATTATTTATTTATTTATTTATTTATTTATTTATTTTTAAGCTATTGAAACTCGGAGAAAAGCAAAATCCTCGCCTATGTCGTGTAAGAGATACACGCTCCGTTAGGAATCTTTCAACCCCCACTTTTCATCCCTTTCACCTCATAAGATACACCACATCGAAAAACCATTAGACATGTGTCAGCTTATTTTTAATGATTAGTATATATGCCAAGTATCACATCCCCAAATTAAACCTCTCATGAGATATTGTTATTCAATGAAATGCACGTTTACCCCCTTAACACCTCTTTAAAACCCGAATAACAAAAATCATTCATTAGTTGACGTTTTCGACATACAGCGAACATATTCCCAAATTTTCATGTTTCTAACTTTAATAGTTTTCGCTGGGCGTGATGAGTGAGTGAGTCAGACAGGATATTTTCGTTCAATTATTTTTACCAGAATCTCACCCCTCCCCATGGGCCCCTTAAATTGGATTGATGAAAAAACGCTTGATCACCTATTAACTTGTTTTTTAAGCTGTCTTTTTCCCCTGACTTTGATGAGTGAGTGAGTTAGTCAGTCAGTTAGGACACTTTCTCTCCTTCCTCCCCCCCAGAATTTCACCCCACCCCATTGGCTCCTTAAATTAATTTTTAAGAAAACGGTGGATCACCGATTTACTTATTTTTTAAGCTGATTTTTTTTTCGCTGAGTTTCAAATTTCTCGCCTATGTCGTTTAGGAGATAGGCCTACACGCTTCGTTAGGAATCCTTCAATCCCCAATTTTCACCCCTTTCACCTCATAATAATACACCACATCGAAAAACCCTTTGACACATGTCTGCTTATTTTTAATGATTAGTTTATATTCCGAGTATCACATCCACAAATGAAACCACTCGTGAGCTATTGTTATTCAATGAAATGCAGGTTTAACTCCCTTAAGACCCCTTTAGAACCTGAATATTCAAAAATCCTCCCTTAGTGTATGGTTTTGACATACAACGAACATATCCCGAAAATGACATATTTCCAACTTCAATCAGGACATTTTCTTTCAATTTTTTTCTTCAGAATTTCACCCCTCCCGATGAACCCCTTAAATTTGATTGATCAAAAAAAACCGTCGAATACATATATACTTATTTTAAGCAGTTTTTCCCCCTGAGTTTGAAGAGCGAGTGAGTCAATCGGTTAGGACACTTTCTTTCCTGTTTTTCACCCAGAATTTCACCCCTCCCCATGGGCCCTTTAAATTGGATTTTTGAAAAAACGGCCAAACAACTATTTACTTATTTTTTATGCTGATTTTTTTCCCGCTGAGTTTCAAACTTCTCGCCTATGTCGTTTAAGAGTTACAGGCTCCGTTAGGATCTTTCAACCCCCACTTTTCACCCCTTTCACCTCATAATATACACCACATCGAAAAACCCTCAGACACATGTCTTATTATTAGCCTACTTTCGATTTTTGCAAAAAATGAAAGTAGACTTATGAGATCAACACAGGGCGAAAAAAGTGTGTCTGTCTGTGTGTGTGTATGTGTGTGTGTGAGTCTGTGTGTGTGTGTGTATGTGTGTGTGTGAGTCTGTGTGTGTGTGTGTCTGTGTGTGTGTGAGTGTGTGTACTCTGAATGTCTGTCCCCCCCTATCAATTCGAACACGGTGAATGCGAATTGAACGAAATTTGGTACAAAGGTAGCACTAGCAAAGGACACCTCAGTGTCATGTTTTATATCGCCGCCATCTTGACGGAAACGTAATGGCGGCCACTCAAATGTTCAAAGCTTAAATCTAATTACGACTAACCTAATCAGCCGATCTCTACCAAATTTCGCAACAACATACCTTTTTGGGGAGAGCATCCTTTGACCAAACCAATAGGCCATCAGTGTAATAGTTTGCGGATGGCGGCCATCTTTGTGTGAAAATCGATTCCACCTATTAATTCGAACACGGTGCAACCGAATGGAACGAAATTTGGTACAGAGGTAGTACTAACAAAAGGCACCTCAGTGTCATGTTTTATATCGCCGCCATCTTGACGGAAACGTAATGGGGGCCACACAAATGTTCAAAGCTTAAATCAAATTACGATTAACCTAATCATCCGATCTCTACCAAATTTTGCAACAACATACCTTTATAGAGGAAGCATTTCTTGACCAAATGACTTGGTCATTAGCCTAATAGTTTGCGGATGGCGGCCATCTTTGTGTGAAAATCAATTCCCCCTATTAATTCAAACACGGTGAAACCAAATGGAACGAAATTTGGTACAGAGGTAGTACTAACAAAAGGCACCTCAGTGTCATGATTTATATCGCCGCCATCTTGACGGAAACGTAATGGCGGCCACACAAATGTTCAAAGCTTAAATCAAATTACGATTAACCTAATCATCCGATCTCTACCAAATTTTGCAACAACATACCTTTATAGAGGAAGCATTTTTTGACCAAATGACTAGGTCATTTGCCTAATAGTTTGCGGGTGGCGGCCATCTTTGTGTGAAAATCAATTCCCCCTATTAATTCAAACACGGTGAAACCGAATGGAACGAAATTGGGTACAGAGATAGCACTAGCAAAGGGCATCTCAGTGTCATGTTTTATATCGCCGCCATATTGACAGAAACGTAATGGCGGCCACACAAATGTTCAAAGCTTAAGTTAAATTACGACTAACATAACCATCCGATCTCTACCAAACTTTTCAACAACATTCCTTTATGGAGGGAGCATCCTGTGACCAATCTAATAGGTTATTAGCCTAATAGTTTGCGGGTGGCGGCCATCTTTATGTCAAAATTGATTCCCCCTATTAATTCGAACACGGTGGAACCGAATGGAACGAAATTTATGTACAGAGGTAGCACTAGCAAAGGGCACCTTAGTATCATGTTTTATATCGCCGCCATCTTGACTGAAACGTAATGGCGGCCACACGAATGTTCAAAGCTTAAATCAAATTACGATTAACCTAATCATCCGATCTCTACCAAATTTTGCAACTGCATACCTTTATGGAGGGAGCATCCTTTGACCAATCTAATGGGTCATTCGCCTAATAGTTTGCGGATGGCGGCCATCTTTGTGTCAAAATCGATTCCCCCTATTAATTCATACACGGTGAAACCGAATGGAACGAAATTTGGTACAGAGATAGCACTGGCAAAGGGCATCTCAGTGTCATGATTTATATCGCCACCATATTGACAGAAACGTAATGGCGGCCACACAAATGTTTAAAGCTTAAATCAAATTTCGACTAACATAACCATCCGATCTCTACCAAACTTTGCAACAACATACATTTATGGAGGGAGCAAGCATGTGGTTTAACGTGACTGTTAATCTCGCGATCATGAGCCACGGGACCTCCTTTTTACGTGGAATCCGAACCACAGGACATGGCATTTCACGTGAAAAATCTCACATGCATTGACCGGGAATCGAACCCGGTCAGCCTTGGAAGGGAGCATCCTTTGACCAATCTAATAGGCCATTAGCCTAATAGTTTGCGGATGGCGGCCATCTTTATGTCAAAATTGATTCCCCCTATTAATTCGAACACGGTGGAACCGAATGAACGAAATTTGGTACAGAGGTAGCACTAGCAAAGGGCACCTCAGTGTCATGTTTTATATCGCCGCCATTTTGACGGAAACGTAATGGCGGCCACACAAATGTTCAAAGCTTAAATCAAATTACGATTAGCCTGATCATCCGATCTCTAGCAAATTTAGCAACAACATACCTTTATGGAGGGAGCATCCTTTGACCAAACTAATAGGTCATCAGCCTAATATTTTGCGGATGGCGGCCATCTTTGTGTGAAAATCGATTCCCCTTATCAATTCGAACACGGTGAAACCGAATGGAACGAAATTTGGTACAGAGGTAGCACTAGCAAAGGGCACCTCATATTCATGTTTAATATCCCTATAGCACGTTGTATTTCAACAAGCTACTACAACCAACATTCAATCATACTCCTTGAAAAGGACAAAGAGTTATAACAATACCCATGCATTTAGGAGAAAGTAGGCTGTATGTTCTTTACTGAACATCTTGTTTTTAATGATGAGTTTATATGCCGAGTATCACATCCCCCAATGAAACTAATCGGGAGATATTGCTATTCAATGAAATGCAGGTCTGCCCCCTTAACACCCCTTTAGAACCTGAATGTCCAAAAATCCATTCTTAGTGGGCGTTTGCGGCCCTTGATGAAGCTGCATACCAAATTTCAATCCAATCCGTTGGGTGGTTTCTGAGATTTCGTGATGAATGTGTGTGTGAGTGAGTGAGTGAGTGAGTGAGTGGTATTTGATAATTATCTAGTTGTTAGTGTCAAGTCTTTGTTATGCTATACTCGGTTGACAGTGCTGTGTGAGCAGTTGAGTAACTAACGCTATTTCAAGTAAAGATCCTCATTTTCTATACCGGTAGTGCAGAGCGCAACTCGAATCCAGTCGGCCGTGTCTCGACTTGAGCTATGTTGCCATGGAAACTATCTGCCTTGCCATTCCTTCATGAGTATATTTTATGATTTGATTAGCCTGTGCTTGAGTGCAAAAGGGCCGAAATCAGAAGA
The DNA here is from genome assembly GCA_946902985.2 of Meconema thalassinum. Lineage (NCBI taxonomy): Eukaryota > Metazoa > Arthropoda > Insecta > Orthoptera > Tettigoniidae > Meconema > Meconema thalassinum. Next base: position 345,483,811 of record OX336388.2, read on the forward strand.
ATGAGAAAGACTATCGAAAATTCATGTAGCCAGCGGTTCCTTCTGGGTCCTAAACTATGTGTATGCAAAATTTGGTAGAGATTGGTGAAACGGTGTAGATTTGTATACGGAACCAACCCACCCACATACATACATACAGACTTTCACTTTTATATATAAGACTCGCTTTGCTCGTTGGGGGCTCCGCCCCCAAGCCCCCGGTGCGTTTGACGATCCGTCAATTTTTAGGGAAAGTAATGGTTTGCAGTGTTTAAAATATATCGTTCTGAATTTACGGTTTTTATGTTTGCTGTGACTTTGTAATAATAATAAAGACGAATATGTTGCATGTCGATTTTCCATTATGTACATTTTTAGTTGATTCGTGGGTGTCACCTACCAAAAGAAATTATGCTAATGGTCTGAATAAAATCTTATTTTTGCTTTGTTATAATTTATCTATAAGTTTATAGTGTCTTCAGTGTACGAAGTCCCGCACATTTGTTGCGTGTCAAATTTTCGGATTTTTTTTTTTTTTTTTTTTTGCACTTGCCCTCAAGTCTATAAAATGCACTACTTAATATATGATAATGTTTTGTTACGAGTCCAAATTTTAATTCTCTATAGTGTTATTGCCTCTTTTGACGTCTCTTTTCTCACTTTTAAAATATATTTCCAATTGAGGGTGGAATGTGCGCACTGATATGTTTAAGTCTGTTAGGACATGGCTGGTCCTCTAGTATACTTCTAGTTATAATAATATGGGGAGGGGGAGTTTTGCCAAGGCATGTCCCCTAGCCTACTGCCAGTTATATAATGACAGGAAATTTCGTTAACGCAGATCCCCTAGCCTACCTGTAATATCGTTTTCAGGAGTTTTATTATGAAAAGTTATTTAGCCTACTGCCAGTTACTGTATATGATGGCGGGAAGATTTGATAAAGCAGGTCCCCTAGCAAAACAGTCAGTTTTAGATTGTGTGGTGTGGCTAACCGGTTCCAAAATGCCGATGCGCTGCTGTTCAGAACATGCAATGTTTAGAGTTATTGGCCTGCATACTTTCTGATATATTGATATTAGGGTAACAAAAATAGAGACAGCATTTATTAACAGTTGGCAGCCCTGGTTGCTCTTAAGGACACTTATAGTCATATCTGTTATGGTACACATACGACATACGGAATGTGGTTGAAATCCAACGGATAGTATAGAAGATACATGTATTTAAAGTTGGACCTCTCAGCAGGCTTAGAATCATGTTGGTAGCACTGACGTATATAAGTTACTCCAAATTAATATAGAATGTCAGGTACTATACGTGTGCATAGTTTAAATCTGTCGGTTTGCATATTTTCTGATATATTGGTATTTGGATAAAATAAATTGTGAGCATTTATTAACAGTTGGCAGCCCTGGTGGCCCTTAAGAATACGCTCAGTCATATATGTTTATGTACACATAGCACATACGAAATTTGGTTGAATTCCAATTGATAGTGTAGAAGATATATGCATATGAAAATTGGACCTATCAGGAGGCTTATAATCATTTTGGCAACACTGCCATGTATGTCTCCTAGAAATTAAACTGAAATATTATTATGTATACGTGTGCCAATTTGAAAATAGGTCCCATTCATACCTTTCAAGGTATCCAACATGGAGCTCAAATTTCAATTGCGATTTTTCAGCAGTTGGTAGCACTGGCATCATTTTCAAATACGGCATTGAGATATTCAGGTATAGATCTTTACTCCTACCAAATTTTGTTTCGATTGCTGCAGCCGTTTAGGAGTTGATAGGGGTAGACACACACAGAGCCAGCCAGACAGACAGACAGACAGACAGACAGAAGGACAGACAGACAGACAGAAGGACAGACAGACACACATTTGCCCAGATCGATCTCATAAGTCTACCTTTTCCTCATTTTTGCAAAATGTGAAAAGTAGGCTAAAAATACGTACATAATGAATATCAGTTTCTATGTGGTAGAATGTAAATTAATTTTCTACAATATTGAGCACCTCTAAATATGCCCCTCGAAATATGCACCTCTATTATCGTCCTAATATGATAATTTAAAAAAAACAAGTAGTTCCGTGACGAACTAGAGAGCCTACTTTTCTTAAATATTAGAATTCATGCCAATCTATATAGACCTATCTAGAATAATGACGAAATCAAGTTGGTAATACTAACATTTATAAGTACTACAGTTTGAATGTCGACTCTGAATATATTCTTAGTTCCATCTCATAAGGTAAAGAATACACATACAACATTTAGTTGAAGTCTAATGGATAGTATGGACGTTACATGCTGTTTGATATTGGATTAATCAGTGCGCGTAAAATCATGTTGGGAACGAAGTCAAGTATGTGATGCTCAGAAATAAACAAAAATATTACGATCTAATATAGTGCCAATTTTGGTTAAATCCATTTGTTAGTATAGAAGTTACATGAAATTAAAATTTAAACTATCAGAAAGCTTACAATCAAGTTGGCAGTACTGAGGTATATTAGTTACTCCAAATTAATCTAGAATGTCAGGTGCTATTCGTGTGCAAAGTTTAGAGCTGATGGCTTGCACACTTTCTGATATATTGATATTAGGATTGAACAATTAGAGAGAGCATTTACTAACAGTTGGCAGTCCTGCTGGCTCTTACGAATACGTACAGTAATAACTGTTATGATACACAAGGCACATACGAAATTTGGTCGAAATCCATTTGTTAGTATAGAAGTTATATGCATTTAAAGACTGGACCTATCAACAGGCATATAATCGTGTTGGCAGCACTGATGTATATAAGTTACGCCAAACTAAGGTAGAATTTTAGACACTACACGTGTGCAAAGTTTAGAGCCGTTGGCTTGCATACTTTCAGATATATTAATGTTAAAATATATAGAGACCATTTATCAACAGTTGGCAGCCCTGGCGGCTCATTAGAATACGTACAGTCATATCTGTTATAGTACATATAGTACATACGGAATTTGGTTCAAATTCAATTGACAGTATAAAAGTTACATTCATTTATATTATGGATATATCGGCAGAATTAGAATCATGTTGGCAACACTGGCATGTATGAACTTCTGAAAATTAATCTGAAATGTTATCGTCTATTTGTGTGCCAATTTTGGAAGAGTTCGCATCCATAACTTCTGAGATTCCAACATAGAGCTAAAATTTCGATTGCGTTTTTTCAGCAGTTGGTAGCACTGACGTCAATTTCAAATATGGCCGTGAGATATTAAGGTGTAGATCTTTACTCATAACAAATTTGGTTTCGATAGCTGCAGCCGTATAGGAGTTGATAGGGGAGGACACACACACAGCCAGATAGACAGAAGGACACACAGGCACACATTTTCCCGGATTGATCACATAACTCTACTTTTTCCTCCTTTTTGCAAAATGAGAAAAGTAGGCTAAAATACACCAGAATGATTAAAACCAGTTATATTAAATACATTAGTGCAATACAACCGTAAAGTTAAGGCAGAAAAATAAGAAAATTACCCTGGAAGTCGGTAGGATTCGCCGCATTCATCTGTGAATTCAACTTGCTCTTTCCTTTCAAAAAACGGCTAAGAAGAGTCAAGTACTGGCAAACGAAAATATTCAATTGACGAAAAATAAAACCCTTCATCAGAATTAAAGCACAAAGCGGAAAATATTAGGTACCATACCTTCTTAAAAAGCCTACAGGGACACTAACTCACATGATACAGACTGCACGAAGAGTATAAAATTAGACTCAAAATCACATATTGTTTCCAATCCCAGTAAAACCCCTCTATAAATAATACAATCGATAATCAGATCATACTGGAAATTAACCAATAAACAAGTAGGTCCTAATGGAAAATAATTCTATCACCTGAAACCAAAAATGCATGGGACGAAAAAATACATCAAAATATCATGTTGGTTTCCGACCCTACAAGACGTAAAAAATATAATAAAAGTATTAAAAAAACCTATTTTTTGAAATTACATTCGAATCAATTTTTAAGTAATTCGTGGGACATAGAAAAATTTCGGACAAAAAGTACAAAATCATTAATAACTCCCTAATTATACGTCGTATGATGAAATAGCAAGAGACAAAAAAGATGTAATGTGTTATTGTCTACAACATAGGCCATGGACAATATCACACTCAGAGAAAAATTTCGGCCAAAAAGTACAAAATCATTAATAACTCCGTAACTAAACGTCGTATGATGAAATAGCAAGAGACAAAAAAGATGTAATGTGTTAATGTCTACAACATAGGCCATGTACTTTATCACACTCGGAGAAAAATTTCGGCCAAAAAGTACAAAATCATTAATAACTCCGTAACTAAACGTCGTATGATGAAATAGCAAGAGACAAAAAAGATGTAATGTGTTATTGTCTACAACATAGGCCATGCACAATATCACACTCAGAGATACTACTGGAGATAAGTAGCTTCCCCCTATATTTTTGTCTCTTGTAGGGTTGAAAATTAAAAAATGTACATTTTCGGAATTTTTCTGTTGGTTGCAAGGTGAAAGGAGTGTTTTTGCCAAATATCAAGTTTGTAACTCATTTGGAAGTGGGTAAACATTTATGTCAGTGAGTGAATCAGTCAGCCATGTGGTTTTATATAATATAGATGAGCATGGGACGTAGTGGAAAATAATTCTATCACCTGAATCCAAAAATGCATGGGACGAAAAAATACATCAAAATATCATGTTGGTTTCCGACCCTACAAGACGTAAAAAATATAATAAAAGTATTAAAAAAACCTATTTTTTGAAATTTCATTCGAATCAATTTTTAAGTAATTCGTGGGACATAGAAAAATTTCGGACAAAAAGTACAAAATCATTAATAACTCCCTAATTATACGTCGTATGATGAAATAGCAAGAGACAAAAAAGATGTAATGTGTTATTGTCTACAACATAGGCCATGGACAATATCACACTCAGAGAAAAATTTCGGCCAAAAAGTACAAAATCATTAATAACTCCGTAACTAAACGTCGTATGATGAAATAGCAAGAGACAAAAAAGATGTAATGTGTTAATGTCTACAACATAGGCCATGTACTTTATCACACTCAGAGAAAAATTTCGGCCAAAAAGTACAAAATCATTAATAACTCCGTAACTAAACGTCGTATGATGAAATAGCAAGAGACAAAAAAGATGTAATGTGTTATTGTCTACAACATAGGCCATGCACAATATCACACTCAGAGATACTACTGGAGATAAGTAGCTTCCCCCTATATTTTTGTCTCTTGTAGGGTTGAAAATTAAAAAATGTACATTTTCGGAATTTTTCTGTTGGTTGCAAGGTGAAAGGAGTGTTTTTGCCAAATATCAAGTTTGTAACTCATTTGGAAGTGGGTAAACATTTATGTCAGTGAGTGAATCAGTCAGCCATGTGGTTTTATATAATATAGATGAGCATGGGACGTAGTGGAAAATAATTCTATCACCTGAATCCAAAAATGCATGGGACGAAAAAATACATCAAAATATCATGTTGGTTTCCGACCCTACAAGACGTAAAAAATATAATAAAAGTATTAAAAAAACCTATTTTTTGAAATTTCATTCGAATCAATTTTTAAGTAATTCGTGGGACATAGAAAAATTTCGGACAAAAAGTACAAAATCATTAATAACTCCCTAATTATACGTCGTATGATGAAATAGCAAGAGACAAAAAAGATGTAATGTGTTATTGTCTACAACATAGGCCATGGACAATATCACACTCAGAGAAAAATTTCGGCCAAAAAGTACAAAATCATTAATAACTCCGTAACTAAACGTCGTATGATGAAATATCAAGAGACAAAAAAGATGTAATGTGTTAATGTCTACAACATAGGCCATGTACTTTATCACACTCAGAGAAAAATTTCGGCTAAAAAGTACAAAATCATTAATAACTCCGTAACTAAACGTCGTATGATGAAATAGCAAGAGACAAAAAAGATGTAATGTGTTATTGTCTACAACATAGGCCATGCACAATATCACACTCAGAGATACTACTGGAGATAAGTAGCTTCCCCCTATATTTTTGTCTCTTGTAGGGTTGAAAATTAAAAAATGTTCATTTTCGGAATTTTTCTGTTGGTTGCAAGGTGAAAGGAGTGTTTTTGCCAAATATCAAGTTTGTAACTCATTTGGAAGTGGGTAAACATTTATGTCAGTGAGTGAATCAGTCAGCCATGTGGTTTTATATAATATAGATGAGCATGGGACGTAGTGGAAAATAATTCTATCACCTGAATCCAAAAATGCATGGGACGAAAAAATACATCAAAATATCATGTTGGTTTCCGACCCTACAAGACGTAAAAAATATAATAAAAGTATTAAAAAACCTATTTTTTGAAATTTCATTCGAATCAATTTTTAAGTAATTCGTGGGACATAGAAAAATTTCGGACAAAAAGTACAAAATCATTAATAACTCCCTAATTATACGTCGTATGATGAAATAGCAAGAGACAAAAAAGATGTAATGTGTTATTGTCTACAACATAGGCCATGGACAATATCACACTCGGAGAAAAATTTCGGCCAAAAAGTACAAAATCATTAATAACTCCGTAACTAAACGTCGTATGATGAAATAGCAAGAGACAAAAAAGATGCAATGTGTTAATGTCTACAACATAGGCCATGTACTTTATCACACTCGGAGAAAAATTTCGGCCAAAAAGTACAAAATCATTAATAACTCCGTAACTAAACGTCGTATGATGAAATAGCAAGAGACAAAAAAGATGTAATGTGTTATTGTCTACAACATAGGCCATGCACAATATCACACTCAGAGATACTACTGGAGATAAGTAGCTTCCCCCTATATTTTTGTCTCTTGTAGGGTTGAAAATTAAAAAATGTACATTTTCGGAATTTTTCTGTTGGTTGCAAGGTGAAAGGAGTGTTTTTGCCAAATATCAAGTTTGTAACTCATTTGGAAGTGGGTAAACATTTATGTCAGTGAGTGAATCAGTCAGCCATGTGGTTTTATATAATATAGATGAGCATGGGACGTAGTGGAAAATAATTCTATCACCTGAATCCAAAAATGCATGGGACGAAAAAATACATCAAAATATCATGTTGGTTTCCGACCCTACAAGACGTAAAAAATATAATAAAAGTATTAAAAAAACCTATTTTTTGAAATTTCATTCGAATCAATTTTTAAGTAATTCGTGGGACATAGAAAAATTTCGGACAAAAAGTACAAAATCATTAATAACTCCCTAATTATACGTCGTATGATGAAATAGCAAGAGACAAAAAAGATGTAATGTGTTATTGTCTACAACATAGGCCATGGACAATATCACACTCAGAGAAAAATTTCGGCCAAAAAGTACAAAATCATTAATAACTCCGTAACTAAACGTCGTATGATGAAATAGCAAGAGACAAAAAAGATGTAATGTGTTAATGTCTACAACATAGGCCATGTACTTTATCACACTCAGAGAAAAATTTCTGCCAAAAAGTACAAAATCATTAATAACTCCGTAACTAAACGTCGTATGATGAAATAGCAAGAGACAAAAAAGATGTAATGTGTTATTGTCTACAACATAGGCCATGCACAATATCACACTCAGAGATACTACTGGAGATAAGTAGCTTCCCCCTATATTTTTGTCTCTTGTAGGGTTGAAAATTAAAAAATGTTCATTTTCGGAATTTTTCTGTTGGTTGCAAGGTGAAAGGAGTGTTTTTGCCAAATATCAAGTTTGTAACTCATTTGGAAGTGGGTAAACATTTATGTCAGTGAGTGAATCAGTCAGCCATGTGGTTTTATATAATATAGATGAGCATGGGACGTAGTGGAAAATAATTCTATCACCTGAATCCAAAAATGCATGGGACGAAAAAATACATCAAAATATCATGTTGGTTTCCGACCCTACAAGACGTAAAAAATATAATAAAAGTATTAAAAAACCTATTTTTTGAAATTTCATTCGAATCAATTTTTAAGTAATTCGTGGGACATAGAAAAATTTCGGACAAAAAGTACAAAATCATTAATAACTCCCTAATTATACGTCGTATGATGAAATAGCAAGAGACAAAAAAGATGTAATGTGTTATTGTCTACAACATAGGCCATGGACAATATCACACTCGGAGAAAAATTTCGGCCAAAAAGTACAAAATCATTAATAACTCCGTAACTAAACGTCGTATGATGAAATAGCAAGAGACAAAAAAGATGCAATGTGTTAATGTCTACAACATAGGCCATGTACTTTATCACACTCGGAGAAAAATTTCGGCCAAAAAGTACAAAATCATTAATAACTCCGTAACTAAACGTCGTATGATGAAATAGCAAGAGACAAAAAAGATGTAATGTGTTATTGTCTACAACATAGGCCATGCACAATATCACACTCAGAGATACTACTGGAGATAAGTAGCTTCCCCCTATATTTTTGTCTCTTGTAGGGTTGAAAATTAAAAAATGTACATTTTCGGAATTTTTCTGTTGGTTGCAAGGTGAAAGGAGTGTTTTTGCCAAATATCAAGTTTGTAACTCATTTGGAAGTGGGTAAACATTTATGTCAGTGAGTGAATCAGTCAGCCATGTGGTTTTATATAATATAGATGAGCATGGGACGTAGTGGAAAATAATTCTATCACCTGAATCCAAAAATGCATGGGACGAAAAAATACATCAAAATATCATGTTGGTTTCCGACCCTACAAGACGTAAAAAATATAATAAAAGTATTAAAAAAACCTATTTTTTGAAATTTCATTCGAATCAATTTTTAAGTAATTCGTGGGACATAGAAAAATTTCGGACAAAAAGTACAAAATCATTAATAACTCCCTAATTATACGTCGTATGATGAAATAGCAAGAGACAAAAAAGATGTAATGTGTTATTGTCTACAACATAGGCCATGGACAATATCACACTCAGAGAAAAATTTCGGCCAAAAAGTACAAAATCATTAATAACTCCGTAACTAAACGTCGTATGATGAAATAGCAAGAGACAAAAAAGATGTAATGTGTTAATGTCTACAACATAGGCCATGTACTTTATCACACTCAGAGAAAAATTTCTGCCAAAAAGTACAAAATCATTAATAACTCCGTAACTAAACGTCGTATGATGAAATAGCAAGAGACAAAAAAGATGTAATGTGTTATTGTCTACAACATAGGCCATGCACAATATCACACTCAGAGATACTACTGGAGATAAGTAGCTTCCCCCTATATTTTTGTCTCTTGTAGGGTTGAAAATTAAAAAATGTACATTTTCGGAATTTTTCTGTTGGTTGCAAGGTGAAAGGAGTGTTTTTGCCAAATATCAAGTTTGTAACTCATTTGGAAGTGGGTAAACATTTATGTCAGTGAGTGAATCAGTCAGCCATGTGGTTTTATATAATATAGATGAGCATGGGACGTAGTGGAAAATAATTCTATCACCTGAATCCAAAAATGCATGGGACGAAAAAATACATCAAAATATCATGTTGGTTTCCGACCCTACAAGACGTAAAAAATATAATAAAAGTATTAAAAAAACCTATTTTTTGAAATTTCATTCGAATCAATTTTTAAGTAATTCGTGGGACATAGAAAAATTTCGGACAAAAAGTACAAAATCATTAATAACTCCCTAATTATACGTCGTATGATGAAATAGCAAGAGACAAAAAAGATGTAATGTGTTATTGTCTACAACATAGGCCATGGACAATATCACACTCAGAGAAAAATTTCGGCCAAAAAGTACAAAATCATTAATAACTCCGTAACTAAACGTCGTATGATGAAATAGCAAGAGACAAAAAAGATGTAATGTGTTAATGTCTACAACATAGGCCATGTACTTTATCACACTCAGAGAAAGATTTCGGCCAAAAAGTACAAAATCATTAATAACTCCGTAACTAAACGTCGTATGATGAAATAGCAAGAGACAAAAAAGATGTAATGTGTTATTGTCTACAACATAGGCCATGCACAATATCACACTCAGAGATACTACTGGAGATAAGTAGCTTCCCCCTATATTTTTGTCTCTTGTAGGGTTGAAAATTAAAAAATGTACATTTTCGGAATTTTTCTGTTGGTTGCAAGGTGAAAGGAGTGTTTTTGCCAAATATCAAGTTTGTAACTCATTTGGAAGTGGGTAAACATTTATGTCAGTGAGTGAATCAGTCAGCCATGTGGTTTTATATAATATAGATGAGCATGGGACGTAGTGGAAAATAATTCTATCACCTGAATCCAAAAATGCATGGGACGAAAAAATACAACAAAATATCATGTTGGTTTCCGACCCTACAAGACGTAAAAAATATAATAAAAGTATTAAAAAAACCTATTTTTTGAAATTTCATTCGAATCAATTTTTAAGTAATTCGTGGGACATAGAAAAATTTCGGACAAAAAGTACAAAATCATTAATAACTCCCTAATTATACGTCGTATGATGAAATAGCAAGAGACAAAAAAGATGTAATGTGTTATTGTCTACAACATAGGCCATGGACAATATCACACTCAGAAAAATTTCGGCCAAAAAGTACAAAATCATTAATAACTCCGTAACTAAACGTCGTATGATGAAATAGCAAGAGCCAAAAAAGATGTAATGTGTTAATGTCTACAACATAGGCCATGTACTTTATCACACTCGGAGAAAAATTTCGGCCAAAAAGTACAAAATCATTAATAACTCCGTAACTAAACGTCGTATGATGAAATAGCAAGAGACAAAAAAGATGTAATGTGTTATTGTCTACAACATAGGCCATGCACAATATCACACTCAGAGATACTACTGGAGATAAGTAGCTTCCCCCTATATTTTTGTCTCTTGTAGGGTTGAAAATTAAAAAATGTACATTTTCGGAATTTTTCTGTTGGTTGCAAGGTGAAAGGAGTGTTTTTGCCAAATATCAAGTTTGTAACTCATTTGGAAGTGGGTAAACATTTATGTCAGTGAGTGAATCAGTCAGCCATGTGGTTTTATATAATATAGATGAGCATGGGACGTAGTGGAAAATAATTCTATCACCTGAATCCAAAAATGCATGGGACGAAAAAATACATCAAAATATCATGTTGGTTTCCGACCCTACAAGACGTAAAAAATATAATAAAAGTATTAAAAAAACCTATTTTTTGAAATTTCATTCGAATCAATTTTTAAGTAATTCGTGGGACATAGAAAAATTTCGGACAAAAAGTACAAAATCATTAATAACTCCCTAATTATACGTCGTATGATGAAATAGCAAGAGACAAAAAAGATGTAATGTGTTATTGTCTACAACATAGGCCATGGACAATATCACACTCAGAGAAAAATTTCGGCCAAAAAGTACAAAATCATTAATAACTCCGTAACTAAACGTCGTATGATGAAATAGCAAGAGACAAAAAAGATGTAATGTGTTATTGTCTACAACATAGGCCATGCACAATATCACACTCAGAGATACTACTGGAGATAAGTAGCTTCCCCCTATATTTTTGTCTCTTGTAGGGTTGAAAATTAAAAAATGTTCATTTTCGGAATTTTTCTGTTGGTTGCAAGGTGAAAGGAGTGTTTTTGCCAAATATCAAGTTTGTAACTCATTTGGAAGTGGGTAAACATTTATGTCAGTGAGTGAATCAGTCAGCCATGTGGTTTTATATAATATAGATGAGCATGGGACGTAGTGGAAAATAATTCTATCACCTGAATCCAAAAATGCATGGGACGAAAAAATACATCAAAATATCATGTTGGTTTCCGACCCTACAAGACGTAAAAAAAATAATAAAAGTATTAAAAAAACCTATTTTTTGAAATTTCATTCGAATCAATTTTTAAGTAATTCGTGGGACATAGAAAAATTTCGGACAAAAAGTACAAAATCATTAATAACTCCCTAATTATACGTCGTATGATGAAATAGCAAGAGACAAAAAAGATGTAATGTGTTATTGTCTACAACATAGGCCATGGACAATATCACACTCAGAGAAAAATTTCGGCCAAAAAGTACAAAATCATTAATAACTCCGTAACTAAACGTCGTATGATGAAATAGCAAGAGACAAAAAAGATGTAATGTGTTAATGTCTACAACATAGGCCATGTACTTTATCACACTCAGAGAAAAATTTCGGCCAAAAAGTACAAAATCATTAATAACTCCGTAACTAAACGTCGTATGATGAAATAGCAAGAGACAAAAAAGATGTAATGTGTTATTGTCTACAACATAGGCCATGCACAATATCACACTCAGAGATACTACTGGAGATAAGTAGCTTCCCCCTATATTTTTGTCTCTTGTAGGGTTGAAAATTAAAAAATGTACATTTTCGGAATTTTTCTGTTGGTTGCAAGGTGAAAGGAGTGTTTTTGCCAAATATCAAGTTTGTAACTCATTTGGAAGTGGGTAAACATTTATGTCAGTGAGTGAATCAGTCAGCCATGTGGTTTTATATAATATAGATGAGCATGGGACGTAGTGGAAAATAATTCTATCACCTGAATCCAAAAATGCATGGGACGAAAAAATACAACAAAATATCATGTTGGTTTCCGACCCTACAAGACGTAAAAAATATAATAAAAGTATTAAAAAAACCTATTTTTTGAAATTTCATTCGAATCAATTTTTAAGTAATTCGTGGGACATAGAAAAATTTCGGACAAAAAGTACAAAATCATTAATAACTCCCTAATTATACGTCGTATGATGAAATAGCAAGAGACAAAAAAGATGTAATGTGTTATTGTCTACAACATAGGCCATGGACAATATCACACTCAGAGAAAAATTTCGGCCAAAAAGTACAAAATCATTAATAACTCCGTAACTAAACGTCGTATGATGAAATAGCAAGAGACAAAAAAGATGTAATGTGTTAATGTCTACAACATAGGCCATGTACTTTATCACACTCGGAGAAAAATTTCGGCCAAAAAGTACAAAATCATTAATAACTCCGTAACTAAACGTCGTATGATGAAATAGCAAGAGACAAAAAAGATGTAATGTGTTATTGTCTACAACATAGGCCATGCACAATATCACACTCAGAGATACTACTGGAGATAAGTAGCTTCCCCCTATATTTTTGTCTCTTGTAGGGTTGAAAATTAAAAAATGTACATTTTCGGAATTTTTCTGTTGGTTGCAAGGTGAAAGGAGTGTTTTTGCCAAATATCAAGTTTGTAACTCATTTGGAAGTGGGTAAACATTTATGTCAGTGAGTGAATCAGTCAGCCATGTGGTTTTATATAATATAGATGAGCATGGGACGTAGTGGAAAATAATTCTATCACCTGAATCCAAAAATGCATGGGACGAAAAAATACATCAAAATATCATGTTGGTTTCCGACCCTACAAGACGTAAAAAATATAATAAAAGTATTAAAAAAACCTATTTTTTGAAATTACATTCGAATCAATTTTTAAGTAATTCGTGGGACATAGAAAAATTTCGGACAAAAAGTACAAAATCATTAATAACTCCCTAATTATACGTCGTATGATGAAATAGCAAGAGACAAAAAAGATGTAATGTGTTATTGTCTACAACATAGGCCATGGACAATATCACACTCAGAGAAAAATTTCGGCCAAAAAGTACAAAATCATTAATAACTCCGTAACTAAACGTCGTATGATGAAATAGCAAGAGACAAAAAAGATGTAATGTGTTAATGTCTACAACATAGGCCATGTACTTTATCACACTCGGAGAAAAATTTCGGCCAAAAAGTACAAAATCATTAATAACTCCGTAACTAAACGTCGTATGATGAAATAGCAAGAGACAAAAAAGATGTAATGTGTTATTGTCTACAACATAGGCCATGCACAATATCACACTCAGAGATACTACTGGAGATAAGTAGCTTCCCCCTATATTTTTGTCTCTTGTAGGGTTGAAAATTAAAAAATGTACATTTTCGGAATTTTTCTGTTGGTTGCAAGGTGAAAGGAGTGTTTTGCCAAATATCAAGTTTGTAACTCATTTGGAAGTGGGTAAACATTTATGTCAGTGAGTGAATCAGTCAGCCATGTGGTTTTATATAATATAGATGAGCATGGGACGTAGTGGAAAATAATTCTATCACCTGAATCCAAAAATGCATGGGACGAAAAAATACATCAAAATATCATGTTGGTTTCCGACCCTACAAGACGTAAAAAAAATAATAAAAGTATTAAAAAAACCTATTTTTTGAAATTTCATTCGAATCAATTTTTAAGTAATTCGTGGGACATAGAAAAATTTCGGACAAAAAGTACAAAATCATTAATAACTCCCTAATTATACGTCGTATGATGAAATAGCAAGAGACAAAAAAGATGTAATGTGTTATTGTCTACAACATAGGCCATGGACAATATCACACTCAGAGAAAAATTTCGGCCAAAAAGTACAAAATCATTAATAACTCCGTAACTAAACGTCGTATGATGAAATAGCAAGAGACAAAAAAGATGTAATGTGTTAATGTCTACAACATAGGCCATGTACTTTATCACACTCAGAGAAAAATTTCGGCCAAAAAGTACAAAATCATTAATAACTCCGTAACTAAACGTCGTATGATGAAATAGCAAGAGACAAAAAAGATGTAATGTGTTATTGTCTACAACATAGGCCATGCACAATATCACACTCAGAGATACTACTGGAGATAAGTAGCTTCCCCCTATATTTTTGTCTCTTGTAGGGTTGAAAATTAAAAAATGTACATTTTCGGAATTTTTCTGTTGGTTGCAAGGTGAAAGGAGTGTTTTTGCCAAATATCAAGTTTGTAACTCATTTGGAAGTGGGTAAACATTTATGTCAGTGAGTGAATCAGTCAGCCATGTGGTTTTATATAATATAGATGAGCATGGGACGTAGTGGAAAATAATTCTATCACCTGAATCCAAAAATGCATGGGACGAAAAAATACAACAAAATATCATGTTGGTTTCCGACCCTACAAGACGTAAAAAATATAATAAAAGTATTAAAAAAACCTATTTTTTGAAATTTCATTCGAATCAATTTTTAAGTAATTCGTGGGACATAGAAAAATTTCGGACAAAAAGTACAAAATCATTAATAACTCCCTAATTATACGTCGTATGATGAAATAGCAAGAGACAAAAAAGATGTAATGTGTTATTGTCTACAACATAGGCCATGGACAATATCACACTCAGAGAAAAATTTCGGCCAAAAAGTACAAAATCATTAATAACTCCGTAACTAAACGTCGTATGATGAAATAGCAAGAGACAAAAAAGATGTAATGTGTTAATGTCTACAACATAGGCCATGTACTTTATCACACTCGGAGAAAAATTTCGGCCAAAAAGTACAAAATCATTAATAACTCCGTAACTAAACGTCGTATGATGAAATAGCAAGAGACAAAAAAGATGTAATGTGTTATTGTCTACAACATAGGCCATGCACAATATCACACTCAGAGATACTACTGGAGATAAGTAGCTTCCCCCTATATTTTTGTCTCTTGTAGGGTTGAAAATTAAAAAATGTACATTTTCGGAATTTTTCTGTTGGTTGCAAGGTGAAAGGAGTGTTTTTGCCAAATATCAAGTTTGTAACTCATTTGGAAGTGGGTAAACATTTATGTCAGTGAGTGAATCAGTCAGCCATGTGGTTTTATATAATATAGATGAGCATGGGACGTAGTGGAAAATAATTCTATCACCTGAATCCAAAAATGCATGGGACGAAAAAATACATCAAAATATCATGTTGGTTTCCGACCCTACAAGACGTAAAAAATATAATAAAAGTATTAAAAAAACCTATTTTTTGAAATTTCATTCGAATCAATTTTTAAGTAATTCGTGGGACATAGAAAAATTTCGGACAAAAAGTACAAAATCATTAATAACTCCCTAATTATACGTCGTATGATGAAATAGCAAGAGACAAAAAAGATGTAATGTGTTATTGTCTACAACATAGGCCATGGACAATATCACACTCGGAGAAAAATTTCGGCCAAAAAGTACAAAATCATTAATAACTCCGTAACTAAACGTCGTATGATGAAATAGCAAGAGACAAAAAAGATGTAATGTGTTAATGTCTACAACATAGGCCATGTACTTTATCACACTCGGAGAAAAATTTCGGCCAAAAAGTACAAAATCATTAATAACTCCGTAACTAAACGTCGTATGATGAAATAGCAAGAGACAAAAAAGATGTAATGTGTTATTGTCTACAACATAGGCCATGCACAATATCACACTCAGAGATACTACTGGAGATAAGTAGCTTCCCCCTATATTTTTGTCTCTTGTAGGGTTGAAAATTAAAAAATGTACATTTTCGGAATTTTTCTGTTGGTTGCAAGGTGAAAGGAGTGTTTTTGCCAAATATCAAGTTTGTAACTCATTTGGAAGTGGGTAAACATTTATGTCAGTGAGTGAATCAGTCAGCCATGTGGTTTTATATAATATAGATGAGCATGGGACGTAGTGGAAAATAATTCTATCACCTGAATCCAAAAATGCATGGGACGAAAAAATACATCAAAATATCATGTTGGTTTCCGACCCTACAAGACGTAAAAAATATAATAAAAGTATTAAAAAAACCTATTTTTTGAAATTTCATTCGAATCAATTTTTAAGTAATTCGTGGGACATAGAAAAATTTCGGACAAAAAGTACAAAATCATTAATAACTCCCTAATTATACGTCGTATGATGAAATAGCAAGAGACAAAAAAGATGTAATGTGTTATTGTCTACAACATAGGCCATGGACAATATCACACTCAGAGAAAAATTTCGGCCAAAAAGTACAAAATCATTAATAACTCCGTAACTAAACGTCGTATGATGAAATAGCAAGAGACAAAAAAGATGTAATGTGTTAATGTCTACAACATAGGCCATGTACTTTATCACACTCAGAGAAAAATTTCTGCCAAAAAGTACAAAATCATTAATAACTCCGTAACTAAACGTCGTATGATGAAATAGCAAGAGACAAAAAAGATGTAATGTGTTATTGTCTACAACATAGGCCATGCACAATATCACACTCAGAGATACTACTGGAGATAAGTAGCTTCCCCCTATATTTTTGTCTCTTGTAGGGTTGAAAATTAAAAAATGTACATTTTCGGAATTTTTCTGTTGGTTGCAAGGTGAAAGGAGTGTTTTTGCCAAATATCAAGTTTGTAACTCATTTGGAAGTGGGTAAACATTTATGTCAGTGAGTGAATCAGTCAGCCATGTGGTTTTATATAATATAGATGAGCATGGGACGTAGTGGAAAATAATTCTATCACCTGAATCCAAAAATGCATGGGACGAAAAAATACATCAAAATATCATGTTGGTTTCCGACCCTACAAGACGTAAAAAATATAATAAAAGTATTAAAAAAACCTATTTTTTGAAATTTCATTCGAATCAATTTTTAAGTAATTCGTGGGACATAGAAAAATTTCGGACAAAAAGTACAAAATCATTAATAACTCCCTAATTATACGTCGTATGATGAAATAGCAAGAGACAAAAAAGATGTAATGTGTTATTGTCTACAACATAGGCCATGGACAATATCACACTCAGAGAAAAATTTCGGCCAAAAAGTACAAAATCATTAATAACTCCGTAACTAAACGTCGTATGATGAAATAGCAAGAGACAAAAAAGATGTAATGTGTTAATGTCTACAACATAGGCCATGTACTTTATCACACTCAGAGAAAAATTTCGGCCAAAAAGTACAAAATCATTAATAACTCCGTAACTAAACGTCGTATGATGAAATAGCAAGAGACAAAAAAGATGTAATGTGTTATTGTCTACAACATAGGCCATGCACAATATCACACTCAGAGATACTACTGGAGATAAGTAGCTTCCCCCTATATTTTTGTCTCTTGTAGGGTTGAAAATTAAAAAATGTACATTTTCGGAATTTTTCTGTTGGTTGCAAGGTGAAAGGAGTGTTTTTGCCAAATATCAAGTTTGTAACTCATTTGGAAGTGGGTAAACATTTATGTCAGTGAGTGAATCAGTCAGCCATGTGGTTTTATATAATATAGATGAGCATGGGACGTAGTGGAAAATAATTCTATCACCTGAATCCAAAAATGCATGGGACGAAAAAATACAACAAAATATCATGTTGGTTTCCGACCCTACAAGACGTAAAAAATATAATAAAAGTATTAAAAAAACCTATTTTTTGAAATTTCATTCGAATCAATTTTTAAGTAATTCGTGGGACATAGAAAAATTTCGGACAAAAAGTACAAAATCATTAATAACTCCCTAATTATACGTCGTATGATGAAATAGCAAGAGACAAAAAAGATGTAATGTGTTATTGTCTACAACATAGGCCATGGACAATATCACACTCAGAAAAATTTCGGCCAAAAAGTACAAAATCATTAATAACTCCGTAACTAAACGTCGTATGATGAAATAGCAAGAGCCAAAAAAGATGTAATGTGTTAATGTCTACAACATAGGCCATGTACTTTATCACACTCGGAGAAAAATTTCGGCCAAAAAGTACAAAATCATTAATAACTCCGTAACTAAACGTCGTATGATGAAATAGCAAGAGACAAAAAAGATGTAATGTGTTATTGTCTACAACATAGGCCATGCACAATATCACACTCAGAGATACTACTGGAGATAAGTAGCTTCCCCCTATATTTTTGTCTCTTGTAGGGTTGAAAATTAAAAAATGTACATTTTCGGAATTTTTCTGTTGGTTGCAAGGTGAAAGGAGTGTTTTTGCCAAATATCAAGTTTGTAACTCATTTGGAAGTGGGTAAACATTTATGTCAGTGAGTGAATCAGTCAGCCATGTGGTTTTATATAATATAGATGAGCATGGGACGTAGTGGAAAATAATTCTATCACCTGAATCCAAAAATGCATGGGACGAAAAAATACATCAAAATATCATGTTGGTTTCCGACCCTACAAGACGTAAAAAATATAATAAAAGTATTAAAAAAACCTATTTTTTGAAATTTCATTCGAATCAATTTTTAAGTAATTCGTGGGACATAGAAAAATTTCGGACAAAAAGTACAAAATCATTAATAACTCCCTAATTATACGTCGTATGATGAAATAGCAAGAGACAAAAAAGATGTAATGTGTTATTGTCTACAACATAGGCCATGGACAATATCACACTCAGAGAAAAATTTCGGCCAAAAAGTACAAAATCATTAATAACTCCGTAACTAAACGTCGTATGATGAAATAGCAAGAGACAAAAAAGATGTAATGTGTTATTGTCTACAACATAGGCCATGCACAATATCACACTCAGAGATACTACTGGAGATAAGTAGCTTCCCCCTATATTTTTGTCTCTTGTAGGGTTGAAAATTAAAAAATGTTCATTTTCGGAATTTTTCTGTTGGTTGCAAGGTGAAAGGAGTGTTTTTGCCAAATATCAAGTTTGTAACTCATTTGGAAGTGGGTAAACATTTATGTCAGTGAGTGAATCAGTCAGCCATGTGGTTTTATATAATATAGATGAGCATGGGACGTAGTGGAAAATAATTCTATCACCTGAATCCAAAAATGCATGGGACGAAAAAATACATCAAAATATCATGTTGGTTTCCGACCCTACAAGACGTAAAAAATATAATAAAAGTATTAAAAAAACCTATTTTTTGAAATTTCATTCGAATCAATTTTTAAGTAATTCGTGGGACATAGAAAAATTTCGGACAAAAAGTACAAAATCATTAATAACTCCCTAATTATACGTCGTATGATGAAATAGCAAGAGACAAAAAAGATGTAATGTGTTATTGTCTACAACATAGGCCATGGACAATATCACACTCAGAGAAAAATTTCGGCCAAAAAGTACAAAATCATTAATAACTCCGTAACTAAACGTCGTATGATGAAATAGCAAGAGACAAAAAAGATGTAATGTGTTATTGTCTACAACATAGGCCATGCACAATATCACACTCAGAGATACTACTGGAGATAAGTAGCTTCCCCCTATATTTTTGTCTCTTGTAGGGTTGAAAATTAAAAAATGTTCATTTTCGGAATTTTTCTGTTGGTTGCAAGGTGAAAGGAGTGTTTTTGCCAAATATCAAGTTTGTAACTCATTTGGAAGTGGGTAAACATTTATGTCAGTGAGTGAATCAGTCAGCCATGTGGTTTTATATAATATAGATGAGCATGGGACGTAGTGGAAAATAATTCTATCACCTGAATCCAAAAATGCATGGGACGAAAAAATACATCAAAATATCATGTTGGTTTCCGACCCTACAAGACGTAAAAAATATAATAAAAGTATTAAAAAAACCTATTTTTTGAAATTTCATTCGAATCAATTTTTAAGTAATTCGTGGGACATAGAAAAATTTCGGACAAAAAGTACAAAATCATTAATAACTCCCTAATTATACGTCGTATTATGAAATAGCAAGAGACAAAAAAGATGTAATGTGTTATTGTCTACAACATAGGCCATGGACAATATCACACTCGGAGAAAAAATTCGGCCAAAAAGTACAAAATCATTAATAACTCCGTAACTAAACGTCGTATGATGAAATAGCAAGAGACAAAAAAGATGTAATGTGTTAATGTTTACAACATAGGCCATGTACTTTATCAGTACTTTATCACACTCGGAGAAAAATTTCGGCCAAAAAGTACAAAATCATTAATAACTCCGTAACTAAACGTCGTATGATGAATAGCAAGAGACAAAAAAGATGTAATGTGTTATTGTCTACAACATAGGCCATGCACAATATCACACTCAGAGATACTACTGGAGATAAGTAGCTTCCCCCTATATTTTTGTCTCTTGTAGGGTTGAAAATTAAAAATGTACATTTTCGGAATTTTTCTGTTGGTTGCAAGGTGAAAGGAGTGTTTTTGCCAAATATCAAGTTTGTAACTCATTTGGAAGTGGGTAAACATTTATGTCAGTGAGTGAATCAGTCAGCCATGTGGTTTTATATAATATAGATGAGCATGGGACGTAGTGGAAAATAATTCTATCACCTGAATCCAAAAATGCATGGGACGAAAAAATACATCAAAATATCATGTTGGTTTCCGACCCTACAAGACGTAAAAAAATATAATAAAAGTATTAAAAAAACCTATTTTTTGAAATTTCATTCGAATCAATTTTTAAGTAATTCGTGGGACATAGAAAATTTCGGACAAAAAGTACAAAATCATTAATAACTCCTAATTATACGTCGTATGATGAAATAGCAAGAGACAAAAAAGAATGTAATGTGTTATTGTCTACAACATAGGCCATGGACAATATCACACTCAGAGAAAAATTTCGGCCAAAAAGTACAAAATCATTAATAACTCCGTAACTAAACGTCGTATGATGAATAGCAAGAGACAAAAAAGATGTAATGTGTTAATGTCTACAACATAGGCCATGTACTTTATCACACTCAGAGAAAAAATTTCTGCCAAAAAGTACAAAATCATTAATAACTCCGTAACTAAACGTCGTATGATGAAATAGCAAGAGACAAAAAAGATGTAATGTGTTATGTCTACAACATAGGCCATGCACAATATCACACTCAGAGATACTACTGGAGATAAGTAGCTTCCCCCTATATTTTTGTCTCTTGTAGGGTTGAAAATTAAAAAATGTACATTTTCGGAATTTTTCTGTTGGTTGCAAGGTGAAAGGAGTGTTTTGCCAAATATCAAGTTTGTAACTCATTTGGAAGTGGGTAAACATTTATGTCAGTGAGTGAATCAGTCAGCCATGTGGTTTTATATAATATAGATGAGCATGGGACGTAGTGGAAAATAATTCTATCACCTGAATCCAAAAATGCATGGGACGAAAAAATACATCAAAATATCATGTTGGTTTCCGACCCTACAAGACGTAAAAAAAATAATAAAAGTATTAAAAAAACCTATTTTGAAATTTCATTCGAATCAATTTTTAAGTAATTCGTGGGACATAGAAAAATTTCGGACAAAAAGTACAAAAATCATTAATAACTCCCTAATTATACGTCGTATGATGAAATAGCAAGAGACAAAAAAGATGTAATGTGTTATTGTCTACAACATAGGCCATGGACAATATCACACTCAGAGAAAAATTTCGGCCAAAAAGTACAAAATCATTAATAAACTCCGTAACTAAACGTCGTATGATGAAATAGCAAGAGACAAAAAAGATGTAATGTGTTAATGTCTACAACATAGGCCATGTACTTTATCACACTCAGAGAAAATTTCGGCCAAAAAGTACAAAATCATTAATAACTCCGTAACTAAACGTCGTATGATGAAATAGCAAGAGACAAAAAAGATGTAATGTGTTATTGTCTACAACATAGGCCATGCACAATATCACACTCAGAGATACTACTGGAGATAAGTAGCTTCCCCCTATATTTTTGTCTCTTGTAGGGTTGAAAATTAAAAAATGTACATTTTCGGAATTTTTCTGTGGTTGCAAGGTGAAAGGAGTGTTTTTGCCAAATATCAAGTTTGTAACTCATTTGGAAGTGGGTAAACATTTATGTCAGTGAGTGAATCAGTCAGCCATGTGGTTTTATATAATATAGATGAGCATGGGACGTAGTGGAAAATAATTCTATCACCTGAATCCAAAAATGCATGGGACGAAAAAATACAACAAAATATCATGTGGTTTCCGACCCTACAAGACGTAAAAAATATAATAAAAGTATTAAAAAAACCTATTTTTTGAAATTTCATTCGAATCAATTTTTAAGTAATTCGTGGGACATAGAAAAAATTTCGGACAAAAAGTACAAAATCATTAATAACTCCCTAATTATACGTCGTATGATGAAATAGCAAGAGACAAAAAAGATGTAATGTGTTATTGTCTACAACATAGGCCATGGACAATATCACACTCAGAGAAAAATTTCGGCCAAAAAGTACAAAATCATTAATAACTCCGTAACTAAACGTCGTATGATGAAATAGCAAGAGACAAAAAAGATGTAATGTGTTAATGTCTACAACATAGGCCATGTACTTTATCACACTCGGAGAAAAATTTCGGCCAAAAAGTACAAAATCATTAATAACTCCGTAACTAAACGTCGTATGATGAAATAGCAAGAGACAAAAAAGATGTAATGTGTTATTGTCTACAACATAGGCCATGCACAATATCACACTCAGAGATACTACTGGAGATAAGTAGCTTCCCCCTATATTTTTGTCTCTTGTAGGGTTGAAAATTAAAAAATGTACATTTTCGGAATTTTTCTGTTGTTGCAAGGTGAAAGGAGTGTTTTTGCCAAATATCAAGTTTGTAACTCATTTGGAAGTGGGTAAACATTTATGTCAGTGAGTGAATCAGTCAGCCATGTGGTTTTATATTAATATAGATGAGCATGGGACGTAGTGGAAAATAATTCTATCACCTGAATCCAAAAATGCATGGGACGAAAAAAATACATCAAAATATCATGTTGGTTTCCGACCCTACAAGACGTAAAAAATATAATAAAAGTATTAAATAAAACCTATTTTTTGAAATTTCATTCGAATCAATTTTTAAGTAATTCGTGGGACATAGAAAAATTTCGGACAAAAAGTACAAAATCATTAATAACTCCCTAATTATACGTCGTATGATGAAATAGCAAGAGACAAAAAAGATGTAATGTGTTATTGTCTACAACATAGGCCATGGACAATATCACACTCAGAGAAAAATTTCGGCCAAAAAGTACAAAATCATTAATAACTCCGTAACTAAACGTCGTATGATGAAATAGCAAGAGACAAAAAAGATGTAATGTGTTAATGTCTACAACATAGGCCATGTACTTTATCACCACTCAGAGAAAAATTTCTGCCAAAAAGTACAAAATCATTAATAACTCCGTAACTAAACGTCGTATGATGAAATAGCAAGAGACAAAAAAGATGTAATGTGTTATTGTCTACAACATAGGCCATGCACAATATCACACTCAGAGATACTACTGGAGATAAGTAGCTTCCCCCTATATTTTTGTCTCTTGTAGGGTTGAAAATTAAAAAATGTACATTTTCGGAATTTTTTCTGTTGGTTGCAAGGTGAAAGGAGTGTTTTTGCCAAATATCAAGTTTGTAACTCATTTGGAAGTGGGTAAACATTTATGTCAGTGAGTGAATCAGTCAGCCATGTGGTTTTTATAAATATAGATGAGCATGGGACGTAGTGAAAATAATTCTATCACCTGAATCCAAAAATGCATGGGACGAAAAAATACATCAAAATATCATGTTGGTTTCCGACCCTACAAGACGTAAAAAAAATAATAAAAGTATTAAAAAAACCTATTTTTTGAAATTTCATTCGAATCAATTTTTAAGTAATTCGTGGGACATAGAAAAATTTCGGACAAAAAGTACAAAATCATTAATAACTCCCTAATTATACGTCGTATGATGAAATAGCAAGAGACAAAAAAGATGTAATGTGTTATTGTCTACAACATAGGCATGGACAATATCACACTCAGAGAAAAATTTCGGCCAAAAAGTACAAAATCATTAATAACTCCGTAACTAAACGTCGTATGATGAAATAGCAAGAGACAAAAAAGATGTAATGTGTTTAATGTCTACAACATAGGCCATGTACTTTATCACACTCAGAGAAAAATTTCGGCCAAAAAGTACAAAATCATTAATAAGCTCCGTAACTAAACGTCGTATGATGAAATAGCAAGAGACAAAAAGTTGTAATGTGTTATTGTCTACAACATAGGCCATGCACAATATCACACTCAGAGATACTACTGGAGATAAGTAGCTTCCCCCTATATTTTTGTCTCTTGTAGGGTTGAAAATTAAAAAATGTACATTTTCGGAATTTTTCTGTTGGTTGCAAGGTGAAAGGAGTGTTTTTGCCAAATATCAAGTTTGTAACTCATTTGGAAGTGGGTAAACATTTATGTCAGTGAGTGAATCAGTCAGCCATGTGGTTTTATATAATATAGATGAGCATGGGACGTAGTGGAAAATAATTCTATCACCTGAATCCAAAAATGCATGGGACGAAAAAATACAACAAAATATCATGTTGGTTTCCGACCCTACAAGACGTAAAAAATATAATAAAAGTATTAAAAAAACCTATTTTTTGAAATTTCATTCGAATCAATTTTAAGTAATTCGTGGGACATAGAAAAATTTCGGACAAAAAGTACAAAATCATTAATAACTCCCTAATTATACGTCGTATGATGAAATAGCAAGAGACAAAAAAGATGTAATGTGTTATTGTCTACAACATAGGCCATGGACAATATCACACTCAGAGAAAAATTTCGGCCAAAAAGTACAAAATCATTATAACTCCGTAACTAAACGTCGTATGATGAAATAGCAAGAGACAAAAAAGATGTAATGTGTTAATGTCTACACATAGGCCATGTACTTTATCACACTCGGAGAAAAATTTCGGCCAAAAAGTACAAAATCATTAATAACTCCGTAACTAAACGTCGTATGATGAAATAGAGACAAAAAAGATGTAATGTGTTATTGTCTACAACATAGGCCATGCACAATATCACACTCAGAGATACTACTGGAGATAAGTAGCTTCCCCCTATATTTTTGTCTCTTGTAGGGTTGAAAATTAAAAAATGTACATTTTCGGAATTTTTCTGTTGGTTGCAAGGTGAAAGGAGTGTTTTTTGCCAAATATCAAGTTTGTAACTCATTTGGAAGTGGGTAAACATTTATGTCAGTGAGTGAATCAGTCAGCCATGTGGTTTTTATATAATATAGATGAGCATGGGACGTAGTGGAAAATAATTCTATCACCTGAATCCAAAAATGCATGGGACGAAAAAATACATCAAAATATCATGTTGGTTTCCGACCCTACAAGACGTAAAAAATATAATAAAAGTATTAAAAAAACCTATTTTTTGAAATTTCATTCGAATCAATTTTTAAGTAATTCGTGGGGGACATAGAAAAATTTCGGACAAAAAGTACAAAATCATTAATAACTCCCTAATTATACGTCGTATGATGAAATAGCAAGAGACAAAAAAGATGTAATGTGTTATTGTCTACAACATAGGCCATGGACAATATCACACTCGGAGAAAAATTTCGGCCAAAAAGTACAAAATCATTAATAACTCCGTAACTAAACGTCGTATGATGAAATAGCAAGAGACAAAAAAGATGTAATGTGTTAATGTCTACAACATAGGCCATGTACTTTATCACACTCGGAGAAAAATTTCGGCCAAAAAGTACAAAATCATTAATAACTCCGTAACTAAACGTCGTATGATGAAATAGCAAGAGACAAAAAAGATGTAATGTGTTATTGTCTACAACATAGGCCATGCACAATATCACACTCAGAGATACTACTGGAGATAAGTAGCTTCCCCCTATATTTTTGTCTCTTGTAGGGTTGAAAATTAAAAAATGTACATTTTCGGAATTTTTCTGTTGGTTGCAAGGTGAAAGGAGTGTTTTTGCCAAATATCAAGTTTGTAACTCATTTGGAAGTGGGTAAACATTTATGTCAGTGAGTGAATCAGTCAGCCATGTGGTTTTATATAATATAGATGAGCATGGGACGTAGTGGAAAATAATTCTATCACCTGAATCCAAAAATGCATGGGACGAAAAAATACATCAAAATATCATGTTGGTTTCCGACCCTACAAGACGTAAAAAAATATAATAAAAGTATTAAAAAAACCTATTTTTTGAAATTTCATTCGAATCAATTTTTAAGTAATTCGTGGGACATAGAAAAATTTCGGACAAAAAGTACAAAATCATTAATAACTCCCTAATTATACGTCGTATGATGAAATAGCAAGAGACAAAAAAGATGTAATGTGTTATTGTCTACAACATAGGCCATGGACAATATCACACTCAGAGAAAAATTTCGGCCAAAAAGTACAAAATCATTAATAACTCCGTAACTAAACGTCGTATGATGAAATAGCAAGAGACAAAAAGATGTAATGTGTTAATGTCTACAACATAGGCCATGTACTTTATCACACTCAGAGAAAAATTTCTGCCAAAAAGTACAAAATCATTAATAACTCCGTAACTAAACGTCGTATGATGAAATAGCAAGAGACAAAAAAGATGTAATGTGTTATTGTCTACAACATAGGCCATGCACAATATCACACTCAGAGATACTACTGGAGATAAGTAGCTTCCCCCTATATTTTTGTCTCTTGTAGGGTTGAAAATTAAAAAATGTACATTTTCGGAATTTTTCTGTTGGTTGCAAGGTGAAAGGAGTGTTTTTGCCAAATATCAAGTTTGTAACTCATTTGGAAGTGGGTAAACATTTATGTCAGTGAGTGAATCAGTCAGCCATGTGGTTTTATATAATATAGATGAGCATGGGACGTAGTGGAAAATAATTCTATCACCTGAATCCAAAAATGCATGGGACGAAAAAATACATCAAAATATCATGTTGGTTTCCGACCCTACAAGACGTAAAAAAAATAATAAAAGTATTAAAAAAACCTATTTTTTGAAATTTCATTCGAATCAATTTTTAAGTAATTCGTGGGACATAGAAAAATTTCGGACAAAAAGTACAAAATCATTAATAACTCCCTAATTATACGTCGTATGATGAAATAGCAAGAGACAAAAAAGATGTAATGTGTTATTGTCTA
This sequence comes from Meconema thalassinum, assembly GCA_946902985.2. Lineage (NCBI taxonomy): Eukaryota > Metazoa > Arthropoda > Insecta > Orthoptera > Tettigoniidae > Meconema > Meconema thalassinum. The sequence goes on from OX336388.2 coordinate 345,511,565, forward strand.
CAACATAGGCCATGGACAATATCACACTCAGAGAAAAATTTCGGCCAAAAAGTACAAAATCATTAATAACTCCGTAACTAAACGTCGTATGATGAAATAGCAAGAGACAAAAAAGATGTAATGTGTTAATGTCTACAACATAGGCCATGTACTTTATCACACTCAGAGAAAAATTTCGGCCAAAAAGTACAAAATCATTAATAACTCCGTAACTAAACGTCGTATGATGAAATAGCAAGAGACAAAAAAGATGTAATGTGTTATTGTCTACAACATAGGCCATGCACAATATCACACTCAGAGATACTACTGGAGATAAGTAGCTTCCCCCTATATTTTTGTCTCTTGTAGGGTTGAAAATTAAAAAATGTACATTTTCGGAATTTTTCTGTTGGTTGCAAGGTGAAAGGAGTGTTTTTGCCAAATATCAAGTTTGTAACTCATTTGGAAGTGGGTAAACATTTATGTCAGTGAGTGAATCAGTCAGCCATGTGGTTTTATATAATATAGATGAGCATGGGACGTAGTGGAAAATAATTCTATCACCTGAATCCAAAAATGCATGGGACGAAAAAATACAACAAAATATCATGTTGGTTTCCGACCCTACAAGACGTAAAAAATATAATAAAAGTATTAAAAAAACCTATTTTTTGAAATTTCATTCGAATCAATTTTTAAGTAATTCGTGGGACATAGAAAAATTTCGGACAAAAAGTACAAAATCATTAATAACTCCCTAATTATACGTCGTATGATGAAATAGCAAGAGACAAAAAAGATGTAATGTGTTATTGTCTACAACATAGGCCATGGACAATATCACACTCAGAGAAAAATTTCGGCCAAAAAGTACAAAATCATTAATAACTCCGTAACTAAACGTCGTATGATGAAATAGCAAGAGACAAAAAAGATGTAATGTGTTAATGTCTACAACATAGGCCATGTACTTTATCACACTCGGAGAAAAATTTCGGCCAAAAAGTACAAAATCATTAATAACTCCGTAACTAAACGTCGTATGATGAAATAGCAAGAGACAAAAAAGATGTAATGTGTTATTGTCTACAACATAGGCCATGCACAATATCACACTCAGAGATACTACTGGAGATAAGTAGCTTCCCCCTATATTTTTGTCTCTTGTAGGGTTGAAAATTAAAAAATGTACATTTTCGGAATTTTTCTGTTGGTTGCAAGGTGAAAGGAGTGTTTTTGCCAAATATCAAGTTTGTAACTCATTTGGAAGTGGGTAAACATTTATGTCAGTGAGTGAATCAGTCAGCCATGTGGTTTTATATAATATAGATGAGCATGGGACGTAGTGGAAAATAATTCTATCACCTGAATCCAAAAATGCATGGGACGAAAAAATACATCAAAATATCATGTTGGTTTCCGACCCTACAAGACGTAAAAAAATATAATAAAAGTATTAAAAAAACCTATTTTTTGAAATTTCATTCGAATCAATTTTTAAGTAATTCGTGGGACATAGAAAAATTTCGGACAAAAAGTACAAAATCATTAATAACTCCCTAATTATACGTCGTATGATGAAATAGCAAGAGACAAAAAAGATGTAATGTGTTATTGTCTACAACATAGGCCATGGACAATATCACACTCAGAGAAAAATTTCGGCCAAAAAGTACAAAATCATTAATAACTCCGTAACTAAACGTCGTATGATGAAATAGCAAGAGACAAAAAAGATGTAATGTGTTAATGTCTACAACATAGGCCATGTACTTTATCACACTCAGAGAAAAATTTCTGCCAAAAAGTACAAAATCATTAATAACTCCGTAACTAAACGTCGTATGATGAAATAGCAAGAGACAAAAAAGATGTAATGTGTTATTGTCTACAACATAGGCCATGCACAATATCACATTCAGAGATACTACTGGAGATAAGTAGCTTCCCCCTATATTTTTGTCTCTTGTAGGGTTGAAAATTAAAAAATGTACATTTTCGGAATTTTTCTGTTGGTTGCAAGGTGAAAGGAGTGTTTTTGCCAAATATCAAGTTTGTAACTCATTTGGAAGTGGGTAAACATTTATGTCAGTGAGTGAATCAGTCAGCCATGTGGTTTTATATAATATAGATGAGCATGGGACGTAGTGGAAAATAATTCTATCACCTGAATCCAAAAATGCATGGGACGAAAAAATACATCAAAATATCATGTTGGTTTCCGACCCTACAAGACGTAAAAAATATAATAAAAGTATTAAAAAAACCTATTTTTTGAAATTTCATTCGAATCAATTTTTAAGTAATTCGTGGGACATAGAAAAATTTCGGACAAAAAGTACAAAATCATTAATAACTCCCTAATTATACGTCGTATGATGAAATAGCAAGAGACAAAAAAGATGTAATGTGTTATTGTCTACAACATAGGCCATGGACAATATCACACTCAGAGAAAAATTTCGGCCAAAAAGTACAAAATCATTAATAACTCCGTAACTAAACGTCGTATGATGAAATAGCAAGAGACAAAAAAGATGTAATGTGTTAATGTCTACAACATAGGCCATGTACTTTATCACACTCAGAGAAAAATTTCTGCCAAAAAGTACAAAATCATTAATAACTCCGTAACTAAACGTCGTATGATGAAATAGCAAGAGACAAAAAAGATGTAATGTGTTATTGTCTACAACATAGGCCATGCACAATATCACACTCAGAGATACTACTGGAGATAAGTAGCTTCCCCCTATATTTTTGTCTCTTGTAGGGTTGAAAATTAAAAAATGTACATTTTCGGAATTTTTCTGTTGGTTGCAAGGTGAAAGGAGTGTTTTTGCCAAATATCAAGTTTGTAACTCATTTGGAAGTGGGTAAACATTTATGTCAGTGAGTGAATCAGTCAGCCATGTGGTTTTATATAATATAGATGAGCATGGGACGTAGTGGAAAATAATTCTATCACCTGAATCCAAAAATGCATGGGACGAAAAAATACAACAAAATATCATGTTGGTTTCCGACCCTACAAGACGTAAAAAATATAATAAAAGTATTAAAAAAACCTATTTTTTGAAATTTCATTCGAATCAATTTTTAAGTAATTCGTGGGACATAGAAAAATTTCGGACAAAAAGTACAAAATCATTAATAACTCCCTAATTATACGTCGTATGATGAAATAGCAAGAGACAAAAAAGATGTAATGTGTTATTGTCTACAACATAGGCCATGGACAATATCACACTCAGAGAAAAATTTCGGCCAAAAAGTACAAAATCATTAATAACTCCGTAACTAAACGTCGTATGATGAAATAGCAAGAGACAAAAAAGATGTAATGTGTTAATGTCTACAACATAGGCCATGTACTTTATCACACTCGGAGAAAAATTTCGGCCAAAAAGTACAAAATCATTAATAACTCCGTAACTAAACGTCGTATGATGAAATAGCAAGAGACAAAAAAGATGTAATGTGTTATTGTCTACAACATAGGCCATGCACAATATCACACTCAGAGATACTACTGGAGATAAGTAGCTTCCCCCTATATTTTTGTCTCTTGTAGGGTTGAAAATTAAAAAATGTACATTTTCGGAATTTTTCTGTTGGTTGCAAGGTGAAAGGAGTGTTTTTGCCAAATATCAAGTTTGTAACTCATTTGGAAGTGGGTAAACATTTATGTCAGTGAGTGAATCAGTCAGCCATGTGGTTTTATATAATATAGATGAGCATGGGACGTAGTGGAAAATAATTCTATCACCTGAATCCAAAAATGCATGGGACGAAAAAATACATCAAAATATCATGTTGGTTTCCGACCCTACAAGACGTAAAAAATATAATAAAAGTATTAAAAAAACCTATTTTTTGAAATTTCATTCGAATCAATTTTTAAGTAATTCGTGGGACATAGAAAAATTTCGGACAAAAAGTACAAAATCATTAATAACTCCCTAATTATACGTCGTATGATGAAATAGCAAGAGACAAAAAAGATGTAATGTGTTATTGTCTACAACATAGGCCATGGACAATATCACACTCAGAGAAAAATTTCGGCCAAAAAGTACAAAATCATTAATAACTCCGTAACTAAACGTCGTATGATGAAATAGCAAGAGACAAAAAAGATGTAATGTGTTAATGTCTACAACATAGGCCATGTACTTTATCACACTCAGAGAAAAATTTCGGCCAAAAAGTACAAAATCATTAATAACTCCGTAACTAAACGTCGTATGATGAAATAGCAAGAGACAAAAAAGATGTAATGTGTTATTGTCTACAACATAGGCCATGCACAATATCACACTCAGAGATACTACTGGAGATAAGTAGCTTCCCCCTATATTTTTGTCTCTTGTAGGGTTGAAAATTAAAAAATGTACATTTTCGGAATTTTTCTGTTGGTTGCAAGGTGAAAGGAGTGTTTTTGCCAAATATCAAGTTTGTAACTCATTTGGAAGTGGGTAAACATTTATGTCAGTGAGTGAATCAGACAGCCATGTGGTTTTATATAATATAGATGAGCATGGGACGTAGTGGAAAATAATTCTATCACCTGAATCCAAAAATGCATGGGACGAAAAAATACAACAAAATATCATGTTGGTTTCCGACCCTACAAGACGTAAAAAATATAATAAAAGTATTAAAAAAACCTATTTTTTGAAATTTCATTCGAATCAATTTTTAAGTAATTCGTGGGACATAGAAAAATTTCGGACAAAAAGTACAAAATCATTAATAACTCCCTAATTATACGTCGTATGATGAAATAGCAAGAGACAAAAAAGATGTAATGTGTTATTGTCTACAACATTGGCCATGGACAATATCACACTCAGAGAAAAATTTCGGCCAAAAAGTACAAAATCATTAATAACTCCGTAACTAAACGTCGTATGATGAAATAGCAAGAGACAAAAAAGATGTAATGTGTTAATGTCTACAACATAGGCCATGTACTTTATCACACTCGGAGAAAAATTTCGGCCAAAAAGTACAAAATCATTAATAACTCCGTAACTAAACGTCGTATGATGAAATAGCAAGAGACAAAAAAGATGTAATGTGTTATTGTCTACAACATAGGCCATGCACAATATCACACTCAGAGATACTACTGGAGATAAGTAGCTTCCCCCTATATTTTTGTCTCTTGTAGGGTTGAAAATTAAAAAATGTACATTTTCGGAATTTTTCTGTTGGTTGCAAGGTGAAAGGAGTGTTTTTGCCAAATATCAAGTTTGTAACTCATTTGGAAGTGGGTAAACATTTATGTCAGTGAGTGAATCAGTCAGCCATGTGGTTTTATATAATATAGATGAGCATGGGACGTAGTGGAAAATAATTCTATCACCTGAATCCAAAAATGCATGGGACGAAAAAATACATCAAAATATCATGTTGGTTTCCGACCCTACAAGACGTAAAAAAATATAATAAAAGTATTAAAAAAACCTATTTTTTGAAATTTCATTCGAATCAATTTTTAAGTAATTCGTGGGACATAGAAAAATTTCGGACAAAAAGTACAAAATCATTAATAACTCCCTAATTATACGTCGTATGATGAAATAGCAAGAGACAAAAAAGATGTAATGTGTTATTGTCTACAACATAGGCCATGGACAATATCACACTCAGAGAAAAATTTCGGCCAAAAAGTACAAAATCATTAATAACTCCGTAACTAAACGTCGTATGATGAAATAGCAAGAGACAAAAAAGATGTAATGTGTTAATGTCTACAACATAGGCCATGTACTTTATCACACTCAGAGAAAAATTTCTGCCAAAAAGTACAAAATCATTAATAACTCCGTAACTAAACGTCGTATGATGAAATAGCAAGAGACAAAAAAGATGTAATGTGTTATTGTCTACAACATAGGCCATGCACAATATCACACTCAGAGATACTACTGGAGATAAGTAGCTTCCCCCTATATTTTTGTCTCTTGTAGGGTTGAAAATTAAAAAATGTACATTTTCGGAATTTTTCTGTTGGTTGCAAGGTGAAAGGAGTGTTTTTGCCAAATATCAAGTTTGTAACTCATTTGGAAGTGGGTAAACATTTATGTCAGTGAGTGAATCAGTCAGCCATGTGGTTTTATATAATATAGATGAGCATGGGACGTAGTGGAAAATAATTCTATCACCTGAATCCAAAAATGCATGGGACGAAAAAATACATCAAAATATCATGTTGGTTTCCGACCCTACAAGACGTAAAAAATATAATAAAAGTATTAAAAAAACCTATTTTTTGAAATTTCATTCGAATCAATTTTTAAGTAATTCGTGGGACATAGAAAAATTTCGGACAAAAAGTACAAAATCATTAATAACTCCCTAATTATACGTCGTATGATGAAATAGCAAGAGACAAAAAAGATGTAATGTGTTATTGTCTACAACATAGGCCATGGACAATATCACACTCAGAGAAAAATTTCGGCCAAAAAGTACAAAATCATTAATAACTCCGTAACTAAACGTCGTATGATGAAATAGCAAGAGACAAAAAAGATGTAATGTGTTAATGTCTACAACATAGGCCATGTACTTTATCACACTCAGAGAAAAATTTCTGCCAAAAAGTACAAAATCATTAATAACTCCGTAACTAAACGTCGTATGATGAAATAGCAAGAGACAAAAAAGATGTAATGTGTTATTGTCTACAACATAGGCCATGCACAATATCACACTCAGAGATACTACTGGAGATAAGTAGCTTCCCCCTATATTTTTGTCTCTTGTAGGGTTGAAAATTAAAAAATGTACATTTTCGGAATTTTTCTGTTGGTTGCAAGGTGAAAGGAGTGTTTTTGCCAAATATCAAGTTTGTAACTCATTTGGAAGTGGGTAAACATTTATGTCAGTGAGTGAATCAGTCAGCCATGTGGTTTTATATAATATAGATGAGCATGGGACGTAGTGGAAAATAATTCTATCACCTGAATCCAAAAATGCATGGGACGAAAAAATACAACAAAATATCATGTTGGTTTCCGACCCTACAAGACGTAAAAAATATAATAAAAGTATTAAAAAAACCTATTTTTTGAAATTTCATTCGAATCAATTTTTAAGTAATTCGTGGGACATAGAAAAATTTCGGACAAAAAGTACAAAATCATTAATAACTCCCTAATTATACGTCGTATGATGAAATAGCAAGAGACAAAAAAGATGTAATGTGTTATTGTCTACAACATAGGCCATGGACAATATCACACTCAGAGAAAAATTTCGGCCAAAAAGTACAAAATCATTAATAACTCCGTAACTAAACGTCGTATGATGAAATAGCAAGAGACAAAAAAGATGTAATGTGTTAATGTCTACAACATAGGCCATGTACTTTATCACACTCAGAGAAAAATTTCTGCCAAAAAGTACAAAATCATTAATAACTCCGTAACTAAACGTCGTATGATGAAATAGCAAGAGACAAAAAAGATGTAATGTGTTATTGTCTACAACATAGGCCATGCACAATATCACACTCAGAGATACTACTGGAGATAAGTAGCTTCCCCCTATATTTTTGTCTCTTGTAGGGTTGAAAATTAAAAAATGTACATTTTCGGAATTTTTCTGTTGGTTGCAAGGTGAAAGGAGTGTTTTTGCCAAATATCAAGTTTGTAACTCATTTGGAAGTGGGTAAACATTTATGTCAGTGAGTGAATCAGTCAGCCATGTGGTTTTATATAATATAGATGAGCATGGGACGTAGTGGAAAATAATTCTATCACCTGAATCCAAAAATGCATGGGACGAAAAAATACAACAAAATATCATGTTGGTTTCCGACCCTACAAGACGTAAAAAATATAATAAAAGTATTAAAAAACCTATTTTTTGAAATTTCATTCGAATCAATTTTTAAGTAATTCGTGGGACATAGAAAAATTTCGGACAAAAAGTACAAAATCATTAATAACTCCCTAATTATACGTCGTATGATGAAATAGCAAGAGACAAAAAAGATGTAATGTGTTATTGTCTACAACATAGGCCATGGACAATATCACACTCAGAGAAAAATTTCGGCCAAAAAGTACAAAATCATTAATAACTCCGTAACTAAACGTCGTATGATGAAATAGCAAGAGACAAAAAAGATGTAATGTGTTAATGTCTACAACATAGGCCATGTACTTTATCACACTCGGAGAAAAATTTCGGCCAAAAAGTACAAAATCATTAATAACTCCGTAACTAAACGTCGTATGATGAAATAGCAAGAGACAAAAAAGATGTAATGTGTTATTGTCTACAACATAGGCCATGCACAATATCACACTCAGAGATACTACTGGAGATAAGTAGCTTCCCCCTATATTTTTGTCTCTTGTAGGGTTGAAAATTAAAAAATGTACATTTTCGGAATTTTTCTGTTGGTTGCAAGGTGAAAGGAGTGTTTTTGCCAAATATCAAGTTTGTAACTCATTTGGAAGTGGGTAAACATTTATGTCAGTGAGTGAATCAGTCAGCCATGTGGTTTTATATAATATAGATGAGCATGGGACGTAGTGGAAAATAATTCTATCACCTGAATCCAAAAATGCATGGGACGAAAAAATACATCAAAATATCATGTTGGTTTCCGACCCTACAAGACGTAAAAAATATAATAAAAGTATTAAAAAAACCTATTTTTTGAAATTTCATTCGAATCAATTTTTAAGTAATTCGTGGGACATAGAAAAATTTCGGACAAAAAGTACAAAATCATTAATAACTCCCTAATTATACGTCGTATGATGAAATAGCAAGAGACAAAAAAGATGTAATGTGTTATTGTCTACAACATAGGCCATGGACAATATCACACTCAGAGAAAAATTTCGGCCAAAAAGTACAAAATCATTAATAACTCCGTAACTAAACGTCGTATGATGAAATAGCAAGAGACAAAAAAGATGTAATGTGTTAATGTCTACAACATAGGCCATGTACTTTATCACACTCAGAGAAAAATTTCGGCCAAAAAGTACAAAATCATTAATAACTCCGTAACTAAACGTCGTATGATGAAATAGCAAGAGACAAAAAAGATGTAATGTGTTATTGTCTACAACATAGGCCATGCACAATATCACACTCAGAGATACTACTGGAGATAAGTAGCTTCCCCCTATATTTTTGTCTCTTGTAGGGTTGAAAATTAAAAAATGTACATTTTCGGAATTTTTCTGTTGGTTGCAAGGTGAAAGGAGTGTTTTTGCCAAATATCAAGTTTGTAACTCATTTGGAAGTGGGTAAACATTTATGTCAGTGAGTGAATCAGACAGCCATGTGGTTTTATATAATATAGATGAGCATGGGACGTAGTGGAAAATAATTCTATCACCTGAATCCAAAAATGCATGGGACGAAAAAATACAACAAAATATCATGTTGGTTTCCGACCCTACAAGACGTAAAAAATATAATAAAAGTATTAAAAAAACCTATTTTTTGAAATTTCATTCGAATCAATTTTTAAGTAATTCGTGGGACATAGAAAAATTTCGGACAAAAAGTACAAAATCATTAATAACTCCCTAATTATACGTCGTATGATGAAATAGCAAGAGACAAAAAAGATGTAATGTGTTATTGTCTACAACATAGGCCATGGACAATATCACACTCAGAGAAAAATTTCGGCCAAAAAGTACAAAATCATTAATAACTCCGTAACTAAACGTCGTATGATGAAATAGCAAGAGACAAAAAAGATGTAATGTGTTAATGTCTACAACATAGGCCATGTACTTTATCACACTCGGAGAAAAATTTCGGCCAAAAAGTACAAAATCATTAATAACTCCGTAACTAAACGTCGTATGATGAAATAGCAAGAGACAAAAAAGATGTAATGTGTTATTGTCTACAACATAGGCCATGCACAATATCACACTCAGAGATACTACTGGAGATAAGTAGCTTCCCCCTATATTTTTGTCTCTTGTAGGGTTGAAAATTAAAAAATGTACATTTTCGGAATTTTTCTGTTGGTTGCAAGGTGAAAGGAGTGTTTTTGCCAAATATCAAGTTTGTAACTCATTTGGAAGTGGGTAAACATTTATGTCAGTGAGTGAATCAGTCAGCCATGTGGTTTTATATAATATAGATGAGCATGGGACGTAGTGGAAAATAATTCTATCACCTGAATCCAAAAATGCATGGGACGAAAAAATACATCAAAATATCATGTTGGTTTCCGACCCTACAAGACGTAAAAAAATATAATAAAAGTATTAAAAAAACCTATTTTTTGAAATTTCATTCGAATCAATTTTTAAGTAATTCGTGGGACATAGAAAAATTTCGGACAAAAAGTACAAAATCATTAATAACTCCCTAATTATACGTCGTATGATGAAATAGCAAGAGACAAAAAAGATGTAATGTGTTATTGTCTACAACATAGGCCATGGACAATATCACACTCAGAGAAAAATTTCGGCCAAAAAGTACAAAATCATTAATAACTCCGTAACTAAACGTCGTATGATGAAATAGCAAGAGACAAAAAAGATGTAATGTGTTAATGTCTACAACATAGGCCATGTACTTTATCACACTCAGAGAAAAATTTCTGCCAAAAAGTACAAAATCATTAATAACTCCGTAACTAAACGTCGTATGATGAAATAGCAAGAGACAAAAAAGATGTAATGTGTTATTGTCTACAACATAGGCCATGCACAATATCACACTCAGAGATACTACTGGAGATAAGTAGCTTCCCCCTATATTTTTGTCTCTTGTAGGGTTGAAAATTAAAAAATGTACATTTTCGGAATTTTTCTGTTGGTTGCAAGGTGAAAGGAGTGTTTTTGCCAAATATCAAGTTTGTAACTCATTTGGAAGTGGGTAAACATTTATGTCAGTGAGTGAATCAGTCAGCCATGTGGTTTTATATAATATAGATGAGCATGGGACGTAGTGGAAAATAATTCTATCACCTGAATCCAAAAATGCATGGGACGAAAAAATACATCAAAATATCATGTTGGTTTCCGACCCTACAAGACGTAAAAAATATAATAAAAGTATTAAAAAAACCTATTTTTTGAAATTTCATTCGAATCAATTTTTAAGTAATTCGTGGGACATAGAAAAATTTCGGACAAAAAGTACAAAATCATTAATAACTCCCTAATTATACGTCGTATGATGAAATAGCAAGAGACAAAAAAGATGTAATGTGTTATTGTCTACAACATAGGCCATGGACAATATCACACTCAGAGAAAAATTTCGGCCAAAAAGTACAAAATCATTAATAACTCCGTAACTAAACGTCGTATGATGAAATAGCAAGAGACAAAAAAGATGTAATGTGTTAATGTCTACAACATAGGCCATGTACTTTATCACACTCAGAGAAAAATTTCTGCCAAAAAGTACAAAATCATTAATAACTCCGTAACTAAACGTCGTATGATGAAATAGCAAGAGACAAAAAAGATGTAATGTGTTATTGTCTACAACATAGGCCATGCACAATATCACACTCAGAGATACTACTGGAGATAAGTAGCTTCCCCCTATATTTTTGTCTCTTGTAGGGTTGAAAATTAAAAAATGTACATTTTCGGAATTTTTCTGTTGGTTGCAAGGTGAAAGGAGTGTTTTTGCCAAATATCAAGTTTGTAACTCATTTGGAAGTGGGTAAACATTTATGTCAGTGAGTGAATCAGTCAGCCATGTGGTTTTATATAATATAGATGAGCATGGGACGTAGTGGAAAATAATTCTATCACCTGAATCCAAAAATGCATGGGACGAAAAAATACAACAAAATATCATGTTGGTTTCCGACCCTACAAGACGTAAAAAATATAATAAAAGTATTAAAAAAACCTATTTTTTGAAATTTCATTCGAATCAATTTTTAAGTAATTCGTGGGACATAGAAAAATTTCGGACAAAAAGTACAAAATCATTAATAACTCCCTAATTATACGTCGTATGATGAAATAGCAAGAGACAAAAAAGATGTAATGTGCTATTGTCTACAACATAGGCCATGGACAATATCACACTCAGAGAAAAATTTCGGCCAAAAAGTACAAAATCATTAATAACTCCGTAACTAAACGTCGTATGATGAAATAGCAAGAGACAAAAAAGATGTAATGTGTTAATGTCTACAACATAGGCCATGTACTTTATCACACTCGGAGAAAAATTTCGGCCAAAAAGTACAAAATCATTAATAACTCCGTAACTAAACGTCGTATGATGAAATAGCAAGAGACAAAAAAGATGTAATGTGTTATTGTCTACAACATAGGCCATGCACAATATCACACTCAGAGATACTACTGGAGATAAGTAGCTTCCCCCTATATTTTTGTCTCTTGTAGGGTTGAAAATTAAAAAATGTACATTTTCGGAATTTTTCTGTTGGTTGCAAGGTGAAAGGAGTGTTTTTGCCAAATATCAAGTTTGTAACTCATTTGGAAGTGGGTAAACATTTATGTCAGTGAGTGAATCAGTCAGCCATGTGGTTTTATATAATATAGATGAGCATGGGACGTAGTGGAAAATAATTCTATCACCTGAATCCAAAAATGCATGGGACGAAAAAATACATCAAAATATCATGTTGGTTTCCGACCCTACAAGACGTAAAAAATATAATAAAAGTATTAAAAAAACCTATTTTTTGAAATTTCATTCGAATCAATTTTTAAGTAATTCGTGGGACATAGAAAAATTTCGGACAAAAAGTACAAAATCATTAATAACTCCCTAATTATACGTCGTATGATGAAATAGCAAGAGACAAAAAAGATGTAATGTGTTATTGTCTACAACATAGGCCATGGACAATATCACACTCAGAGAAAAATTTCGGCCAAAAAGTACAAAATCATTAATAACTCCGTAACTAAACGTCGTATGATGAAATAGCAAGAGACAAAAAAGATGTAATGTGTTAATGTCTACAACATAGGCCATGTACTTTATCACACTCAGAGAAAAATTTCGGCCAAAAAGTACAAAATCATTAATAACTCCGTAACTAAACGTCGTATGATGAAATAGCAAGAGACAAAAAAGATGTAATGTGTTATTGTCTACAACATAGGCCATGCACAATATCACACTCAGAGATACTACTGGAGATAAGTAGCTTCCCCCTATATTTTTGTCTCTTGTAGGGTTGAAAATTAAAAAATGTACATTTTCGGAATTTTTCTGTTGGTTGCAAGGTGAAAGGAGTGTTTTTGCCAAATATCAAGTTTGTAACTCATTTGGAAGTGGGTAAACATTTATGTCAGTGAGTGAATCAGTCAGCCATGTGGTTTTATATAATATAGATGAGCATGGGACGTAGTGGAAAATAATTCTATCACCTGAATCCAAAAATGCATGGGACGAAAAAATACAACAAAATATCATGTTGGTTTCCGACCCTACAAGACGTAAAAAATATAATAAAAGTATTAAAAAAACCTATTTTTTGAAATTTCATTCGAATCAATTTTTAAGTAATTCGTGGGACATAGAAAAATTTCGGACAAAAAGTACAAAATCATTAATAACTCCCTAATTATACGTCGTATGATGAAATAGCAAGAGACAAAAAAGATGTAATGTGTTATTGTCTACAACATAGGCCATGGACAATATCACACTCAGAGAAAAATTTCGGCCAAAAAGTACAAAATCATTAATAACTCCGTAACTAAACGTCGTATGATGAAATAGCAAGAGACAAAAAAGATGTAATGTGTTAATGTCTACAACATAGGCCATGTACTTTATCACACTCGGAGAAAAATTTCGGCCAAAAAGTACAAAATCATTAATAACTCCGTAACTAAACGTCGTATGATGAAATAGCAAGAGACAAAAAAGATGTAATGTGTTATTGTCTACAACATAGGCCATGCACAATATCACACTCAGAGATACTACTGGAGATAAGTAGCTTCCCCCTATATTTTTGTCTCTTGTAGGGTTGAAAATTAAAAAATGTACATTTTCGGAATTTTTCTGTTGGTTGCAAGGTGAAAGGAGTGTTTTTGCCAAATATCAAGTTTGTAACTCATTTGGAAGTGGGTAAACATTTATGTCAGTGAGTGAATCAGTCAGCCATGTGGTTTTATATAATATAGATGAGCATGGGACGTAGTGGAAAATAATTCTATCACCTGAATCCAAAAATGCATGGGACGAAAAAATACATCAAAATATCATGTTGGTTTCCGACCCTACAAGACGTAAAAAATATAATAAAAGTATTAAAAAAACCTATTTTTTGAAATTTCATTCGAATCAATTTTTAAGTAATTCGTGGGACATAGAAAAATTTCGGACAAAAAGTACAAAATCATTAATAACTCCCTAATTATACGTCGTATGATGAAATAGCAAGAGACAAAAAAGATGTAATGTGTTATTGTCTACAACATAGGCCATGGACAATATCACACTCAGAGAAAAATTTCGGCCAAAAAGTACAAAATCATTAATAACTCCGTAACTAAACGTCGTATGATGAAATAGCAAGAGACAAAAAAGATGTAATGTGTTAATGTCTACAACATAGGCCATGTACTTTATCACACTCGGAGAAAAATTTCGGCCAAAAAGTACAAAATCATTAATAACTCCGTAACTAAACGTCGTATGATGAAATAGCAAGAGACAAAAAAGATGTAATGTGTTATTGTCTACAACATAGGCCATGCACAATATCACACTCAGAGATACTACTGGAGATAAGTAGCTTCCCCCTATATTTTTGTCTCTTGTAGGGTTGAAAATTAAAAAATGTACATTTTCGGAATTTTTCTGTTGGTTGCAAGGTGAAAGGAGTGTTTTTGCCAAATATCAAGTTTGTAACTCATTTGGAAGTGGGTAAACATTTATGTCAGTGAGTGAATCAGTCAGCCATGTGGTTTTATATAATATAGATGAGCATGGGACGTAGTGGAAAATAATTCTATCACCTGAATCCAAAAATGCATGGGACGAAAAAATACATCAAAATATCATGTTGGTTTCCGACCCTACAAGACGTAAAAAATATAATAAAAGTATTAAAAAAACCTATTTTTTGAAATTTCATTCGAATCAATTTTTAAGTAATTCGTGGGACATAGAAAAATTTCGGACAAAAAGTACAAAATCATTAATAACTCCCTAATTATACGTCGTATGATGAAATAGCAAGAGACAAAAAAGATGTAATGTGTTATTGTCTACAACATAGGCCATGGACAATATCACACTCGGAGAAAAATTTCGGCCAAAAAGTACAAAATCATTAATAACTCCGTAACTAAACGTCGTATGATGAAATAGCAAGAGACAAAAAAGATGTAATGTGTTAATGTCTACAACATAGGCCATGTACTTTATCACACTCGGAGAAAAATTTCGGCCAAAAAGTACAAAATCATTAATAACTCCGTAACTAAACGTCGTATGATGAAATAGCAAGAGACAAAAAAGATGTAATGTGTTATTGTCTACAACATAGGCCATGCACAATATCACACTCAGAGATACTACTGGAGATAAGTAGCTTCCCCCTATATTTTTGTCTCTTGTAGGGTTGAAAATTAAAAAATGTACATTTTCGGAATTTTTCTGTTGGTTGCAAGGTGAAAGGAGTGTTTTTGCCAAATATCAAGTTTGTAACTCATTTGGAAGTGGGTAAACATTTATGTCAGTGAGTGAATCAGTCAGCCATGTGGTTTTATATAATATAGATGAGCATGGGACGTAGTGGAAAATAATTCTATCACCTGAATCCAAAAATGCATGGGACGAAAAAATACATCAAAATATCATGTTGGTTTCCGACCCTACAAGACGTAAAAAAATATAATAAAAGTATTAAAAAAACCTATTTTTTGAAATTTCATTCGAATCAATTTTTAAGTAATTCGTGGGACATAGAAAAATTTCGGACAAAAAGTACAAAATCATTAATAACTCCCTAATTATACGTCGTATGATGAAATAGCAAGAGACAAAAAAGATGTAATGTGTTATTGTCTACAACATAGGCCATGGACAATATCACACTCAGAGAAAAATTTCGGCCAAAAAGTACAAAATCATTAATAACTCCGTAACTAAACGTCGTATGATGAAATAGCAAGAGACAAAAAGATGTAATGTGTTAATGTCTACAACATAGGCCATGTACTTTATCACACTCAGAGAAAAATTTCTGCCAAAAAGTACAAAATCATTAATAACTCCGTAACTAAACGTCGTATGATGAAATAGCAAGAGACAAAAAAGATGTAATGTGTTATTGTCTACAACATAGGCCATGCACAATATCACACTCAGAGATACTACTGGAGATAAGTAGCTTCCCCCTATATTTTTGTCTCTTGTAGGGTTGAAAATTAAAAAATGTACATTTTCGGAATTTTTCTGTTGGTTGCAAGGTGAAAGGAGTGTTTTTGCCAAATATCAAGTTTGTAACTCATTTGGAAGTGGGTAAACATTTATGTCAGTGAGTGAATCAGTCAGCCATGTGGTTTTATATAATATAGATGAGCATGGGACGTAGTGGAAAATAATTCTATCACCTGAATCCAAAAATGCATGGGACGAAAAAATACATCAAAATATCATGTTGGTTTCCGACCCTACAAGACGTAAAAAAAATAATAAAAGTATTAAAAAAACCTATTTTTTGAAATTTCATTCGAATCAATTTTTAAGTAATTCGTGGGACATAGAAAAATTTCGGACAAAAAGTACAAAATCATTAATAACTCCCTAATTATACGTCGTATGATGAAATAGCAAGAGACAAAAAAGATGTAATGTGTTATTGTCTACAACATAGGCCATGGACAATATCACACTCAGAGAAAAATTTCGGCCAAAAAGTACAAAATCATTAATAACTCCGTAACTAAACGTCGTATGATGAAATAGCAAGAGACAAAAAAGATGTAATGTGTTAATGTCTACAACATAGGCCATGTACTTTATCACACTCAGAGAAAAATTTCGGCCAAAAAGTACAAAATCATTAATAACTCCGTAACTAAACGTCGTATGATGAAATAGCAAGAGACAAAAAAGATGTAATGTGTTATTGTCTACAACATAGGCCATGCACAATATCACACTCAGAGATACTACTGGAGATAAGTAGCTTCCCCCTATATTTTTGTCTCTTGTAGGGTTGAAAATTAAAAAATGTACATTTTCGGAATTTTTCTGTTGGTTGCAAGGTGAAAGGAGTGTTTTTGCCAAATATCAAGTTTGTAACTCATTTGGAAGTGGGTAAACATTTATGTCAGTGAGTGAATCAGTCAGCCATGTGGTTTTATATAATATAGATGAGCATGGGACGTAGTGGAAAATAATTCTATCACCTGAATCCAAAAATGCATGGGACGAAAAAATACAACAAAATATCATGTTGGTTTCCGACCCTACAAGACGTAAAAAATATAATAAAAGTATTAAAAAAACCTATTTTTTGAAATTTCATTCGAATCAATTTTTAAGTAATTCGTGGGACATAGAAAAATTTCGGACAAAAAGTACAAAATCATTAATAACTCCCTAATTATACGTCGTATGATGAAATAGCAAGAGACAAAAAAGATGTAATGTGTTATTGTCTACAACATAGGCCATGGACAATATCACACTCAGAGAAAAATTTCGGCCAAAAAGTACAAAATCATTAATAACTCCGTAACTAAACGTCGTATGATGAAATAGCAAGAGACAAAAAAGATGTAATGTGTTAATGTCTACAACATAGGCCATGTACTTTATCACACTCGGAGAAAAATTTCGGCCAAAAAGTACAAAATCATTAATAACTCCGTAACTAAACGTCGTATGATGAAATAGCAAGAGACAAAAAAGATGTAATGTGTTATTGTCTACAACATAGGCCATGCACAATATCACACTCAGAGATACTACTGGAGATAAGTAGCTTCCCCCTATATTTTTGTCTCTTGTAGGGTTGAAAATTAAAAAATGTACATTTTCGGAATTTTTCTGTTGGTTGCAAGGTGAAAGGAGTGTTTTTGCCAAATATCAAGTTTGTAACTCATTTGGAAGTGGGTAAACATTTATGTCAGTGAGTGAATCAGTCAGCCATGTGGTTTTATATAATATAGATGAGCATGGGACGTAGTGGAAAATAATTCTATCACCTGAATCCAAAAATGCATGGGACGAAAAAATACATCAAAATATCATGTTGGTTTCCGACCCTACAAGACGTAAAAAAATATAATAAAAGTATTAAAAAAACCTATTTTTTGAAATTTCATTCGAATCAATTTTTAAGTAATTCGTGGGACATAGAAAAATTTCGGACAAAAAGTACAAAATCATTAATAACTCCCTAATTATACGTCGTATGATGAAATAGCAAGAGACAAAAAAGATGTAATGTGTTATTGTCTACAACATAGGCCATGGACAATATCACACTCAGAGAAAAATTTCGGCCAAAAAGTACAAAATCATTAATAACTCCGTAACTAAACGTCGTATGATGAAATAGCAAGAGACAAAAAG
The DNA here is from genome assembly GCA_946902985.2 of Meconema thalassinum. Taxonomy (NCBI): domain Eukaryota; kingdom Metazoa; phylum Arthropoda; class Insecta; order Orthoptera; family Tettigoniidae; genus Meconema; species Meconema thalassinum. Next base: position 345,530,105 of record OX336388.2, read on the forward strand.
ATGTAATGTGTTAATGTCTACAACATAGGCCATGTACTTTATCACACTCAGAGAAAAATTTCTGCCAAAAAGTACAAAATCATTAATAACTCCGTAACTAAACGTCGTATGATGAAATAGCAAGAGACAAAAAAGATGTAATGTGTTATTGTCTACAACATAGGCCATGCACAATATCACACTCAGAGATACTACTGGAGATAAGTAGCTTCCCCCTATATTTTTGTCTCTTGTAGGGTTGAAAATTAAAAAATGTACATTTTCGGAATTTTTCTGTTGGTTGCAAGGTGAAAGGAGTGTTTTTGCCAAATATCAAGTTTGTAACTCATTTGGAAGTGGGTAAACATTTATGTCAGTGAGTGAATCAGTCAGCCATGTGGTTTTATATAATATAGATGAGCATGGGACGTAGTGGAAAATAATTCTATCACCTGAATCCAAAAATGCATGGGACGAAAAAATACATCAAAATATCATGTTGGTTTCCGACCCTACAAGACGTAAAAAAAATAATAAAAGTATTAAAAAAACCTATTTTTTGAAATTTCATTCGAATCAATTTTTAAGTAATTCGTGGGACATAGAAAAATTTCGGACAAAAAGTACAAAATCATTAATAACTCCCTAATTATACGTCGTATGATGAAATAGCAAGAGACAAAAAAGATGTAATGTGTTATTGTCTACAACATAGGCCATGGACAATATCACACTCAGAGAAAAATTTCGGCCAAAAAGTACAAAATCATTAATAACTCCGTAACTAAACGTCGTATGATGAAATAGCAAGAGACAAAAAAGATGTAATGTGTTAATGTCTACAACATAGGCCATGTACTTTATCACACTCAGAGAAAAATTTCGGCCAAAAAGTACAAAATCATTAATAACTCCGTAACTAAACGTCGTATGATGAAATAGCAAGAGACAAAAAAGATGTAATGTGTTATTGTCTACAACATAGGCCATGCACAATATCACACTCAGAGATACTACTGGAGATAAGTAGCTTCCCCCTATATTTTTGTCTCTTGTAGGGTTGAAAATTAAAAAATGTACATTTTCGGAATTTTTCTGTTGGTTGCAAGGTGAAAGGAGTGTTTTTGCCAAATATCAAGTTTGTAACTCATTTGGAAGTGGGTAAACATTTATGTCAGTGAGTGAATCAGTCAGCCATGTGGTTTTATATAATATAGATGAGCATGGGACGTAGTGGAAAATAATTCTATCACCTGAATCCAAAAATGCATGGGACGAAAAAATACAACAAAATATCATGTTGGTTTCCGACCCTACAAGACGTAAAAAATATAATAAAAGTATTAAAAAAACCTATTTTTTGAAATTTCATTCGAATCAATTTTTAAGTAATTCGTGGGACATAGAAAAATTTCGGACAAAAAGTACAAAATCATTAATAACTCCCTAATTATACGTCGTATGATGAAATAGCAAGAGACAAAAAAGATGTAATGTGTTATTGTCTACAACATAGGCCATGGACAATATCACACTCAGAGAAAAATTTCGGCCAAAAAGTACAAAATCATTAATAACTCCGTAACTAAACGTCGTATGATGAAATAGCAAGAGACAAAAAAGATGTAATGTGTTAATGTCTACAACATAGGCCATGTACTTTATCACACTCGGAGAAAAATTTCGGCCAAAAAGTACAAAATCATTAATAACTCCGTAACTAAACGTCGTATGATGAAATAGCAAGAGACAAAAAAGATGTAATGTGTTATTGTCTACAACATAGGCCATGCACAATATCACACTCAGAGATACTACTGGAGATAAGTAGCTTCCCCCTATATTTTTGTCTCTTGTAGGGTTGAAAATTAAAAAATGTACATTTTCGGAATTTTTCTGTTGGTTGCAAGGTGAAAGGAGTGTTTTTGCCAAATATCAAGTTTGTAACTCATTTGGAAGTGGGTAAACATTTATGTCAGTGAGTGAATCAGTCAGCCATGTGGTTTTATATAATATAGATGAGCATGGGACGTAGTGGAAAATAATTCTATCACCTGAATCCAAAAATGCATGGGACGAAAAAATACATCAAAATATCATGTTGGTTTCCGACCCTACAAGACGTAAAAAAATATAATAAAAGTATTAAAAAAACCTATTTTTTGAAATTTCATTCGAATCAATTTTTAAGTAATTCGTGGGACATAGAAAAATTTCGGACAAAAAGTACAAAATCATTAATAACTCCCTAATTATACGTCGTATGATGAAATAGCAAGAGACAAAAAAGATGTAATGTGTTATTGTCTACAACATAGGCCATGGACAATATCACACTCAGAGAAAAATTTCGGCCAAAAAGTACAAAATCATTAATAACTCCGTAACTAAACGTCGTATGATGAAATAGCAAGAGACAAAAAGATGTAATGTGTTAATGTCTACAACATAGGCCATGTACTTTATCACACTCAGAGAAAAATTTCTGCCAAAAAGTACAAAATCATTAATAACTCCGTAACTAAACGTCGTATGATGAAATAGCAAGAGACAAAAAAGATGTAATGTGTTATTGTCTACAACATAGGCCATGCACAATATCACACTCAGAGATACTACTGGAGATAAGTAGCTTCCCCCTATATTTTTGTCTCTTGTAGGGTTGAAAATTAAAAAATGTACATTTTCGGAATTTTTCTGTTGGTTGCAAGGTGAAAGGAGTGTTTTTGCCAAATATCAAGTTTGTAACTCATTTGGAAGTGGGTAAACATTTATGTCAGTGAGTGAATCAGTCAGCCATGTGGTTTTATATAATATAGATGAGCATGGGACGTAGTGGAAAATAATTCTATCACCTGAATCCAAAAATGCATGGGACGAAAAAATACATCAAAATATCATGTTGGTTTCCGACCCTACAAGACGTAAAAAAAATAATAAAAGTATTAAAAAAACCTATTTTTTGAAATTTCATTCGAATCAATTTTTAAGTAATTCGTGGGACATAGAAAAATTTCGGACAAAAAGTACAAAATCATTAATAACTCCCTAATTATACGTCGTATGATGAAATAGCAAGAGACAAAAAAGATGTAATGTGTTATTGTCTACAACATAGGCCATGGACAATATCACACTCAGAGAAAAATTTCGGCCAAAAAGTACAAAATCATTAATAACTCCGTAACTAAACGTCGTATGATGAAATAGCAAGAGACAAAAAAGATGTAATGTGTTAATGTCTACAACATAGGCCATGTACTTTATCACACTCAGAGAAAAATTTCGGCCAAAAAGTACAAAATCATTAATAACTCCGTAACTAAACGTCGTATGATGAAATAGCAAGAGACAAAAAAGATGTAATGTGTTATTGTCTACAACATAGGCCATGCACAATATCACACTCAGAGATACTACTGGAGATAAGTAGCTTCCCCCTATATTTTTGTCTCTTGTAGGGTTGAAAATTAAAAAATGTACATTTTCGGAATTTTTCTGTTGGTTGCAAGGTGAAAGGAGTGTTTTTGCCAAATATCAAGTTTGTAACTCATTTGGAAGTGGGTAAACATTTATGTCAGTGAGTGAATCAGTCAGCCATGTGGTTTTATATAATATAGATGAGCATGGGACGTAGTGGAAAATAATTCTATCACCTGAATCCAAAAATGCATGGGACGAAAAAATACAACAAAATATCATGTTGGTTTCCGACCCTACAAGACGTAAAAAATATAATAAAAGTATTAAAAAAACCTATTTTTTGAAATTTCATTCGAATCAATTTTTAAGTAATTCGTGGGACATAGAAAAATTTCGGACAAAAAGTACAAAATCATTAATAACTCCCTAATTATACGTCGTATGATGAAATAGCAAGAGACAAAAAAGATGTAATGTGTTATTGTCTACAACATAGGCCATGGACAATATCACACTCAGAGAAAAATTTCGGCCAAAAAGTACAAATCATTAATAACTCCGTAACTAAACGTCGTATGATGAAATAGCAAGAGACAAAAAAGATGTAATGTGTTAATGTCTACAACATAGGCCATGTACTTTATCACACTCGGAGAAAAATTTCGGCCAAAAAGTACAAAATCATTAATAACTCCGTAACTAAACGTCGTATGATGAAATAGCAAGAGACAAAAAAGATGTAATGTGTTATTGTCTACAACATAGGCCATGCACAATATCACACTCAGAGATACTACTGGAGATAAGTAGCTTCCCCCTATATTTTGTCTCTTGTAGGGTTGAAAATTAAAAAATGTACATTTTCGGAATTTTTTCTGTTGGTTGCAAGGTGAAAGGAGTGTTTTTGCCAAATATCAAGTTTGTAACTCATTTGGAAGTGGGTAAACATTTATGTCAGTGAGTGAATCAGTCAGCCATGTGGTTTTATATAATATAGATGAGCATGGGACGTAGTGGAAAATAATTCTATCACCTGAATCCAAAAATGCATGGGACGAAAAAATACATCAAAATATCATGTTGGTTTCCGACCCTACAAGACGTAAAAAATATAATAAAAGTATTAAAAAAACCTATTTTTTGAAATTTCATTCGAATCAATTTTTAAGTAATTCGTGGGACATAGAAAAATTTCGGACAAAAAGTACAAAATCATTAATAACTCCCTAATTATACGTCGTATGATGAAATAGCAAGAGACAAAAAGATGTAATGTGTTATTGTCTACAACATAGGCCATGGACAATATCACACTCGGAGAAAAATTTCGGCCAAAAAGTACAAAATCATTAATAACTCCGTAACTAAACGTCGTATGATGAAATAGCAAGAGACAAAAAAGATGTAATGTGTTAATGTCTACAAACATAGGCCATGTACTTTATCACACTCGGAGAAAAATTCGGCCAAAAAGTACAAAATCATTAATAACTCCGTAACTAAACGTCGTATGATGAAATAGCAAGAGACAAAAAAGATGTAATGTGTTATTGTCTACAACATAGGCCATGCACAATATCACACTCAGAGATACTACTGGAGATAAGTAGCCTTCCCCCTATATTTTTGTCTCTTGTAGGGTTGAAAATTAAAAATGTACATTTTCGGAATTTTTCTGTTGGTTGCAAGGTGAAAGGAGTGTTTTTGCCAAATATCAGTTTGTAACTCATTTGGAAGTGGGTAAACATTTATGTCAGTGAGTGAATCAGTCAGCCATGTGGTTTTATATAATATAGATGAGCATGGGACGTAGTGGAAAATAATTCTATCACCTGAATCCAAAAATGCATGGGACGAAAAAATACATCAAAATATCATGTTGGTTTCCGACCCTACAGACGTAAAAAAATATAATAAAAGTATTAAAAAAACCTATTTTTTGAATTTCATTCGAATCAATTTTTAAGTAATTCGTGGGACATAGAAAAATTTCGGACAAAAAGTACAAAATCATTAATAACTCCCTAATTATACGTCGTATGATGAAATAGCAAGAGACAAAAAAGATGTAATGTGTTATTGTCTACAACATAGGCCATGGACAATATCACACTCGGAGAAAAATTTCGGCCAAAAAGTACAAAATCATTAATAACTCCGTACTAAACGTCGTATGATGAAATAGCAAGAGACAAAAAAGATGTAATGTGTTAATGTCTACAACATAGGCCATGTACTTTATCACACTCGGAGAAAAATTTCGGCCAAAAAGTACAAAATCATTAATAACTCCGTAACTAAACGTCGTATGATGAAATAGCAAGAGACAAAAAAGATGTAATGTGTTATTGTCTACAACATAGGCCATGCACAATATCACACTCAGAGATACTACTGGAGATAAGTAGCTTCCCCCTATATTTTTGTCTCTTGTAGGGTTGAAAATTAAAAAATGTACATTTCGGAATTTTTCTGTTGGTTGCAGGTGAAAGGAGTGTTTTTGCCAAATATCAAGTTTGTAACTCATTTGGAAGTGGGTAAACATTTATGTCAGTGAGTGAATCAGTCAGCCAATGTGGTTTTATATAATATAGATGAGCATGGGACGTAGTGGAAAATAATTCTATCACCTGAATCCAAAAATGCATGGGACGAAAAAATACATCAAAATATCATGTTGGTTTCCGACCCTACAAGACGTAAAAAAATATAATAAAAGTATTAAAAAAACCTATTTTTGAAATTTCATTCGAATCAATTGTTAAGTAATTCGTGGGACATAGAAAAATTTCGGACAAAAAGTACAAAATCATTAATAACTCCCTAATTATACGTCGTATGATGAAATAGCAAGAGACAAAAAAGATGTAATGTGTTATTGTCTACAACATAGGCCATGGACAATATCACACTCAGAGAAAAATTTCGGCCAAAAAGTACAAAATCATTAATAACTCCGTAACTAAACGTCGTATGATGAAATAGCAAGAGACAAAAAAGATGTAATGTGTTAATGTCTACAACATAGGCCATGTACTTTATCACACTCAGAGAAAAATTTCGGCCAAAAAGTACAAAATCATTAATAACTCCGTAACTAAACGTCGTATGATGAAATAGCAAGAGACAAAAAGATGTAATGTGTTATTGTCTACAACATAGGCCATGCACAATATCACACTCAGAGATACTACTGGAGATAAGTAGCTTCCCCCTATATTTTTGTCTCTGTAGGGTTGAAAATTAAAAAAATGTACATTTTCGGAATTTTTCTGTTGGTTGCAAGGTGAAAGGAGTGTTTTTTTTTGCCAAATATCAAGTTTGTAACTCATTTGGAAGTGGGTAAACATTTATGTCAGTGAGTGAATCAGTCAGCCATGTGGTTTTATATAATATAGATGTAGCATGGGACGTAGTGGAAAATAATTCTATCACCTGAATCCAAAAATGCATGGGACGAAAAAATACATCAAAATATCATGTTGGTTTCCGACCCTACAAGACGTAAAAAATATAATAAAAGTATTAAAAAAACCTATTTTTTTGAATTTCATTCGAATCAATTTTAAGTAATTCGTGGACATAGAAAAATTTCGGACAAAAAGTACAAAATCATTAATAACTCCCTAATTATACGTCGTATGATGAAATAGCAAGAGACAAAAAAAGATGTAATGTGTTATTGTCTACAACATAGGCCATGGACAATATCACACTCAGAGAAAAATTTCGGCCAAAAAGTACAAAATCATTAATAACTCCGTAACTAAACGTCGTATGATGAAATAGCAAGAGACAAAAAAGATGTAATGTGTTAATGTCTACAACATAGGCCATGTACTTTATCACACTCAGAGAAAAATTTCTGCCAAAAAGTACAAAATCATTAATAACTCCGTAACTAAACGTCCGTATGATGAATAGCAAGAGACAAAAAAGTTGTAATGTGTTATTGTCTACAACATAGGCCATGCACAATATCACACTCAGAGATACTACTGGAGATAAGTAGCTTCCCCCTATATTTTTGTCTCTTGTAGGGTGAAAATTAAAAAATGTACATTTTCGGAATTTTTCTGTTGGTTGCAAGGTGAAAGGAGTGTTTTGCCAAATATCAAGTTTGTAACTCATTTGGAAGTGGGTAAACATTTATGTCAGTGAGTGAAATCAGTCAGCCATGTGGTTTTATATAATATAGATGAGCATGGACGTAGTGGAAAATAATTCTATCACCTGAATCCAAAAATGCATGGGACGAAAAAATACAACAAAATATCATGTTGGT